>JBAMJR010000053.1:4662500-5215000 GCA_038501785.1 Myoxocephalus aenaeus
ACAGGGAATGACAGAGAGGCGGCGAGACTTCAATGCCACATATCACCCCGTCCCGAGATTCAGTGCCAGCCACCCCGCGCAGATGACTCACATTGTGAGACGCAATTACCAGGGTGACATTTCCTTTTAATTGGGTTACCAATGACTCCCTTCTGAGGCAAAGGTCATTTTTCTGGCCCAAGTCAAAGTCTTCTCCTGCCTATATTTCCATGAAAGGCTGATGAAGGATGGGTCTAGTGAATAGGTAAAATCACATCAGTGCTGATAGTGATATTTACATTAAATTAACAAGCTCTTTGGTGAGTGGAATTACAAAGACCATGAGATCATATATCAACCCCTATGGAAACAGACTTCAGTCATGTGCACCTGTGTTGTTGTAAACAGATAATGTAGCTAACAAACTGAATATTTGACTCTGGCATCCATCTCATGAACATGTGTTTTACAACTGGGTGGTTGTGAGAAAACATTAAAACAAACGTCCCAAAGGGTGTCCTGTTCCTAAAGGCTTTGGGGAAGAAGCTCTGATTAAAGCGTTCTGTCCTGCCTCCTAGTGTAATGTACCTTCTGCCAGAGGGGGAAACACTGGAAAAAGATGGATGCCGGATAGAGACGGTCATCCGTTCTCTTTATTGCTCATAAGACAGTGCATTGTGGGTATATGGTGCCCAGGGAATTTGCAGCCTCTGATCTCTAATGCTCTGGTAATAATTATGTCCATTTTCTTTATTGTGTGCGCAGCTGTGTTTCCATACCAGACACTAATCGATAATGACAGGATGCTCTGGATTATGGCTGTGTAAAATTGGATCAGAATTCTCTTTTGGGCTTTTTCACATTTTTTGGTTGGTGTTGAGGTCCCATTTCAGGTTATTGCTGATGTGTGTACCAAGGTTCTTGAAAGAGTGGGTTGTGATTGGTTGGCTTTCGATGAGGATAGGTGTTCTTATTGTGTAAATCAGTAAAAGTGTAAAAGTACTGGTTTCAAAACTACTTAAAAGTATAAAAGTAAAAGTAATGTAAGGGGAATTTTTTTTCTCCATTAAGGACAAACTCTTAAGCCGCGTCTCAGGGGCCTATAGTGCACTACCCCACCTCCCCCCAAAACAATCCTTTTTCTAAAGGCCATAATGACTATAATGTTTTAAAATGTTATGTTGAAAAATGTGGGATGCACTAGGCTACCCGTTTCAGCTGCATATATGCCCATTGAAAATGATCACATTTTATTACAATGCAAATACATTAAAGTACCATATGTGTACCACTGAGCATTAACATGCGTTTCATGGAGCGGAAGACATGATAACTAGTTGCCTATCTGCTGTCCTTGCTGGAGAGTGACGTGATTTGTAACGGTTGATTTGTGTCATCTGCAGGTGCATCGCGTAGACAACCAATAGGGTGTCGGAATGGTATATGTTTATACTTCTCATCCAACCACAATCAAATTCACTCTATCCGGATGGCGCGATTTATCTGGCTAGGTTATTTTTTTGTGTGTTTTTGAACGATGACAAGCCGGAATGGAAACAAACCAAAATGAAATAGTAACAAGGGTATTTTTTAAATGTAGGGAGTAGAAAGTACAGATATTTGCGTGAAAATGTAAGGAGTAGAAGTAAAAAGTCGTGAAAAATAAATACTCCAGTAAAGTATAGATACCCAAAATTTCTACTTAATAAATTTGTATTTCGTTACTTGACACCTCTGGTGCTCAAACCTCATTTGAGACGAGTCAATAACGGTAAGTGAAATCAATTTGAGGTAAAATTGTATACATGTTTCACAGTGCTGCATTGTGACGAGACGTCTAAAACATCCTTGTTCGCCAGCAATACAAAGTCTTTTGTTTCGTATGATTGTCAGGGTTCATCCTATTCTTCAACCCAAACTCTCCCAGCTCACCGTGCCAGCCCCCACCTGCCGGTGGATCACAAACTTCCTGACAGACAGGACGCAGCAGGTGAGGCTGGGAAAAATCATATCCAGCACCCGGACTATAAGCACTGGCGCCCCCCAGGGATGTGTGCTCTCTCCACTGCTCTTCTCCCTCTACACCAACGACTGCACCTCAGGGGACCCATCTGTTAAACTCCTGAAGTTCGCAGACGACACAACGGTCATCGGCCTCATCAGCGACGGCGACGAGTCTGCGTACAGACGGGAGGTTGAACAGCTGGTCCTCTGGTGTCGTCAGAACCACCTGGAGCTGAACAAGGCCAAAACTGTAGAGATGACAGTAGACTTCAGGAGGAGCCCCCCAACACTACCCCCCCCCTAACAATACACAACAGCACTGTTTCTGCGGTGGAGACCTTCAAGTTTCTGGGATCCACAATCTCCCGGGACCTGAAGTGGACTGCCAACATCAACACCATCTGGAAAAAGGCCCAGCAGAGGCTGTACTTCCTGCGCCAGCTCAGGAAGTTCAACCTGCCTCAGGAGCTGCTGATCCTGTTTTACTCCGCCATCATCCAGTCTGTCCTCTGCTCTTCCATCACTCTGTGGTTTGGATCGGCCACCAAACAGGACAGAGTCAGACTCCAATGGATCGTCAGGTCTGCAGAGAGAACCATTGGTTCCAGCCTGCCCTCCATCCTGGACTTGCACACCGCCAGAGTCAGGAAGCGGGCTGTAAAGATCACCACAGACCCCTCACACCCTGGACACAAGCTGTTCCAACTCCTCCCCTCTGGAAGGCGCTACAGAGCACTGTACGCCAAAACCACCAGACACAGGAACAGCTTCTTCCCACTGGCCGTCACTCTGATGAACAGTTAAACAGACTCTTCATCTGCACTATCTGCACTTTTTTGTTGTTTTACTACTGTCTTTAATGTCCTTTTTATATTTTTTATATTTATCTTGTATATTGTGTGTGAAAAAAAAAAAAAAAAGTACGAAGAGCAAGTGAAACCGGAGTCAAATTCCATGTAGGTGCAAATTTACATGGCCATTAAAGCTGATTCTGATTCTGATTATCATCTACCTTTTTTACGAGTTAGCTCATTAATTTGTACTTTTAATGAAAGCGTAATTTTTCTGGAACTTCCTTTCCATGTAGAGAACAATATTCTGTTGTATAAATTGAGAACATGTCATGAAAAGGTCTCTAGTTAATTACAGTAACATTATTTTAATGCATCAAAATCAACTCAGACTCAATCCCAGGCTCCAGGCTCCAGGTAATGGGTGAATGAGTGTTGAGTGTCAAAATCTGACATTTATTTAACATAATGAGCACTTTAATTTGGTTTCAGTGTCAGGCATCAATGTGGATTCAGTACTTCTTGCTGACAATACTTCACTGTCGATTCAATCATATTCGCTACTCTGCATTAAGGATCTTCATTCTTAAAGGAGTAGTTCTACATGTTGGGAAATATACTTATTCACTTTCTGTCTGGTAGGCAGTTAGCATAAAGACTGGAAACAGTCTAGACAGCTATCCTGGCTCTGTCTGAGGGTGAGCCCCTGCTAAATCATCAAATTGTCATTTTTCCGGATTACACAAAAGATCCAGTCGTTGTGCTAACCCACGTAAACTAACCCACTGCTGGCTTCTATAGAGGAGACAGATGAGAGAGGGTTAGAGTCTACTTTCAATCTTTATCATGCGTCCTAATGTGTTAAAGCACGCTAACTAAGGAGATGATCCTAAACAACAATCACCTGCTAAATACTGGAGACGTTCAACCTGAGTGAGTGGATGACTGTTAAAGCAATCTTGCCACTTGCTCACTTTTTGCAATTAACTAATCAGGTCAGATACGGAGGGAGCTCGCCCCAAGGTGTTTCCTAGCAACCATGCCACCGTGATGGACCCGCAGTGTTGGTGTGTGTTTCCGCGAGGAGGGAGAGTTACTGCCGCAGTAAAACTGTCTCTCGGCCCATAAGTGATTTGTGACTTTCCTCTCTTTGCTATGCCAACGTAGTGGAAGGCACGTAGCGTCTTTTGTTTGAGCAAGCACACTTTTATTGCGAGGAAGAGATTGGCAGGTGATGCAGGATCTTACTTACGGTATCGCCATGCTTCATCCAAAGGACAGTGCAAATAATGAAGTTTGACGCCTTTCCTGCAGGCCTGCACAATATATATATATATATATATATATATATATATATATATATATATATATATATATATATATATATAAATATACAATATATACAATATATATATATATATATATATATATATATATATATATTTGTTTTTTATTGTTTTTTATTTATTTGAGGTCAGCTATGGCAAGCTGATATTACATGTGGAAACATCTGGAGAACCCTCACGACCTACATACATTATTTAGTCTAAACAGAAATTTCTCCGCGTTTTGAAACAATTGGATAGCAATGTAATTTGGTACTGGCATTCACGGGACTCCCTAAAAACATGGTATTTCACCCAGGAGCGGTGCCTCGCGTCCTGCCTCACACACAGTTGTGTGCCTAATGTGCGTTCTGATTGGCTCTCATTGGGTTGCCTCGTCAATTTTGAGATAAGCTAGCCAAACCGTATCCTGAAAAGTTGTTTATTAACCTTATCTTTACCTTAACCTCAAGATTAAACCAACAGGAGACCTCACTCCTAACCCTAACTATAAACAGATTAATTTAATTTTTTGTGAACATCGTTTTACAAGGATACACTTAGATTTTTTTTTGTACTCCTGGCACGGCTGCAACCGTAATTAGACTTCCCTGCAGATTTTCAAATTACTTTGACCTGACCGCGTATTAATTCTCAAATTGACTATCATAAAGATGACGGCACCCTGGATAGATCTATAAAAACACTCAATGAGCAAATATGAACATAACTGATTGATCAAACAGAACTGACACTTGACTCACACACAAACATAACCCATATAACCCCTATAAACTGAACAGCTAACGTTGGCGAAAAGACGTGATTCATTTTAAATTTGTTCTCAAACTGTTGACTTAATGTTTGAATAATTTAATGTTAAGGTTAACCAATATAACTTTGACAATAGACTAGAGTTCATTATACCTCCCAACCATCAACCTTAACTGTACTGTATGTTTAGTGCAAATTACCAAATGTTAGCATGCTAATGCTGATGTGCTAAACTAAGATGGTGAACATTATATTTCATCATGTTAGCACTGACATTGTTAGCGTGCTGATATTAGTATTCAGCTCAAAGCAATATAATATATCATATTAATAATAATAATAATAGTGAAAATTAATCAATTATTTAACTTCATTTTATGTCATATTGCACACGCTTAAATGGTGAGTCTACATTTACAGCAGATGTAATTAAATCAACAACATAAAACAATTAAATTAGATTGCATATCATATTGCAATGTGTAGCAACTTAATCACACTCATTTTCTGAAAGATCATTCACCCTCTCCGAACAAGAATTACATCAACAATATAAATATAGCCGTCTTGTAAACTAAGCCATCAAGCCACTGTGTAAAATTATGCAATAAGCAGGCATGCAGTGTTTCAATGGGCTCCCTGCATGCGCCGTAATGAATGCTGATAACCTCAGATTAATGGACAATTACAGTTGTATTTTACTGCACATCAGCAATATGGCCAAGTAGACTGCTGGGGGTGTAGCAGGTTGCCAGCTTCGAGGCATTACAGTACCGATGTGGGGTAGAGATTTTTTACGGTATATACTTCTACATGTGACATTTCTCATAGCTGAGAACTGGAGGAATTAAACCACCCACAAATATGGAAACATTGATTGTCCCTGACATGCGAGAGTTCTCGCTGCTGTTCGACTTTGTACGGCAAATCTGTAACAATGTTATTCTTAGAATGTGCTGTGAACAACACAAAACCACTGTCAACTTCATTAGCTGCTGCCGTATAAACTGTTCATTAGCTTAAGAAGTTGAAAAGTGATCCTGACTTGGGACAAAGCTTTGCTTTGATCAAATTCAGTCATCCCGAGAGGAGGCTGGCTCTTTGTCTTTATGATATCTTGACAACAACCCCCACAAGTCTGTCCTCTGTAGTTTGCGTATGTGTATGAATGGGAAGGCACACATTTGTGTCTGAAAGGGAATGTGTCTTTGGGGGGGTGTGTGTGTGTCTCAGCCTTTTAGTGTGTCTCTAAGAGAGCTGAGAGTGTGTGCCCGTGCATGTGAACTGACGAATCTGAAGTTGTCTCGATCCCTTCGGCACTGGCTCCCACTAGCGACTCTCTGTCTCTGTTGTGTTTGTAGATTACAGGGGCCGTTGATTTTGGAATGTGTCTTTTTCCAACTTCAAAGTTTGACTGATCTGGCTTGCAGTAAGGGACCAGCCCACTTAAAACTTACATTATTACCCTCCATCCTTCAACTGTTCGTTTTTGTCCGCACACACAATGCACATACTGCTTCACTCACTGCTACACTCACTGATTTGCACTCGCCTGCATGAACAGGGCCTGGAAAGGCGTTGAAGACACTGTAGCAAGATGAACTGCTCAATCAGGCTCAGTACACGGCGTTAATACGAAGCAACGAGCGCTAAGGCAAGTTGCAACTGCAAAGTAGACGCATTAAAACCCCTGCTGAAATACAACAACTTGAAAGCCTTTTAAAGCTCAAGAGAGTTGGGAGTGTGAGTGCATTACAGTGCGTACATTAGGAAGTACGGCTGGTAAGCTGTATGTGACATTAATCACGCACCCACTCAGCGTGTTGTGGACTCTTCTGAAGTGTTGCTGAGTAAATGGAGAAGACATGTCCATCACAAACTCAATCCATACACATAAAATATCTTACACATATTTTAATACCAATTGCACTGTTGTTTTCGTTGATTGTTGATTGTTGATTGTTGTTTGTCTCGTCTTACGTCCCATGTCCATGTCTAATGTATGCACCTTCCGCCTCAAAAAATTCCTCGTTTGTGTGAAAACATTCCTGGCAAATAAACGGTTTCTGATTCTGATTCTGATTCTGATTCTGATACATACTATTTAATATGAAGTATTTTGCATACATTATTTATGCTGTGCACATTAATGTATCGCTTATGTGACTTTCGTTAACAGCTCCGGTATTAGTTGAGTAACAACGAGGTGAAGCTACTAATTTAGCGTGCTTGCTGCATTTCAGTGGCAAGAGAATTGATGCGCTTGATTCAAAGCCATTAATGGGGTAAACGTGTCAAGTTTTACATGAAGTGATTGAATTAACAGTACGAGTTCAGCCTTGTGATGTTGTGCAATCACGCTCATTATTTACGTAATCCTATTGGACCTCTAGATTATAATCATGTTCTTCTGATCGGTCTGAAAATCAAAGTGGGATTACTCCGGCCGCATCATGGATTTCTAAGAAGATTAAATGCTGAAACACTCATTATAATCTAAGAATATCGTTTATTTCCTGATTGATTGCTGTTAAAGATGATACTTTTTTAATATTTCATACCAGTAGTGTCCATAGCAACAAAACCGAGCATGGGATGTTCTTGAAATCTAACAGTTGATTGGTGTGAACATTCGTATTTCACAGACGGTCTGTCTGTTTTCCGTCTCTGGAGAACAATCAGCCTGGAGAAGATCAGATTTAAAGCTTTCGTATCAGTTTGACGAGAGAGAAATGGGAAGCAGAGAAAAGAAACAGCATGAGATCTATGAATGAAGCAGATCTGTGTTTGCATTTGTCCGTTATGACGCATGTGCTTCACTCTCAGTGGTTTAATCACATTAGCTGAAGAAATCAGTCTCGAACATCCGACAGAACTTGTAAAACATGCTTCTAAACCAACTCCGGGTGTGTAATTAATCATGTGGAAATTAAAGTAACAGGAGAGGGTTTGACCTTGTCCTCAGAGAGTTAACCCGTGTCCTCAGCGCACGACTATTTTTACATTATTTTCAATTATGAGGACCCTTGAGGAAGGTAGCCTCATTTTTTGCCAAGTCCCTGTCATTGAGTCACATTACCACATTCTTTAAATAGCCAAGCGGTGGTGACACGGCCAGCCAGCTCACACACAGCATCCTTCACTTCCATCCCGCTTTAGATTCCAGGCTCGATTTGACAGAAATGTTTGGAAGAAAAAAAAAAGCACGACCAGCTTTTAACAGCGTGGACAAAGATGTTAGAGTGATGAATTAAGTGTAACAAAAATAAGCCCATTACACATACAGCAGTAGAAAGACTGGTGTTGACAGGTACATCCACAGTGCGTTATTTCATAAAATTACCCTGCATGAAAATGTCACAAAAAAAAATGTCACTTGAGTAATGAGATAAAAACACTCTGCTACCCGTGTAATGTCCAGGATAATGACTTTAGAGCTACTGTCTTGTTATGCGCCAAACACTTCTTTGTTTAGCGTGACAGCATCTTAATTAATACACACTCTGGCACTGTGGACTGGGTGCCTGTGGTGATTGGCAGATAGATTAATATTGTCAGACCCTGGAGACACACGTGTCACATTCCACTTGAAGCCATTGTTACTTGTTTCAAGGACAATTTCCCCACCTCGACTTCTTCTCTACTCCCCTGCTGCCGCACTGAGAAAAGGAACTGTGATGGCCCGTATCATTGAAACCAAAAGCCTGATGAGACAAATGGCGGGGTGACACCCATGGGAGAAGAAGCACTTTGAACAAAACATCCTGACACCTCTCCACTCTGCGATCACTGCTTCTTCAAGAACCCCAAAAAAGTCTGCAGTATGAAATGCAGGAAGAACCCTCACCAGCCTCGACAAGATGCTGTGTGTATTACTGTTAATTATGCATTAACCGTTCACTAAACCCCTCCCCCAAACGTATCTAGGAATACTAACTGTGGTCGGCATGCCCGTCAAGCTGCAGATTTCTCCACATGGAAGGACGGCGCCCCATGTGGCTGAAGTGAGGCAGATATTCAGTAACTGTCTCCAGAGTTTTGTGAGCAAAGTCTTAAACCCAAACCACCTGAGCGAATACGTAAAATAAGCCTGAAAACAGGATTATTTTAGAATGAAAACAATGTCTTATCTGCATTTTTTTTCTTTCTTTTCTTCAAGATCCATAGACCCTTTTACAGCCAACATCATTGGAAATATGCACATGCATGACGGCAATAGACATTTAATTAGTGACCGTGTTAACCGGGGACTTCCAGCACAAAGTGTATGTATAGTTGCTCGTAGAAACTTAGGAAAATGGTTGGACACCGACATGTTTTGGTTGTGTTTTCAACAGCTACCGTCACTATGAGCAACCACAACGTATTACGACACCAGTTAACACGGTCACTCGTTAAACCAAACACCTCTCCGGCTGCAAGCATTGCAACTGATCATAATGCTTGTGTTTGTAGCACCTATTTTAATACTGAAAACTATATATACATATATATGTATATATACATATATATATATATATATATATATATATATATATATATATATATATATATATATATATATATATGCCACCGTTATTATTGTAAACTATATATGTGCTGTGCCAGAATGCAAAAGCAGGAGCCACATGAAAAGACACTGACATTTATTAAGATTTAAGGACAGAGCATTGCTTTAGTATTATAGACACACTGTAAATAGTGTGCGTGACAGATTTCTATTGCTTGCTTTCGATCTTTATTCATGAATTTTTCTTATGTTGCAGCTTTTAGGGAAAAGTGATGAATTGATTCACGATTGATAAGCATGTCCCTTCACACTCGAGGCATCCCTCATGTTTTCATTTGTTCCCACTGTGTTTTTTAGGGTCATCAAATAAATCAAATCAAAGACGCGTCTGAAAGCCAGAGGTATTTCACACATAGCTTTAACTCCACCAGGGGCTGTGTTTCTCTTCCCGGACTCCACATTTTTTATTTCATTTTTTCCTCCTTCACCTTGTTCCTTTCCCATATGGGCTCTCCTTTATGTTTTGTACTCTGCTTCAACTCTGCCTTGGGCTCAACTTTGGAATGAGTCTGTCTCTGCAAGATGATTGGCGGTTGGGTCGCAGCCAGGGACAGCTGGGCTAAGAAACCGTCTTAGTGTTTGGAATACATTAACGGCCACCACACTCAAGGTGCCTTGATGTAGTTGAAGAAGTCAGGCTGCCTTTGACACTCCATCTTCTTTCAATATCTTGTTTGACATTTAGGATGTAGATTTATTTCTTTCAGTATTTCCTGAAATGAATTTATTCCATCTAGTTATTTCCCCCCCCCCCCCCCTCGTGCATCTGCGGTGCATTAGAATCCTATTAACACATGGCTCTGTCACTCACAGGCAGCGGCATGTCTCTTGTTAAAATTGCCTGCTTATGCTTTCATTGAAAGCCGTTACTAAGCATCCCCCACAGCCAATCTAAACATTTTATTTATCAGGGGCTGACAGAATATGCCTTAGAGTTTTAATGCCACATTTTCTATCGTCGCTTAATTGCAGACTACATGTTTAATGGTCCACTGGGTCATGGATGATTCAAAATTGCTTCATTTAAAGTGACTGCAATAAGGGAAGCCACATTTCTATCTTAAAGCTGCGTTATCAGAATTCAAAATGACACAAGAGAGAGTGAAGGGAGGATCTCATTAGCCAATACTTTCTTCCCGAATATCACTGCATCTCCCTGAGTGTCATAGTTAACATGCATGCATGTATTTACAGTTTAGCTGATTCCAACAGTACTAATGTGTTACAATAATAGGATAGCTTCTTTTCAGTAACAAATAGTGTCAGGGATTACGATGCAGTAACTACTTTACTACTACTTGTTAGCTGTCTCACTGGCAGATTAAAAGATCAGTTTGGTCTGCCTGGGGTCGGACGTGTTGGGAACATTTGTAATGGATAAATATCTAACACAAATTAGGAAATATTATACATTTGTAAGACATTTTTAGGGAAGTTTCACCACTTTTCCACCTTATCTCTACCTATTTGAGTTAAATATTATAGTCTGAAAAACGACTGCAGTTGTTGCTGACATTCTATGTGTCTCTGGCCCGCAGCTGCAAAATCTGTTGTTCTTCCGTGTACGGTGGCGTGACAGTGACGTACTACACAGCGCTACTTCAGCTTTGGGGCGAAGCGCCGTCCTTGCTTTAGGTCACTGCCGACTGATTTGAGCATGTCGTGTCCGCAGCTAGCCTTTACAGGCGGCGGCTCAGTCACTGCAGTTCACTCATGCTGCTGGATGTTGGATATACCAACATTACAATACCACTTCTCCAATTCCCTGGAGTTCACGAGCAATAAGGAGAAGCAGTTCTTCCAGAGGCCACTGCGCTCGCTCCCAATGGGCACTTCTACCAAGTGGCCACACTGTAGTCAGAGTTATATGTGTGTATGTATGTATGAAAAAAAATTGAAATCCTTCTTTTTTTTTATTCGTCATAGTACATACATACATTATGTATGTAATGTTGCAAAGATGAAATTGTTCAATGCATTGCAGCCAAGGACAGCCCTCCTCTTCCCTTTGCAGCCATGTGTTGCCCGGCTATTGAAGTTGCCTTTGCCGCTTGGCAGGTGAGAGTGTATGCGTGGCCAAGTCCCACAGTGAATGACCTCCATGTCCTCGACCTGGCCAGACCTGCCATCTCTGTAATGGCTATCATATCTCAGCACCACTGTTCATGCTCTCCAATGGCGCCTTCATTTCTCTCCCTGTCCCTCCTCTTTTTCACTCTCTCTAGCTCAAATGACTGTGTAATTGGAGT
The DNA here is from genome assembly GCA_038501785.1 of Myoxocephalus aenaeus. Classification (NCBI taxonomy): domain Eukaryota; kingdom Metazoa; phylum Chordata; class Actinopteri; order Perciformes; family Cottidae; genus Myoxocephalus; species Myoxocephalus aenaeus. Next base: position 4,674,193 of record JBAMJR010000053.1, read on the forward strand.
TATTAAATGTCAGCCTGTTTGAGGAAGATATATGAATTCATAGATTTTTTCTTCTTCTTCCCCGCAACGAACACATCAAATTTACACAGTACTCTCAGTGAAACGCACGTGTTTTAAGAAGTGGACTCACTTAAAGAAATCTAACGGTAACAAATAGTCAATTTTACAGCCGATCTTTTGTCTCTGGAAAATAACCACTTATAATTTGCTGAAGATTGCTGCAGTGATAATGGAGTTAGTGGGCTGAAGGATAGCTTGGTCAAACATTGGAGGTACACATCCGCCCGAGGCTGTCTTGTCAAGCCAAATTATGTATTTACGAAACGTTTTGTTATGTACAGTACATTAGGCAATTCAGTTTTTCTCCTCGCTTTGTGAATATCCCAAAACAATATCCGTCACAGCAACCAACTGAAGCATGCACATTAATGCAAATCAGGTTAAGTGACCACTGTGTTTACAAAAGAAACTGGACCATAACATTGAGTTGCAGTCTGATATTTTGTCAAGTCCAATTCCTACTCCCATTAGAAAATGTAGTTATTTTCTCCATGGCTGTGCAAATGGTTTCACCATGAGCTTAAAGTCTAAGTGATACATGCTGGTACTGAGCAGAACTCATGTCCCTTAAACAATTGGATTCGTCCTTTTCAAGGCCTGTGACTGACCTAAACGTCCTTTTTTTCTTCTTCTATGAATAAGACACACTGACTTTCCTGCAATCCATGTTACATTTCATATTGCAATGCCATATACTGGGTGCAAATAAAAGGGGCCACAAGTCTGCGACATTTTCAGTAACAGATGTTTGCAACAGTCCTACCTTGGTTGAGAAAAAAAGGAGAGGAGCTTGAGCTCAGAATGTGGTCGACCTCTTTAAAAAGCATGTTCAGTTCACTGTTTGTCTAGATTTGGAGTGATTCAAATACACTGGTGTTGACGTGGCCAGATGGCATTATTAGTTTCCTGGCTCTGAACATCACAGAAACCACTCTTGCATCGTAAGAAGCTTGGTGGATTTTGCTGCAGTGTACTGAACATGAGTTTGCATTGACTTTTTATTCTTCAATGTGTTTAGTAAATTATTCAAAATGAAATGTACTTGAAAGTGGCAGATTTAACTGTCATAAGATCTGAATATAATTTAAAAATCTAAATAAATACCTCTCGTGTATTACTACGGAATAAGAAAAAGAATTGGCCGCAGCACACAACAGTGGCTAGGGACAGTGTTGGCCAATGATATAAGAGAACATATCCCCAGTGTGAAAACTAGAGGCAATATCTTGTGTTACTTATAGACAAGAAAATACTGTCAAGTGCTCTTCTTTCTACAGTTCGCCACTCCCAAATCCGCTAGCAGCAGTTGTCATTTAACTTGAAAAATCAGAGGTAGCCGGCTAGAAATGAGGAGCCTGACAGTATCTTTGTCTGAAATTCAAGACTCGTACCAAGAATTTAGAGTTCTACTTTTTTCATTAACTGCAATGCACCTTGTGAGAATAGATATATTCGTCAGCGAGCGGTAAGTTCTCTTTGATTATTACTTCCAGTATCGTGCGGTAGTTTGTTGTTGTGTATCAGCTATACCGTAAGTATCTTCGTGACTTGGCCACTGCACTACGTTGATGCTCGTAAAGTGTTTTAAAAATACTCGCCTTGACTATATAGCTAAAGTATTTATGAAAATATGAAGCCTGTCGAGGGCTGGCACCACCACCGCGCTGCCTCTTCAGCATCCACAACCTCTGACCGGTCCACATTTTTAAGTGCATCAGGATCCAAACACAATCCAAAATGCACAAATTACTACCCGCTCCTAAAAAGGTCTGAATGATATGCTTTTAAGAATAATTATTCTCAAAGGCACACGGATGAAGCAGAGCAAAAAAAAAAAAAAAAAGAGGCAGAGTGCCTGTATGTCCCCGACCTTAGCTGTGATTAGCATAATTGAATTTCAAACGATCAGGGGAGTATTGAGGAAAAGGGAAGCCATTGGAAGTGTGTAAATGGTCCGCGATCTGCACACCTCTGTAATATCATCATAGCAAGAGTGGATGTGGTTGACTGGAGGGTTGCTGCGTCGGCACGAAGTACATTAAGTGAAAACATGAGAGAGGGTCAAAAGGTCATGTAGGTTTTCAAATCAGTCTGTAATCCTAACATTTTGTTCATGTGAAGTACTGGCAGGACATCCACATTTTCACAACCCACACTCATTTATAAACCTTTATTAATTTATTGCTATCAGATGCCAACCAAATTTAGTAATGTTAAGTTCTGTTTTCAGTAAGTGCACCGACAACTAAAGACACATTTTTATGTTGAAGTGACAAGCTTTTCACTGGCTGTAGTAATGATAGTGGCTGCAAAGGATGAAGCAAAAACCAGCAAAGTCCCCGTAAGAAGGAAGTAGGGGTGGATGGGTGAATAAAATGTTGATTTGTTTCCGTTTTGAACCGACAGTTTAAGTTGATCACCGATGATGACGATGGTACCCAAATCAAAATAGTAATTTGAACACAAACCATAATGTTTCCCTAAAGATAACTGAGTTTTTTCAATTTTTTCCTAAACCTAACCAAGTCACGTTTGAGCCTAGCTCTCACCAAACATCTTCCATAGAGTAGCAGTTTTGAAAGGCAAGAAAAATGATATTGTCCTGTCGATAGTGTCTGATCAGAAAACGCCTCTATAAGTCGTTGTAAAGGACAATTAAAAGGGCTGTATTTTGAAGTTTAATTTGGACTTTTCACTGGCTTCATTTTCCCTTTAGCGTTCAACCAAGCCATGCTGCTTTAAAGAAGCATTAATATAACACTCAGTTGTTGCCTCGCTGAGAGCTGTTGAGAGGCAATCGAAATGCTCCCAATCTCTTATTATGCACCTTAGATTCTTCCCACCTGTCAGTGGTCTGCCATCATGATGTCCCCCTCCATGCGAGCAGAGAGGATGTGATGTTATGGAGATATTCTCCCCCATTCTGTGTCATTATGATGAATGACCAGAGAGGTGTGGCACTGGGTAGTGCAGGTTTCTCCTTGTGGAGCGGTGAGCTATCGCTCAAACAGGGTCTCTGGAGCCGAGATGTTCATAAACATGCACATAAAATCAGATCGCTCAGCAGGTGGTATTCTGTCCTTGGCAGAGGAACGAAAAGTCAAACTGGCATACATTAGAATGACGGCTGCTGTCCTCGAGGACAGACTGTTTTTAGCTATCTGTCACAAGTAAAAAAGTCAGAGCCTGCCTTAAGAGCCGTCTGACAGGATTTGATTTCTGCCTCAGAGGAGACGATATTCAATCTTAGCACTCAAAATGAATCGCATGCCACTCATTAAAGAACAGAAGACTCAAAATATTGGTTAAAATATCTGAAATCCTAATTTTGTCTGTACTTAATTTTCTATAGTTTGTTAAAGATAAAAGAGCAATTCAATCTTAATGATTAACCATTTCTTAACACATTGTCACTTTCAATCCGGTAGAATGTTTATATGGAGGTCTTCTTTTTAAAGCTCCAGCAAAGCTCATAAACAACATATGCTCACAACAATTATGGTTATCCTCTAGGCAAATTTAACCTTGAGTCTTCACAGCAGATGTTGGCAAAAATAACAGAGATTGTAACAGCTTTGGAAGCATGATTCATTGGCATTTATGAGCTCATATATTGGTCACTGGTGTCTGCCGCTGTGCAACTTAATACAAAATAAAAACATCTGCACAAGACCATTACACACTTGCTTTTGCCCACCCACACATCATATTTAAAAGATGCAAATGTGCTGGTTTGGCAGTCTTCTGGGTTAGATCGAAGAGATGATGCTGTGGGCCTGTTGGAAAATGTCAAAGCAGAGGTGGCACCTCTCACATTTATGGCATGAAATTGTTGGGAAAGTCGGATACTTTATTTTTGTCTGTCTCACACTGTGAAACATGAATAATAACAGGGGATGTTTATTTGCTGCTGGAGAAAACATCTTACCATCAGACGTCGTAGCTTTGTTAGGGAGTAATTTGTGCTCTGCGGTGCAACAAAAGGCAGGTGATCACAAGCTGCTTGTTCAAAGGCACAAAACAAGACAATCAAGGCTTTTTGAGCATTATTTTAAAAAAACGTGGAATGATGTGTGTTTTGCTATTAAAGGGGACGTATCATGCTCATTTTCAGGTTCACACGTATTTTGGGTTTCTTCTCGAACATGTTTACGTGCTTTAATGTTAAAAAAACCCATACATTCACATTATTTTTCTCATATTTTTCTGAAATGCTATGTTTTAGTGCCAGTCTCTTCAAGTCAGCTCTGATTGGCTTGATTGGCTGATTGCTTGGAAATATGGCACACTTTTGCAAAGTTGTTTAATTTCCCAGTTTGTGGGTTGGTACTGCAGGAACCCAGATGGAGCACTGAGTCTTTCACGACATGTCCTATTGTCTCTAAATCATCATGCAAACCAGCCGGTGTTTAGCAGGTATTTTGTTTTGCCATCTCAGTTTCCCATGTTAGCATGCCAACTTTCACTAATTAGCATTCAACACAAAGTACAGCTGAGGCTGATGGGAATGATTCTGCTTTACAAAATGCATTCTTTGTTTGATGCACATTAAGATAATGCAATAAACTCTGAACAATGTACTGTTATTTTCTCTCTTATATGTTTACTAGACAACTCTTTTTTCAGAGTGATTTCAGATCATGATGATAACCTTGATAAAATACCCGTATGCCAATTTTCATCTAACAGTGTTCAGTGAGCACTATTCCTTATCGTTACAGCAGTCACACCAGAACACTTCATTATAAAGGAATGTGAGCGATCCCTGCACTGTACACTACAGTGTCAGATCAATGCCAAACGAGGTTATGAAATGCTAATCACATCTCATTCTATTTTCATGAGTGAGTTAATTCAAGAACACATGGTGCACCAGGTTGACTGAGTCTTGACTCTTTGGAATTTCTTTTTTTTTTAATTTAAAATAGTCACATCAGTTACTGTCATAATGTAAGTCGTTTCAATTATCCTCTTTAATCATTTTGAAATCAATGATATGCCATTGAGAAGTGAACATTCTTAGAAATAAAGGTGCTGACTAGAACTAACTGATGCTGAACTAACATGGTGTATATAATACACATTATACCTGCTAAAAATAAGCATGTTCACATTGTTGCCAAGGCTACCATGGCTGTGGGCTTTTATTCTAGCTTTATATATTACAAAAAAAAGTAGAGAAATGGACAAGATATTAATACTATAATATGTGTTCAATATGTGACAGCAACTTAAGTCATGCTGTTTGCTCGGCCGTGGTGGTTCTTCCATAAGAGCTTCTTTCAGGGACATGTGATGTAAATGTAATGTGTCATCTTACTGGTGGGAGGGACAGTTCCAATGAGAAAAATAAGACCAAGATATGGAGGATGAGGGGATTTTCAGTGCAGCAAATCATTTTCATCACATTGGGTGTTATAGAGTTTCAGCAATGGACCGTAAATCTCACAGGTTTACTCTCTGTAGTCCTGGTAAACAACCAAGCCAAATTCAATAGTCGCTGTGCAAAGCCGGTTATTTGAATTTTCTCGCTGACAAATGATGAAAGCTTAAGACTCAAGATATTAAACCATGATCAGAGCAGAGTGACAGTCCAAAGCAACACACAATCAGATAAGATGCACGCACGTCCCTGTGTACATACACTCGTACAATAACCTCTGTCTGTCAACACTCACACATGCACACAAACACCTCTTTTGGTGCACCAATTACACAGTGGCTCAGATGATGCTTGAACATGTACTTTTTGTAATACACCTTCAGAGAATGAAGATGTTATGACAACAGAGTTCAGAGTTCTCCTGATGAAGCAGTTCAACACTGAGCCACACTTTCTTTTCCCAAATCTTTCACAGTATGACACGTTTCAGCCTCAGGATTTATACATTATTGAGTGTAACTACTGTATACTTCATTTGTCACCATTCCTGCTCTATAGCTGCAACCAGACTCTAAAACACGCGAGCTGGATGTTGTGTTTATATGTTATATCTGAACAAATCAGTGTCTCCAGTATTAAGTATGCACAGTATAATGTTGGCTATGTTGGATTAGTATTTGTACTGTTTTTTTTATTAAGGCAAGTACACAAAGAAACAGTGCAATTGTGATACATTTAACATTTTTCTTTTCCCCCCTCAAGCATTCAAGTCAACAGTATCATTCTTCTTGTGAACAAACTCCCTCCCCGACCAACAAAAACAACAACAACCTCTTAATTGAGGATACAAAAATAAATAAAAATAATAATAATATATATTTTTTTTAAATACACGATACCATGTTACCATGTAATTTACAGTAAATGATGTGTTTTATTACAACATGGGCTGTATTTTTTTTGTAGTTTTAGCCATTATTCCCACCTAGATAATGCTGAATGTAACAAGGCAAAATTGCAAACAGACTTTAGACAGAGCGTTTCAAACAAACATCCAGGTTAGCCAAATTTATTTTGAAAATAAAAAGAAGATACATGCTAAAACTATAGATAGCCATATATAGCTATGATAAAGACAACGGTCACCATCATAGTTTAGTATGTTAGCATGGTCACATTTGCTTATTAGCGTAACAACATACAGTACAGCTGAGGCTGATGAGATGTCTTAAGTTTTCCAGGTATTTGGTCAGAAACCAAAGTTTTGAACCTGATGATGTCACTAGATGGAAATCTGGTCACCACAATTATTACATTCATCCTCTAGGGAACATGACTGACAAAAGAAATTGTCAGGGGATCAACAAAGTCAGTCGGAATCATCTATTAAATGAAATGTGATGTAATCTATTCCAGTCTGGGCCAAGTTGGTGGCTATAGAACGTAGCGCTTCTAGCACAGATAAGATTGTGGCAAAACAAAGATTAAGCGTTAGCCATATTGTTGCCACTATTATTGAATTGAAAAACGTCAAAATAGGCGAAGAAGGTGTATTGACAATTTAAACCCTAGTTACTTATGATTCTGCTTCTCGTGTAAAAGTGTTTAAGTGCTGCTTCCCAGCTGATGTTAGTAGAAGCAAACTTGTGGGATTCAGCTTTCAACTCTTGATTCCCAGCAGAGAGAGAAGACATCCACTCTCCAGATATAAGCTTGTGAATGGACAGACAAAACACTGTGTGTTTATTAAATGTACAAGTACCTTCATCTGAAGTTCTTTCTCTATTTCTCAGCCGAGCAAGCTCAGAGGTCCACTTGCAAATGTTTGACTGGATATTGCAATAAAACTCTGAATCAACAACTTGCTCTGTAAACTCCGCTTTAAAGTGCCACCGCAGAGGAGAATGTGATGGTCTTAGCAGCAGACACTTAAAAAAATGTGGGTCCTACATTTCCTACACTCAGCCTGTATTTGAGCAACAAAGCTGCCGCTGAAGGTGTCGAATGTTAAGTGTACAATATAAGACCACTGTTTTTGATTGACAGCTTAAGATTTCACCGCCTAAGGCTCCTTTCCTGGTTCAACGTTGACTGTACTTACTTACCGTAGTTATAGTTTTCCTGTTGTTGCTGTGTTCCTACATCTCATTAATTACTGACTCTGAAATTACAGCCAGTAATAAACCAGAATTCAAATTTATATCTGTGTACCAATGAAACCAAGATAGACTTTTGTATGCCATTATATCCTCAGATTGTTTGTCATTGGTCTTCACTAGTGACGCTGTCGCACAATATGCATCACAGTTTGGATTGCTGTTGTTTGTAAAGCCAAACTCGAATGCAACAAGAAACATATTAGTTCACTGATGGCCATATCCCCTCATAGGAACCAAAGGCACCATGCTGCGGCTGACAGACACATCTCCCATAACGTTTCCTATCTCTCGATGACGAGAATCAAAGACAGCTCTCAGAGGGGTTCGGCGCTTTTGTAATCTCTCTGTGCTCGCTCTAACGCGATTGCCCATGTGTAAGTTAAGGGTTTCCAGCTTCCCTATGTTCCAAGTACAGTTTGATGGATGGAGGCTGGTTTGAACCCCGCTGCACCACAATTCCAAATTGCAGCTATCTGCTGATGTGTTTAAGAAATAACATTCTCCATCTCGCCCCTGTCGAGATGCCAGGCTGTTTGGCCTGGCGGCGATGTATTAAACGGTATATTGATAATTGAAATCTTCGCGGCCCTCGCGATGCCTTTCTGCTGACTGTGATCTTTTAGGCAGATGGTCTCTATTACTCATGTGCAATTGGCGAACAGAGGAGGGGGGGGGGGGGGCTTATGTAAAATTCAGATTGTATTACACGGCCATGCGTCAAGACTCCACTATCCATACAGAATACATCAACACCTGATTGTACAAGCAAATTTGACGACACATTATCTTTGTGAAGACAGTATGGTGTATCCTTGTATTTCATATTCTCCATTTGGTAAAGCACTCAATGCTCCAAACATACTTAACAATTGATAAATGTGGACCTCGCTGGTTCTCTTTGACTATGTGCATCAGCGCTATAACCAGATCACTGCAGCACAAATGAGAGAGCTCGTTTCATTTCCATCGCCTCCGAAATATCACATTGAAGGGTAATAGCCCATTTCGTTGCGATTCCAATGGACCTCATGAGTGTATTTTCACCCATGGCGCTCAGCTAAAATAGAAATAGAACAGACTGTTGACAGTAACCAATGTCACATAAGCTCCCCCTGAAGGACAAGCATCAAAGATCAATTTATTTTCCTAAATGCTTTTCATATATCCATCTCTGCCGGGCGCCCAGGGACATTGCATATCAGAGTTTAAATCTAATGTTGCATGGATTCTGCGAAGGGGCAAAAGACAATACAGTGACACAGAAGGCAGACATGAGCGAGAGAGAGAGGTGACAAACAGGCTGATGGAAGACAACGGAATGAATTGAATAGCTGTATGGAAAGTGACGTGGGAAATGGGGACAATGTTTGATTTCTCTCAAAACCTATTTGTGCTGCGCCGAGAGAGGATGGGGCCCCTGGCAAAGGCAAAGCGGATTCACCTGTGCAACAACATGTAAATATAGATCAAAAACAAAGTGGAAAGTGCTTATTAGATGTCTCTGCAATGCATAATTAAAGCTAGTTCTAAGTGTTTCTTTGCCTACTCCTTTTTTGGCCCCTACTGTTTTTAGTCTTTTCATAGCTCATGCAAAACCTGCTACTTCTTGCACTTCATAATTGCTCAGCACACATGGGACAGCGAGGCTTTGTTTACTGTACCGCGAGCCGGCAGATCAATTTCTCTCCCACTCTGCCCCCTTTGATAATTGCTGAGCAGAAGATGTGTGTTTCGCAGTTGCAATTCTGCCAGCTCTGAAACACTTTGGACAGGAATAAAAGCAAAAGGCGAGGTGGATGGGAGCGGGAAAATAAAAAAAGCTGGCAGCTTCATCTTTTTGAAAATGCAAGGCCTGATATGATCGGTGGAAAATCAATACTATGAAAGATGAGGGATGGGCCAACAGAAAGCCCTTTAAAGTGTCGGATTGAATAAAAAGATGGCACTGGGATAATTAAGCGGCGTGAAGAAGCTACAGATCTCCTCGGTGACCTTGTGAAGTATTTAAGTACTCAGCGCTGGACTGGGGATCGAGCATACTGGGCGTTTTCTCAGTGGGCTGAAGAACATTGGACGTTCCTTGAATGCACCGTGGGGGACATTTTATTTAATCTCTGAATTTTTTTCTTCAGAGAAATATCAATAAATTGGCTCATAAAGCAGAGACAGCAGGCCAATTAGATCTCTAACTAGGTGTGGTGTGTGGCGTCCGACCGATTGTGGGTCAGTCTGGGTCAAACATTACAGTTACTGATTGTGTATTCATCTGTCGTTTCATTAATCTGCATTTATATGTTAAATTATTATATAGAAAATCAGTTTGGCACATTGATTATGCCTTCATTTCCCAAGATTCTTGAGTAAATTTAGAGACATTCTCATTAGACAGCCTTATTTCTTATTACTATATATATATATATATATATATATATATATATATATATATACACACACAAACAGTGCTACTATTCCTGGTGATAATAAATGAAGCCCTGCACTCAATTTAAGATGAAACAGTATGCACTTTTGCACACCAACATACTGCATGCTAAACAAAAACAAGTCAAAGTTATTGCCTAACTGCAAATATTTTTGCAGAGAGCAAAAATGTCTCTCACATATGGATTCAATGTTTCAAAACTGAGAGTTTGAGTTGCACCCGGCTTTCATGTCGTCTCTGGAAGCCCAACGTCCCCAGCCAAGAGGAGTGGAAAAAGGTCTAGGTAAGGAAAATATTATTACCCTTTATATCTTTGAGGAGGCAGGCATCCAATCCAGGCTCCTACCCTTGAGATATTGGAGAGGCTGGTTGTTTATGGGGCCTCTGAGAGCCACCACCAAAGTGACAGCGCAAAGGGATCCGCGGGCGCGGCAACAAACTGTGCACTTCCTCAGAGAGCGGGGTAAAGAGAGGCAATTTCTAGAATGATGGGTGCCGGAGATGATGCCCAATATGCTTCAGCTCTTTAGAATTTACAGCCTCTGCAGCGCTGTGTAAACAGCTGGGGAGCGAAACAGGGTGCTCTGCAATTTCCTCCTCCTCTTTCCGTTTCCCCCCCCCTCCTTTTTTTATGCTCGGTCGGCAATGTCCTTGAGGGAACATCATTTTAGATTTCTCTGGAGAAATGCTTAACTATAATGCCTTGCCTATTGTTTGGACGCCAATATTGCAGTTTTTACCCGTGCATCTATCACTGGTGACAGAGCAGAATTGTTGTGCTAAATGTTTACAGGAGGACATTCTGGCCCCGTATAAGCATGCAGGGGTTAAGAATGCTGTTATGAGCAGGTGTTTAATGGATAGTTGTGGATATGACAACAAGAATTCACTGCTTTCTTGATGCAAGGCCATTATTGTGAATCTTTTTTATGATGCCTGTCGGCTTAAATAGTCCTTTCCAAGAGAGAGACTCTTGCTTTTCAAGCTACATACAGTAGTACATCAAATATATAACATATTAGGACCAACTTCATAATGCTGAAGTTCTATAATCCATATCTCAGGCTTAATGTCTTGAGGGTTATAAAAAATACCTGTTTCCCACTGCATCCTCTTTGTCTAAATCTCACCTTCAAAACTGAAGAAGGCTCATTTTGGGCTATCTCACTAAATCAGTTCTTTTAGATTTCACAGTATTTTCAGATTGTAGATTTTTTTTCAGAAATGTTCTGTTAAGCTTAAAATGCTCAAGTGACCGGGCAGCACATGGACCTCTGTGTTTAAACCTCTTTTACGCTTTTACAAGAAAACTAGCCACACTTTTGGGAGAGAATGCAAAAGCAGGTAACAAATATTGTCTCTTCTGAGCTTTAAATAATTCTGCTTAATTTATAGCCTGGCTTTTTCAAGTTGACTTCCTTCACTGTATATAGAACTGTTGCCAAAGTGGAGACACAGCATGTGGGGGTGATAAAGACACCTGATTGTTGCAATTTGATTCAAATATCTAACGTATTCTTGGAGTCATAACCCTATCAAATCTGAACACACGGACATGATATAATTTTTTTTTTTGTTTCCAAATGACATTATCCAATGTCATTCTCAAATAATATTCATGAATCCAATTAGAAATGATAGAACTAAAACTTATAAAACTATAACTTTGTACGACCATGATACTTTGCCTTGGCGGTAACCCGTCTACTTCTGGCTGCTCTGTGCACATTGAAGTCGTGACAGAGAAAAAGAAAGTCATTTTCTGTCAATGAAAAATGTAGTCTCTTTAAAGCTTAACTCAAACACTCAAACACTCAAACTCGTGGGGACAGAAAACTAATGCGCAAGGGGAAAGCACTTGTGGTTGAAGGCGTCCTTGAAACAACTGACGCCACGTCTGCATCTGCTGCACTCTATTCTGAAACAGTCAACAATATTCAGTAAATAGCAAAGCTGTCCATTTTATTACTTCATATTATAATATATACATATATATATATATATATATATATATATATATATATATATATATATATATATATATATATAAATAGTGCCAATTAGATCGTAATTTGAAAAAATAAGGACACATAATTCAGGTATAATGTTAATTTGTTTATAGTGATAAATTTAACACATTGTTTATGTTTTTTTGTTGACATACACACACATATATTCAAGCACAGAAACAATTGTCAAACAAAAGTCTTAACCAGACATCTGCAGCTATCCAACATACTCAGAACTTCAGATTTGTACAAATTGGAAGGCTATCTAGAATAAATGAAAGCCCTATATTTTAGAGATGGCATTTAAAATCAACCGTATAAATCGTGGAAAGAATAACTTCTGCATGCCAATGTGCTGTATTTCAGAAAGTTGAACTTTTGTGAATATCAATTACTGTTCATCATTCATATTCTGTTCCTATATATAAGTGTTGCGGATATTACTTTCCACAGGGGTTTCCATAAGATGCCAGAGGGCGAAAAGAGTTCACACAGTCTCAAGCCTCGTAGGCCAACTCCCTGTCGAAAAACAGCAAGACAGCGTGTGCCAAATATCTTGAGCTCTGACCCTGGCCTGCTCGTCTGACTTTTTCAGAATTTGATGCAGATCTATAGCTGATAGCTGTGGGGGTCCTCGCCTGCTGGTGTAGCTCTTACGTCTTTAGGGCCAAACAAGTCAATACACAGCAGACTTTGGCAAGCTGTGTTTGCTCTGAAGCAGCCATATTGTTGCTGCTGGTGCACTGGCTGTACCCTACGCAGTGCACAGAGGCATTATGCAAGGAAGCGTGGATAAGGAAGTGGTTCTGTCCACCCACAGGGACGGATTTCAAGAGTGTGTGTGCAGGGAGAGAATGAAATGCGGTGGTGTATCTTGATGTTTTTCCTGCTGCTGTAGAAGACTCTTGTACATTTCGGCCCGGTGCACAGCAAATGTCCACTCCATGACCCTGACCTTTCATGTAATGCACAATAAAATGTTTAAGTGGCATAGCAGCGCCATTGAACTCTGGATAAATTGCCTCATATTTTCTGTGGAGCTCCACATTGTTCAAGATAACACAACATTCAAGACTATGGCACAGTGGAGAAACTACAAGATTGAAAATATATTACGGCAACAATTGTGTTATGGTGTAAACAAAGCTTTAGCAATATTGTCATTGCTTTATTTATATCTCCAAACAGTGACTGGCTCACCATATCCAGTATAGGATCTCTTTTTGGAAATGAATCCCGCACGGATGAATATCTTTATTACACCCTTGTTTCCTTCTTTCTTTATCTACTTACTTTTTGAGAGGAGCAAGAACAATGCATATTTCAACCTGAGGAGCAAATGAGATGGAAATGCACCACGATGATGATTCATGCATATAATGGGCCTGGCATCACAAATGAATGACTGATTGTGTTGTGCGAATCGCTGACTATATTGCGTAACCCGTCAAACCCATGTCTGCATCAAACTGTCACCCATGGCTTTTAATTTCACTTACTGCCCCGAGGCGTGTCGGGAGACTTTCTGCATTCAGAACACCTAGCAGTTTAACATACATTGAACTTACTGTCTGACCTAGCTTTGCTATGCCAAGGGGTTTGCAAATGGATTACAGTCTCTCTCCGTTTTTAACTTTAGTGGCTTGGCCATTTACAAAAGTTTTTAAAGTGCTGTTAGTCAGATTTTTTTTTTTTTATTGCAGCTTTGAAAGGACTTATTTATAATTTACCTGGGCTGAATAAATCTGAGCGAGCACTGAAACCAAACTGCCTATAGTCCTAAATGCTTGTTCTAAGGTGGCACAGGGAACTGAAACACAGCATTTTCTGGTTAGCCTGAATTATACATTTATAGAAAAGGGGGATTACTGTTTAAAATTAAAAAAAAAAACATTATTCACCGTAGTGAAATAAACAAGGTGCAGCCATGCACTCTGTATGAATCTGGGAAAGCCTGCAGGGGAACACCTGCAGGGGAACACACTTTTCCAGTCTGCTCATGGAGAGATTACCATGATAAACATGTCTCATGGGGAATGGTAGAAATGGGGTAAGATGGACACGCAGTATTGGATGCTTCCCAGTTCTGCAGCATGTTCAGTGTCATTTCATATTCATATCACACACAGCAGCAGCGAGCACTGCGACTGGCAGCCACTGCTGCTTTAATTTGATTTTAAAACACACACATACTGACAGATTTTCAATTAAAAAACAAAATAAAAAATATATTTAACTGGAAGAAAAAGTGCTTAAATTGTCTGAAAGAAATATAAATATGTGAAGCATAAACACCAAACTATCCACACACATATTTTACATTCTAACTATGGCGATATTAACAGCTTGACTTATTGAGAACAAGGAGGAAATGTGTGATTACTCCGACACAACGGGACAAAGGAAGACTATTTCTGCGAGCTGTTTCATGCATTTACAACGCCAGTTGTGGCTGCATTTGGCGGAACTACTGGGGTAAATGATGCACATGTGAAAGTGCAAGATTAATAAGCAGTTAATCCCAGAAGGGGTAACATCTCCTGCATGTTAATGTGTTCACTCTCTCGCTTTGTAAAAATGAATGCCAGCGCACATACAAGCAAACCTCCAAAACAAAAGCAGGCACAGGCATATTAAGTTACTTCCACACCAACACACTATCCTTATGTGATAAAATGTCTCATTTTTGATTTGCAGATTACCCACTTGATGTGTAAATATATACAATTAGGGTCTCATGCTTAGTTTTAAACCAATTTTCACTGGGAACAAAAGGTTTTTTGTAAAGGAGGGGATTGTTTAAACTTCATTCTCACATGAATTTAATGGTCCCGTTGTACTTCCTGCTACTTACTGTTTACTGCAGTTTACAGAAAATGATGATCCTTTTGCAAGAGGCACATCGGGGAAACAAAAACCCAGAGAAAACGCAAATGAGCTGCTCATTATGCAGTCCCTCAAAGTAATTGAAAAACAGAGGGAAAGAAACAGCAATTACCAGAAACAATGTTCTGTTTACTCAGAATAATCCACAGACCTCAGCACCAATAGTTTTCATATTGAGACTATTTCTTTAGTGAAGGAGAAGCTTCAGTGAAAACTGAAGGTCTGCGGATTAACAGGGAGCATTTTTCTGGAAAGAAACACAGCTGAGTCTTTTTATATGTCACACTGCAATGTGTTAAAGCCCACGGACAACATTACATTCACCACTATTGTATTGTGGTGGCAGCAGAGGTGAACATCTCAAAAGCAGAGTAAATAAACTGAGTCTATGTGCGTGGCTACACCACAACCAGAGAGTGAGAAAAAAAACATGTTTTATGCTGTTACTGCATTGGGTGAGATACACTAGAGTTCTTTCACTTGAAAGATGAAAATAAGAATGAGGATCTTGATACTGCAGTGATTCCCAGAGGCAGGGTCGGGACCAACAGGTGGGTCGCAGAAGATTTTATTAAGGTTAATACAGTTTCTGAATCTCTACCAGTCTTTTATTTAAAATTTTGAGTGCAGTATAAATGGTCAGGACATTTACGTACAAATTCACCCCTCAAGAGATTTATGGATAAGGGATATTGTGAATTGGGTCGAGATGGTTTGTCATTTTAAAAAAGTGCTTGCCATTTCTTTTATTTTTTGTGGTGTGTTTTGGGGGTTTATCAGATTATCAGACTATACTGTTAGCATTTATACAATTTTATACACTAATTTAATCAAGATATGAGACGCAAGTGCAATGGGGCCTTTGCTTGCCTGCTGATGGTGCATATCAGCATATCTACTGTTCCTCTGCAGACTTGGTGCTGCTCTGACTTTTTCTGCCAATAGGTGGTGTGTGTTGTATTGTCTGGTTAAGAGCGTTGCATCAATAACACTGAGTGTCCTTGTTATTGTGTGATGATCATTCAGAACATTCTAGTCTTTTTCTTAATTTGTATTTTTAGCATCTAAAATTATCCACTGAGATTGCTTAAATTATCTGATCCTTGTCCAAGAAAACTGTTTGTTGTTGAGAGTGGGGTTGTGTTTGAAATTTGCAACAAGCTCTGCATGAATACTTCCACCATATTTTGGAAGGGGCAGCACTGTGTGGCGTTGCCAGCAGCCACCAACTGCCTCCTCTTTGAAAATGTCCTGGAAAAGAAGGCCCTTAGTGGCGTCTACAGAAGAACAGGAGCGAAGAGGGAATACTCATCCATGTTATTTTCCCAGCCCGAAAAATATCAAACTTCCTGTGTGACTCATACCCCACACGGTGAGTGCACCCAGAGGTTTGTGTGCGTTAGTTTGCATCACTGATTTGTTCATCGGCAGGGACTATTCCCGTTTGAAGATAATTCAAAAATGCTACCACTACACCTGACTCGTTCTGCCTCAGCATCAAAATCAATTTTTCCTCAATCCCCACTGTAGATCCCACTCCGAGCCTCACATCCTCTGCTGCCAGGCTGCTCAGCTGTCCATCATGTGGCAGCCTTTAGCATCCCAGGCAGTAATTGGATGTGTGCTGCACACAGGCAGTCTCCTTCATGAACATTAATGCTGTGAATATCTTCGCAGACGATAAGGGGGAAGTTATGTGGATATGGTTATATGTCTACATTAACATATCTAGTGCTATAGGTGGATATGTTCATATAGATCAATATTAATGGGAACACCTGTCTCTGCATAAAGATGAGTCATGGGGAGGGAAGCGAAGGAACCCGAAAAAGTGAACGCCGCTTTCTCCGGTCTTCAGCTTGGATGACCGTAGACGAAGTCGGAATAGGGAGGGGAAACTCAATTCAGGAACCTACATTAAATTAGAAAAATTGCACAGAAAGCGAATCATGCTCTAAATCAACTTTGAGCTTCCTCTCAAGCTGTCAGGTGGTGTTCAGGTGCCAAAGAACTTCCACGTGAGTTGTGGCTGAGTCAAATGCAGCAACACGAGACGTTTTAAGCCCACGCTGATGCCGTATGCATCCAATGTTCCATTTCTATCACACACGTGTTGTTTATGCTTCATGCGAGAGATGCTGGAGCCAGATATTAATTGGCATGATCACCATATTTCATTTACTGCATGCTGTAATGACACCAAAACACTTCCTGTCTCTGTTTGACTTACACCTTTGGCAATGACACTTGGAGTGCTGCTTTTTAAGAGTGCAAGATATCATTATTTATTGCCCGCAAAGCAGTCGCTTCATTATTTTGATATTAATCCTGAAGCTGACAAAGACTTTAGGGACCGTTAATATCACTCCATCATGAAATATTTACCACCACAGAATTATTTGAGGCTTGGCAGCTATTTTCAAGAGCACCTCAGTGGACGAGCCAATTTCCAAAAGGAACAAAAAAAAGAAAAAATCTTGTGAAGTTAGCCATGGCCCCTATTAATATTCCTCTATGAAAATGCCAGATGATCTTCCCACACATTTAGCGTTTGGGCCTGTCTGCAATTCACTGGCTGAATCACAGATGAAATGGAAGTGTCTTTATTTTCTATACAGTACAGAAGAGGAGCGCTCAGGTATTCAAGAATCAGCTAGAATACATAAACACTCACTGAAGGCCGTATTGCTGAATATCAAAGAGAGTCTGACTTAACTGTAAATAATGATTTCAAAGTTCAATATCAGCCTAAAATGTATTCTTTGAAGCAAACATGTTTCTTCAAAGGAGTGCTTTACATTCACTGCAAAGAGAAAAGTTATCTTTATGCACTCCTAATGCTCTCTTGTTGTTTCGGAATGACAGGTAAATAGTCCACTTGGTGCTCGAAGACGTCAAAAATAAATTAAATGTCCAGAAAGTAGAAATACTGCTGCAGTGAAGTGACCACAAATGCTGGGTTTGACTCAAATTGTTGGATTTCAAGTGAACTATTGAACACTTTTCAGAGTCAATGCCAATACTTTGAAGTACTGACTTTGCCTCTATAGATGTACACTCACCTAAAGGATTATTAGGAACACCATACTAATACTGTGTTTGACCCCCTTTCGCCTTCAGAACTGCCTTAATTCTACGTGGCATTGATTCAACAAGGTGCTGAAAGCATTCTTTAGAAATGTTGGCCCATATTGATAGGATAGCATCTTGCAGTTGATGGAGATTTGTGGGATGCACATCCAGGGCACGAAGCTCCCGTTCCACCACATCCCAAAGATGCTCTATTGGGTTGAGATCTGGTGACTGTGGGGGCCATTTTAGTACAGTGAACTCATTGTCATGTTCAAGAAACCAATTTGAAATGATTGGAGCTTTGTGACATGGTGCATTATCCTGCTGGAAGTAGCCATCAGAGGATGGGTACATGGTGGCCATAAAGGGATGGACATGGTCAGAAACAATGCTCAGGTAGGCCGTGGCATTTAAACGATGCCCAATTGGCACTAAGGGGCCTAAAGTGTGCCAAGAAAACATCCCCCACACCATTACACCACCACCACCAGCCTGCACAGTGGTAACAAGGCATGATGGATCCATGTTCTCATTCTGTTTACGCCAAATTCTGACTCTACTATCTGAACGTCTCAACGGAAATCGAGACTCATCAGACCAGGCAACATTTTTCCAGTCTTCAACTGTCCAATTTTGGTGAGCTCTTGCAAATTGTAGCCTCTTTTTCCTATTTGTAGTGGAGATGAGTGGTACCCGGTGGGGTCTTCTGCTGTTGTAGCCCATCCGCCTCAAGGTTGTGCGTGTTGTGGCTTCACAAATGCTTTGCTGCATACCTCGGTTGTAACGAGTGGTTATTTCAGTCAAAGTTGCTCTTCTATCAGCTTGAATCAGTCGGCCCATTCTCCTCTGACCTCTAGCATCAACAAGGCATTTTCGCCCACAGGACTGCCGCATACTGAATGTTTTTCCCTTTTCACACCATTCTTTGTAAACCCTAGAAATGGTTGTGCGTGAAAATCCCAGTAACTGAGCAGATTGTGAAATACTCAGACCGGCCCGTCTGGCACCAACAACCATGCCACGCTCAAAATTGCTTAAAATCACCTTTCTTTCCCATTCTGCAATTCAGTTTGGAGTTCAGGAGATTGTCTTGACCAGGACCACACCCCTAAATGCATTGAAGCAACTGCCATGTGATTGGTTGATTAGATAATTGCATTAATGAGAAATTTAACAGGTGTTCCTAATAATCCTTTAGGTGAGTGTATAGTTTTGAATGAACAGTGATGTTAAAAATCAAAGAGCATTGAGATCAAAATAGGAGCAAACATTGTCTTTCTTTTTTAATAAAAATAAAGTAGAATGGATTAAAGCATCTACAGTTCCATAACGACTAACGCTAAACTGCATCTGCTGTGAGGAAGGGAGCATAGCCTTAGTTCAGGCACTGGCCTTTCATTCATGCTTCACAATCCCTGGTTTATTCGGAGCCGTGTTGCTACCAGCTGACGAGTCAAGTCCGATCCTATTCATGGAGGAATACAGCGCTGCCATGACAACCGGACACCTCTGACTATACACACTGTCGCATGACGCTGATGCTATAACCATTAGGTTCCCCGGATGTAAAGGAAATTAGGGCGGCTATAAAGGGTTACTTCCTTGATGCACAGTAGGTGTCTCTGACTGAAAACAACAAGTGGACCTTAAATAGATATTATGTTCTTGTTCACAGGAATTAAATGAAAAAAGTAATATGAGTCTAAAAGTTATACTATTCCTTTTATGCCATACGTGCAGCACAACAGTCCTGCCTTTGTCCCCAACAGAGAGGTAGGATCGAGTCTTCTATGAGCTGTCTACCTCCTAAATGGGACCATCATTTACTCATACATCATGCTGTTTTGAAGATGGTTTGCAATTAGCGATTGAGAACAAAATCTCATTTTTACAATGATGTAATAAATTAACCGAATCATTTTCTCATATACTTCAACACAATAAGACTCATTTAGACTTTATTTCTGCAGCTCTGCAGGCCTTTAGAAAATAATGCAAGTTTAAGTAATTTCATTTCTCAGAACTGGAGGTTGTCGCCTGGTGTTGAGCAAAGCTCAGAAGAGCAGAAGACGAACCCGACAAATAAACATTAAAAAACAAATCCTTGATGCTCAGGCCCGGCGGGCTGCTGGGCTTGCAATACACTGGTGGAAACCCCGTCTTGCGTAGCTAATGTTAGCTACATTACTTGCGGTAGCATAGCACAGGTCGAGCAGATTAAAGGGACAGCAAACTGACCCAGAGTGGCGGGTGGTCTCCATAATTTACTCGCCAAAAGACTAAATTTACTTGCATTCGACGACTGGCGAGTGTTATTCTTGGACCCTGTCGAGACAGGGGCTTAATAAACTGGCAATAACAAGGCTACTACAGGCATCAAAGAAGCAGATGGCAAGAACAGGCAATCTGCCATAAAAAAAAAGCAGTACTGATGCTCACCCATATTTTTGAGCTTGTCTTGTTCGTACGTTTGTCTGCTCATTTAATTCCTTACTGGAAATGGCTATTTCATTTCTGTCGCCTACGTCTACTTCCTATGCCGAAATCATTCAGTTACTATTTCATAAGCCAGAGAATATGCACAACCGCACTTACACTCAAGTGACTCTTGAACCCAGAAAGCCAAGAATGAGGTAAAAAAAAAGGTTGAGCCGAGTACAAGGACATATTTGAAAAGACACAGGCGTTTCAGCGATTGAACTTGTGACCTGCTAGATGTAGGATGGACTCCCTAACTAGATGGCAACCATGACACTCTGCTCTATCTTTAGTCGCTCCACAGGGGTATTTCAGGTTAGTGATATCAGATATCTCAACTGTGGCCATTCATTGTTAAATTATGAATTTCTACCCATACCAGCGGCAATAGAAGTCTGTTGTCGGCACATCACTTTAACCCAGACTGAATCTCGAGGTTCAAGGGTTTTATTCATTGTCATTTTACAACACAGGGTTGTGCAGAGAAATACAGTTTATATCTCATTTTGCTACATACAAAAACACAAATAAACACACATTATTATTATAGAAACTTTTTTTTTTTAGCACCACCGGCACGGACCATGAGGTTAACATTTGTGGGTTTGAGTAAAATGTCTCCACAACTTTTGGATGGATTGCCATGAAATTTGGTAGATAAATGAATGAGCCCCTCGGGATAAATTGTAATAACTTTGTTGACCCCTGAACACATCAGTTCAAACTTGGTCTAATACTTACACTAAATGAAGGACATTCTCATCAGCCCCAGTTGTAAACTATTGCTTTTCAGAATTGCTTTAGCATGCTCAGACACTAAGCTAAGTCAGCATGTTGTTGTCATTGTGAGCATGATAGCCTATAGCTCAAAGCACCACTATGGCTACGTTCCGCCTACGCAGAGCCTTTAGCTTGGCTGTTGACTCTTATGTTTGTTACTCTAATGAAGGCACTAAATCAAAGTGGCTTGACGAGAACAAAAGGGAGGTACATCCCCTTCCCACGCGTTCATACACAAACCCCCTGAATGCTGATTGGAACAATGGCACTGGCAATGACATAAAAACATGACACAAATCCGATGGTAAGCCCCCAAAGTTGCATGCAGACAGGAACACAGAGAAAAACACATGCCTCTTTTGTCTCCTCCGCCAAGAGTCTCCGGAGAACCTCCGAGGCCTTTTTCCCGTGACGACAGGATTTGGCATCCAGCGCCGCTGTCACGCCCGCGATACAACACCGGTGGTCATTTGCCAGCCAATCATAGCTCGGTCCCACATTGTTCCTTACTTTGTGATGTCGCGCTTCACAGCTCAGAGTGAGGATGAAGGTCTCCCTGGCAACTGGACAGATACTGTGCAGGACACATTACTGTTCTGGTCCTCTGACCCACCACAGCACACACACACACACACACACACACACACACACACACACACACACACACACACACACACACACGCACATACTATATGTATGCTAACCATTCACTTTAGCCCTGGGGAGGACCAGCGGACCAAGGAGGCTTCTGTGTTTCATGCACTGTTAGGTTGGCTAGAGGCTCTTTATAGCTGATTCCTGCCAGTCCTGCCCAGAGTCCATGGGCCGGTAACCCCACTGGAGCATGGAGATCCCATAGCTTCCCATGGGAATTGATGCACTACTTGATGCTTACTGATGCACTATTATAAAAGAGAGCTGGCTTATCAGTCTCAATGCAGATGTAATGTGATTGCATATCAGCAAGGTTTGGTAAAGAAAAACAGATGCAGTCTTGTTCATTCTTTGTGTTTTACATACTTCTGTGGGAACCCGAGTCGATGAAGCAGAAAACAAACAAGCAGTGAAAATGTTTTGCCTCCAGAAACACTTGTGTGTCACCAACCTGACAGCTTGGCTTGTGGGGCCCAGAGACCAGAAAAAGGGTTTTGGGAAAATGAACAGGTCCAGATTGAGATTTCCATTATCTCATGCTTGATCACCACTCAAATTGCAATATTTCGCCAAGACAAATCGGTTCCTTCATGCTTTGCGAGTTTTAGGTTGGATTGTTTCATTCTGTGCATAACCCAAAAAGTCATTTTATGGGTTGTTTTAAGCAAATCGTGTTATTCAGAAATGAACCATTACTTACACTAATGTGACACAAAGCTCATTCTGACCAAAGGCCCGGTATTTTCCGGCCTCACTGAAGCAAGCCATATTTACATGATAAAGACTTCTTCATCTTGCAGATCTACTTATATCTACAGTCCCCTTCAAGCCTTTCATCGAGAACATAAGCCGTTCCCCCTCCTCAATGCAATGCTCCTCAGATCCAAGACACTACTGGCAGGGCACGATCATCTCATTACGCCAAATACTGAATTTTTAATGGGTCATTACAGTCGGACATTTTCCGGCAGCGGTTCTATCAGTGCAAACAGGTGGAATAGGGTTCTGTCAGGTCACCGTCTGCACGGGAGAAATATCTCCACTGATCCCCATCTATATCCTGTCTGCCAAATGAAAAAAAACGACAGGAGATAAAAGCTCGCTGCTGCCATATCGGAGCTGAGATCTTGACCCCTAATGTCCTTGTGGAGTGGCTGCGAGACGGACGGTGCCTTTCAAAAGACATCAATTTATTTCAGGCTGAGGCTAAAGCTAATTTCAACAGCCCTCAAAGGATTTGCTGATATAATAGATTATGCAGAACAGCATTATAACCCCACCGTGCTTCTGTATGCCATTAGACTTGTTTGTATGGCATTACTGATTCAATCTTATTTAAATATACTCTGGTAATTAGGCCCTACAGTAATTATAGGGAATGATTGTATTAATGCGAACTTGAATATTGAGAATTGACAAATGCAGGCTTATTAACTGACTTTCAAATTCACCTCATATTTATTCATGATTTTTTCATGGTGGTTCGCTGTACATCAGAGAGACAAGCACCAGTGTTCCAGAGCGAGTGCCAAGAGCAAGAGACCATTAAGTCTTAAGAGACTTGCAGTAGATGTAGGTAAAGAAAGAGAGAAAGAGAGAGAGAGGAGGGATATAGAGAGAGGAGGAAGGGGGTAAGAGAGAGTGCAGAGTCCGATCAATATTCAAACTGCAAAATGAATTTGACTGGAGCGAGAACTTCTCATCAAATGAGAAAAGAAATTGGATATGAAAGATGACCTGCCATAAAATCCGATATCCCACAATGCCATCTGTCAGACAGCGGCTGGGGAATAATGACAACGGCTAATGAAAGTTGAGCCCCGGTATGGCGGTGGTTTAAATCAGCTCCTTGCTGCGGCCGCCTCGCTGTGCTGACTCAGTGTCCTGTCTTCTATCCAGCCCAGCTGGATGAACAAAAGAGCGGGAAACCTTCATCATAATCCCAAACTGTTTCAATCCCAAAAGAAAGGGGATCTGGTAGTGTGTGATATTACTCCGGTGCTGGAGTAGGTCTGTTTCCGCCGAAGACTAACAGGGAGGTCAGAGGTCAGGATCAGTGACAGGCTCTGTGTCATGGATGCTTCAATTTAAGCTTTCCAGTTGATGGAACCCTGGTGCCTCAAAAGGGAAATATGCTATCTGCTTTATGTTTTGCCTTTTCTTTTGGATTTTGAAACACTTGCATTTGCTGTGTACAACAGGAAATATATAATGCATAAAAGAAATAACATTTGAGCTGTAATGAAAAGTGAAAGAGGTGATATTAGTCATTAACAATATTTACAGCTTTTTATTTTATTTTTTCTGAAATATGACCTGGCATTGCACAATGTGAAAATGCAAAGAAGTGTAGAAGCTCTGCAAATGTTTTGTTTGTATGCTAATGACACGGCTGCATCAAAGTAAATAGCTTCTTTAAATGCTGGACGTCAAAACCGCAAGAGAGAAATACATTACAATTACCTCAGTCATGTATTTTCCTTCCTTGCTTTTTAAACAGGATAATGTCTTCCCTTCTCTCCAAAATGATTTATATTAACACACTATGTATGGAAGAAAAACCATTGAGGCAGACGAAGGTAAATTATGAAGACATTGGACTGACTTTTCTGTTGGCTTTGTCCTCTACTCTATCTTCATCTTTTGTTTCAGCCTTCATGTACATTTCTTACTGATTTACGGGCAAGAAGGGCCTCCATCGGACCAACATGAAATTCAAAAGGTCAAGCTGTCAGGTGCTCCGTATTTCTCTCGGTTCTATTAGCAGAACAACATGAGATATACGTAAGAAGCAGCGCCAAGCTCCCACTCTTGAAATGTGTTTGTGTTAATCTGGTTTGTTTCTCGGCATCGGGGCTGCTAGGAAACTCAGAGCCTTGGGGCCTTAAGCTGGAACGCAAGTGTTTTTTCAAAGCAACGTATGTAACGTTAATGGCTTCTTAAATAAACTGTCAATCGTGCCACTGCTTGGCTTGTTTCTTTACCCACTCGAATGCACTCTTCAATTTTTTTCAGGCCACGAAATATATTACTCCACGCAAGGAAAATATTCTCTCGCTTCTCCTCTCCTCCTTTGCCCACCAACCTCTACTCTTTCTGCCAAACCACAGATTTAATAATTGATCCCATTTGATCCTGTCGATTTCTATTCAAATCTACACCTACAGCCCACGGATGGAGGAGGGGAGGGGCAGTTGTTGCCGGGAAATCACAGAAAGCAATGACGCTGTGTTACGATAGATTGCGGGGCTGCAAGGTGAGTAATGTCAGGAGAAGGGGGTCTTATATCTTACTGTCATTCAAATATACACTCCGCTGTTGGGCTGTCAGCCTAAATCATGGCGCACTGGTTTCTCTCGGCCAGAAGGGGAATTAGCTATATTGAATCCAAAGGCAAATATAGCACAGCTCATAGAGTTTGGCAACTTTGGAACGGCAATTAAAGCCTGCACAAAAAAAGTATGGGAAAAGGAAAAAGCAGGAGGGAGAAGCTTTCAGCATCTCCATTAGGAGTATGGGGAGTGTATAGAAGATTTATTGCCGCAAAGTGTATGAAGTTCTCAAACATCAGATAAACCTTGGTGATGTAACACTGTTATGTGGGCTTCACTGAACTTCAATGGGAAGAACAGACCTCCAGCAGTACGCTCAGTGCTGTGACATACTGTTTATCCCGTCAGGGCCAATGAACATCCTGAACACAGCTTTGAGGTGACTGGAGGGCAGCTGGATGCTTTTTCTTTATCTCAGTCTCATCAGTTAATAACATTGAGACCAGCTACGCCCTCTTTTTTTTTTTTTGTGCCTGCGAGTATCTAAAAGCCGTTTCCTTGTTAAATATTCATGCTGCCCTTCTCTTTCAGGGAGGCTAAGATCTTTTGTGAAGTGCATAAGTGCTGTATTGGTGTTTCGATGGTGGGGTGTAAATGGAGCATGAGGACTTTGGCAGATGTGCAGCCCAGGATTCAGCTGTTAACAGCCGTGTCCGTTACATGAAGGAAGAGCACAGAGGCGAGCATCTGACGATAGCAACCTCTTCTTTTTGTTGGTGTGGAGGAGACTGGGAGAGGCAGGCGGAGTGGGATAGGTAGAGGGAAAACGAGGAGGTGTGAGATACTCTTGAGGGACCAGTCCTCGATAGAAGAGCTATATTACACAGAAGTATGAAATCTTACTCATTTTGTGAGTTCCCCTCGTGTGTCCTTGCACTAACCCACCCAGGAGCTCCTTACTTAAAAGACAAAACTTGCACGTCCTTGAGAATAACCTGCTTGTAATGAGCGCTGTGTAATCTTCCGTAGGAATTACTTTTAATTGACAAAAGAACCATCAAAGGCAACTTCATAGCTGGGACTAAGCGTGAATCATGTTTTAATTAAGGAGGATATAAGGATTCCTTTCTTCCCTCAGCGAGAAAGACTTTCCCGACGGACTGCCTTCAAATTCCACAGTAACGTTACTCCAAATAGCTTAACGAGATGCTAATTGGAGGCTGTGCTAGCCTAGGCGAGGATACATTCTTTTTTTAATCAATCTTTTAGGCAAAAGGGCCACGGTGGTGCTTTTATTTTAAAGGAGCCAAGTCGACTGCCACAAAAAACAGCACTTCTTTTAGGGCAAGGGGATTTGCAAACATGACGGAACAAGAAAGGTAAAGACGATAGTGTCAGCAAATTGTTTGTGACATTGCCCTTTGTTTCTTCTCAGAACTTTCATTTGAATAACAACTATGAAAATTAATTCAATTTGCTGTGCAGTGGGAAGGAAATGTAAAGAAGGCATGAAACTACCTGACCATGGAAAATAGTTAACACTGCAGCTTTTTGCCAAGACACGTTTCTCGGAATAAAGAGAGCTCCTGGAAGCAAATTAGACATCCTGTTGACAGCATGAACATTTATCAGGAACCTTACCAAAGTCTCACGATAAAATCCTGTTATTTTGCCTGACAGAAGGAGAACTTAAAAATGACTTAAAAGTACTTATTGATTTTTGTTGAGCAATCAGCGCTCTCATACAGAAAGTATGATTCACAGATAACCTTGAGGTATGAATAGAGCTAACAACTCAGTGCCCACAGAAGCCATTGCCAGTGTACGAGTCATTAACATGTCATTTATGTATATAGGGGCGTGGAGGGGAGGGGGTTGTGGGACAATAGGCCATCCGAGGGCCAGGTGGAGTAATTAAAGTCGCAAATCATTTAGGATCTGCCATTTCTACTGGCAACACGTTAGCAATAAACACAAACTCATTATTGCGGTGCACTCCTTGGCCTATAAACGTCTCCAAAGCTGAGACAGGTAATAGTGATGAGTAAAGCCTTACATCACTGTTTGGACTGATGGGCCAGAAGGGAAGCCACCCGACATCTGTGTGTATTCCACCCAAATGGCTGAAATGGCAGCTGCAATGGCCTGCGAGTTATTTGATTAGGGCTCCCTGTGGACCAATCATGCTGCGACAGAGGAAGAGGAGCGAGAGAAAGAGAGAGAAAGAGAGAGAGACAGAGAGGACTGGGCTGTTGTTGTGTAACGAATCCTATTTGTAACATTTTGTAAAATACACTTTTACACTTCCTGCTTAGAGTTAGATGAGCAGATTGACAGCACTTTCATTCTGTGTATTCAATACGAAGCTGGAGAACGGGGACGATTAGCTTAGCTTAGCATAAAGACTGGAAACAAGTAGAAACAGTTAGCCCAAATTTGTCCGCAGTTGACAAAATTGCAGACACTACAAGCACAACTAACAATGTTTCCGGGTGCTGTGTGCTGATGTATTTCTTTGCCAGGAGCAGTGATATTCTAGAGCCTATTTGTCACCATGAGGTTACCGGGCCAAGAAATAGTCCAACACATAATAAGTAAAATCATAAATTCTCATTTTTATAGTTTTTTGTGCAGGTTTAGCTTCAGAGATGCTGTGGGCAGATTTTGTTTTCTGAGGGCAGAGCAGGCTCACTATTTCCCGCTATTTCCAGTCTTTATGCCAAGCTAAGCTAAGCTATCAGCCACTGGCTCTAGCTTCATATTGAATGCACAGACACAAGAGTGGTATTGATCTTCTCATCTAAATCTGGGCAAGAAAGCATGAAAGTATATTACCCAAAATCATTCCTCTAATTTATGAAAGTGGTGATTTTTGTACGGATCATAATATGAAATGTACACATTCATCTGACAGTGACAACTACACCCATTTTTTTATGCAGTTATTCTATAAGCGAAATAAGGTTGATCTTGTTTCTCCTATGTAGCTGTAAATGCAAAGTGTCCCTTCGATTGGCAAACCATCTCATCTAGCCAGGCCTTTAACCTTGAAAGCTGGCATCAGATGCAAAGGCAAGTTTTATGATTCCAGGCTGGACAATGGAAGAAAACAGTGAGTCACTGTTCATTTACATCAGCATGCCCTCTGGTGATACCTCGGCTAATGAATGTCCCTAATTCTTCATTCTTTTTTTCCCTTTCTTAATGACTGTACCTGAGCTCACCATACAAGACCTACAGTACATGTACATCACGTTGACTCAACACACACTCGCCACATCAGAGCAACACTCACGATTCGCCAGCCCACCCAAGCACACATCACGCGGAGTGGCTAATGAATGGCACCGCTAATTAGCCTCCTTCCTTTCTTCTGCCTCCAATTCCCTTAACACGGGATCACAGAGTGTGGGTCGGTCCTTCTCAGTGTGGAGGGCAGACTATTCGCTAGAGAGCCCTTTACTGCCGAAATCACCAAGATGCCGGTGAGCAGCTTGTCTGATTAGCACTGATTAGTCTCTAATTGGAGTTCTCCAAAACACGATGACCTCTGCTTTGTTTACTGATGGGATTAATCACAGTCTGGCAGAATTAGAAATCCCAACTGAATTCATTCCTTGCTCATTATTTGAAGGCTGCATGGTTTAGCCCCCTGCCCCTCACCACCCGCCTCCTTTCTTGTCGGATGCTGAGTGGCGGGCAAATCATTTCAAATGCTACGCATTTTCTGCGGGATCTGAACCTCGGCCCTGCCACTGTTGATTTTCAGGTTTGACCCCACTGTGGGTTTGCCTCTGCAGTCAAAGAGGACTGATTTGGTTTTACATTTGTGCTCCTGTGAAGGTGATGGTCTTATGAGGCAGTTAGACTAGGGTGACCAGATTTGAGTCTGTGAAAAAGAGGACACTACGTTCCGGGGGGGGGGGGGCGACAGAGAGAGAGGAGGAGGAGGACACTTCGTCGCAGGGGGGGGGTAGCAGTAAAGTGTAGCATGCCGTGCTACACACTACATTTACGTTGAGATCGGTCGACCAATGAGAGTTCTCTCTACAGTCAGAGCTTGCGCAAGAAGGTGGAACATGAGGGAGATACCATTTCCTAAACTTGTAAGGGGGTAATAACTATTTTCCCGGACGTAGCTAAATCCAGGACGTACCATTTCCAAAACTTGTAAGGGGGTAATAACTATTTTCCCAACGTAGCAAAATCCAGGACGTACCATTTCCAAAACTTGTAAGGGGGTAATAACTATTTTCCCGGACGTAGCAAAATCCCGGACGTTTTTGGAATCCCTGCCGGACGCTTTTTTTAGGTCTCGAAAAGAGGACATGTCCGGGAAAAAGAGGACGTCTGGTCACCCTAAGTTAGACATAATAAGACAATCATGATGATGACCAGTTTATGCTGTGATTTGTATCCATGTTGTGTCAAATATTGCATATTATGCTATATAGCAGTGATTCTCAACTGGTGGGACCCGTTTTCAGTGGGTCGCGTTTTCAGTTGCCTGAAAAAAAAAAAAAAAGCTCTTTTTTTTTTTTTCATCCTGTGGTTTTATTTTGAAAGGACTTTTTTATGCAGCGGAGTGTCGTTATTTTGCCGGCTGTGGTTTCAACTGGTTTTGCACTTGTCCCTCCATGTTTTCAGCAGTGTGGGCCAGGTTGGGTCAAACCATCCTGATATGAGGGAGACTCTGGGTTTTTAGGATAATTAAATTAAACAGCCTACTGAATATAACATTGACAACTGATGGCACTGCCTGCATGACAGGAAACAACTCAGGGGTTGGGAGGAGAATTGAGTGCTGCTTAATTTTCTGTAAAGCACAATGTTTTTCAGTATTTACTGATGAGGTAATCACAAGAGAAGTTAATGTTGTATATATGAATACTTTTGAATTCCACTTTTGTTTAATTTATTTTGAGTTAGTGGAAAAGCTGCTCCTCAACACAGTGACGTGTTCCACAGTAAAGTGTTTGTCATAGATTCGGTGAGTGTGTGTTGTCAGTTAAAGTCAGGTCATTTCAGTCTTTTTGAAACTACTTCTTAGTTGTTGGACTGTTTGTGCATGAAAGCTGTTGAGTCTGTTTAAAAATAGCTGAAGATTCTGAATTGTTATATATGTTGTAATACGTCGTGTCCTGAAGATGCAGTTTTAGTTTTTTTATTAAAATGCAGCTAATTGAGTGTAAAAGGGAATAGTTCCCTCTCTATCATCGCCACCAGCTGCTCGTTTTGGTTATTAAACTTGTTTTTGTGTTAGCATACATGTTCTGTACTATCTCAGGTTCAAACTGCACCATCTTTTCATTAAATTAATTTGAGAAGTTGAGAATGTTCCTCGATTTGGGTCGCGGCTTGTCATTCAGGGATGATAGTGGGTCCCGGAGCCAGACCAGTTGAGAACCACTGCTATATAGTATAGTTGCATCATTTGTGACAGATATGCAATTTGATTTCATCGCACAAACCTGACTTTTCCTTTGATGCCTCTGTCTTTTGGGTGCAGCCAAACTTGTAAATCGCTTGACATTGTAATTAACCAAAATTGGTTACAATTACAATGTCATTCTACATTTTTCGTGAAATAATTAATATCTTGGTGAGTAGCCCGTATTATAAGCAGGGAACTGAACAAGAGGCCAGTAATTACTGCACAATGTTGTCTTTTTGATGTGATCAAAGCCATTTTCACATCAGGAACTGCTTATGCTTGTTTAGAAATAATGACAGCTCTGTTTACAAAACCAGTGATTTATTATTCACAGTAAAACTCCCAATTTGGGAGATTTGGGCTGTTTTCTCAAATGAGTACTTTACTGATTCAATTGTATCTTAATGTTCTTGTTTATATACACCATTACCCGTATCAATACTCCTTGTATAGTGCAGACAGGCTCTGTTATACTCCATGGCCCTATTTTTCGTACCTGGCTAAACAAAGTCAGGCAAATGTCCTAATTTCCATCTTAAATTAGAGAGATGATTGACATCAGGCTATCTGGGTTTCTTCATGGCTGATCCGCGCTGAAACGGTCTCGTTAATTCTAGCCAGACGTCAATCCTCTGGATAAATGCGCGTGTCCGCTCCTCTTCAGAAGGGATAATAATCGAGCACTGACACCACGATCTTCTAACAGTACAATAGCAAATAAACTCAGAGGAACCTCTTTTTATTTCTCCGATGAGAAGCAGGAGATGATCATGAAGACATATGAGGAAGTCATTACCTTAATCATTCACAGCAAACGCGTTGTGAATATTCCAACGTTTTTGTAACATTGTTGCCGTGAACGCAGCTTAACTCCGCCCCGCTGAGAGACATAAGCGCTGCAAATATATCAGACAAGTTAAATGCGTCAGTGTTGGGAAAATGTATCCGCAAATTTTAAGTGCTTCATCACCCAGATCAATCAGA
Source organism: Myoxocephalus aenaeus (assembly GCA_038501785.1). Lineage (NCBI taxonomy): Eukaryota > Metazoa > Chordata > Actinopteri > Perciformes > Cottidae > Myoxocephalus > Myoxocephalus aenaeus. Next base: position 4,705,804 of record JBAMJR010000053.1, read on the forward strand.
TTATATTTACGAATAAATATATACTTATGAGGATATATGTACTGTATGCGCGTATGAATCATGTACTATATGTATATACATGTATGTGTATATTTCTATATAACTAGGAGTTTGAATATGTGTATGGGCGGATCAGTATATATGTATTATTCATAATCAGAAATTCAATCAATTGAAGCAGTGAAAAGAAATTGTGTGTGATTCTCTGTATTCTTATCATGAGTCCACCTTAATCATGTTCTACAATAATGATATGTATGGTGTACTAATAACACTGTCATATAATTATGAGAGCTTTCAACACATCCATAAGTTTCTTAAGCGCTAAATAAACTTAAGAACAGCGCGGCACGCAGCGGGTGAGAGTCTCTGTCTGTGAGACGGGCGATCGGCTGCGCCTGTGGTGATCAGTGTCCGCGGCTCGAGAAGCTCTCGTAAATAAATGATTCCTTGAAGGCAGAATCTATAGCGCCGCGTACAGGAAGTCATCCTGATGTGAGGACGGATCTTGGCGATCTCAAAGAACTCTCTCCCAATAAAACTAATATAACTAATATCGCTCCTTCATCAATGAGGAAGTGAGCTGCCTTTTTTGTCCGGTGGGAGTGGCCAGCTTATCCAGTGAATTTCAGTAAGCCTGCCCGGGAGCAGGTTTACATTTTTGGCTGTGTTGCTATGGTGATTTATCTAAGCTTGCTTCGAGAAACTGAATAAGCCTGACCTACGTCATCTTATCCTGACAATTAGCCCGCTAACTCAGTAAGCCAGGTACGAAAAATAGGGCCCATATCTAAACTTGGCGCAGTCCCAGGCTGAGCAAGAAAAACTGCCATGCTTTGTCTTGTTTTGCAGTCTTTCTGTTGCATCTCAAATAATGAGTGATCTCTGTGATGAAATTAAGTCGTTCTTGCTTCTACTCATCCCATGCTTGCATCATCAGGTGAAGGGTTTGGGCATGAGCTTGAACATTCACATTATGTTTAACAAAAACAGTTTATGAAAGGCATGTAAGGCTATACATGGGGAAGCGTGAAACCGGGCAAATTGAGTGTTGGAATTTGACGTAGCAGCAACGAGCAGCACTGAAAGTAATGACAACATGTTGAAACCGACAACCTTTAAGTGTGAGTGACGACTCACACATGAGGAAGGTAACTGATGGCATAAGCCCAAGAGACAGGAGAAGTTATGATGTAGACACGTACAAAGACACAGATGCATGTGGATGGATCTGGTGTCACAAGCAGAGAACCAGCCAGCAAGTGAGAGGACAGAACAGATGCTCGGGGACGGGCCTGGGCTCGCAGGCGTCACAACCACAGAGTGTGTTGTCAGCGCGGAGAGGTTGATGGCAACATCACAGATCCCACTTTAGAGCCTGCTCAGGAGCGTCGGCTGATCCGCGGGGGCCGAGTCAGGCAGCCGACGTTGCCGTGTGGCTGGCAATGGCAGGAAATGACCAGGTTCTCAATGATCTCACTGACATCTGTCACTCCCTGAACACTCGAGGCCATGCCGCTCAGTCTACACTATAGGAAATGTCCATCCTTCAGCATTCTTTAAGTCACACATTACTGAAATGTTTCATTTTCTTCTGGAGGCAATTAGCTTAGCTGAGCATTAAGACTGAAAGCAGGGGGAAGCAGATAGTTTAACTCTATTTAAAAGTTTAAAAAAAAGCCTGTGAGTTATGCGGCCAGATGCTGTGACTGCGCTTCGTCAAGAAATATCTTCATGTAAAACCACAACGTGTTATTTTTACATTTCTGTCTGTGAATGGATTAATTAGTGAGCAGAGTGGTGTAAGTGCAGTGTATGTGTACTTTTGAACTTGAAACAGAGCCAGGCCAGCTGTTTCCTCTGCTTCCAGTATTTATGCTAAGCTACCCTAATTGTCTCTTGGCTCCATCTCAATTTTTTACACGCAGACACGAGAGTGGTATCGATCCTCTTATCTAACTCTCTGCAAGAAAATCATTAAGTGCATTTCCTAAATATACACATTTTCCTCAAAGGTTATACTTTAAATGACACCACTGTCAATGTTTTCTGTGTTTTGAGAATGCGTAATAATAAAGCACTTCATTTGTTTTATTTCATATATATATATATATATATTTTTAATTATAAGCCAAACTAATATATATGATAATTATCATGGATACTATGGTACACATATTTTCTTGCTGTTTTAGTATAGCATCCAGTAACATGGAATGATGTTTCCATGTTGGACAGCCTGCATGCCACAAACAACTGACATACTTCTTAATCTGAAACATTTTCCATTAGGCTAATAGCAAAATACCAAATTTCAAAATGCCACAGAATAGTTAATGGTTATGGGTCTTTGTCACAAGAACTTAAATTCCCGCCATCCAAAAAGTGTCATCCTCTCTTGACACTGCAATACAAAACACTTTATGATCCATTAAGGAAGCTTGTGATCCCCAAATATGCAACCATGGACAATGATGCCTAAAATTTACTTATCTATCAACTTCAACAAAAAAACGTTAACATGCAAGAATGAGGAGCGCTGCTGAGTGAAACATGGAGTTCAAAGGGTTTTTACATGAATTGATGTGCAAATCATTCTTCATCTCTCTCCATGCTGTCTGGGATCCTGGAGTTGAAAAGATTTCCCATCAATGATGAGCGAACAGTGCGCTGTCATTTGAACATCATCAAAGATGCATCCGCTCTGAATGGTTAGAGCGAGCACGGCTCCCTCACATCACACAAGGCCCTGTGAGCAGCCCACGCAACCTGAACCAAATTGCCTCGTCTTGTGTAGAAAACGACAGAGCAGCTATTACCAACAAGGATACTAAACCATTTACCTGACAGCTCCCAATTACACATCTATTGATTACAGTGGATTTCTCTATCACCCTTTAGCCTCTGCTATACCATCGTCTGTATCTTTGCCCTTCTTCAGATGACAAGCCAGATCGGCTGAACTGCCCCTCACGTCAAAATTTAGAGTCCTGTTTTCGGAGAGTAAAGAAAAAGAAAAATTACACAGAAAAGCAGAGCAGAGCTGAGTACCCAATAGTGGCTGGCTGAAAATAATTGCACCAAAAGGGTAGTAATGGCTCACAATTCCACTTGTGTGCGTTGCACCCTGTGATCAAAAAGGCTGTGAGGGCAGTGGATGTTTTTTTTTTACAATGATGTTTAACTGCAGAAGGGTTTTTGTAGCTTGATGAAGGTTGCAGAAATGCACAAGATTGCATCAAAGTATTTTCATCTATTTTTCTTTTACAAGCCGGCTTTTCCAATCCTGCTTTTAATGGAATAGTGCAATTCTCTTGTACTTTCTTCTTCATTAAAACTATAAATTAAATTAAAACAAGAATCAATGTATTCGCTCTGGCCCTCTCGCTTTTGAATGACCCCAATATTTTACTACCACAAATACACCCCTCCCGTGTCTGCCGAATGGGCCCTCCTGACAGAACTGTGCTTACAAGCGGAATGCAAACGACATAATTGGCTATGTAAAACTCTTGCTCTATTAGACGAGGGGAGCATGGTGCCTGATATCCTTCATCACCACTAAAGCTCTTCATTAATCTCCATCCACAAGGTCAAGGAGTTGCCCTGTACAAGACAAAAGAATTAAAGCTCCGTCATCAAGAAATGAACCTTGTGTGACCGGAAGACGGGGCTGGTACGCAAATTTTAAACGTTGTTATCACAGTAAGCTGCAAAGTCATTTTTTCTAGTCACAAAAGAGACCGTTCATTTGTTGGAAAAGTGGTAATCAAGAAATCTGCGAATGTCTCTAATGTCCTCATGTTGCGTGAGGAGGCTTTGATAACCCTTAAAGCTTCAAATGCACAAGAAAACTCTTCTTCCCAATGCAGTAAACAACAACTCTGGGCATTACCAGAGCTTTTATGTGCACAGCGTGTCATCTGACCCTGAAATAATTTCCCCTTCCACCAAACCAGGATTCCACTCAGCGGTAAAGGTTAGCCTCCAAGCCAGCATTTAATGTAGAGGAAAAATATTGTGCGCCTACACAAATAAATCAAAATGCATTTAGGACAGATCTGCACTGATTTATAACCCCCAGGAGAAAATTGCACACACACACACACACACACACACACACACACACACAAACACACACACACACACACACACACACACACACACACACACACACACACACACACACACACACACACACACACACACACACACACAATCTCCCTCCTATGAGTATTGTTAGCAGCAAACACAAAAGCTGCATTGATCATACCGGAAATGTGTGCTTTCATTACCTCCCATATTGTCGAAGGTCTCCTTCATTCCCTGAGTCTGCATTTGGGTGTGGATGTGCAGGTGTGTGCGCTTTTCCTATCAGTTTTTTAATCAAAGTTTGCTAATGGCAGCTAAAATGAACACATTCCAATGGCCAACTCTTCCGGTTTATAATAGGTCCGGGTCAGCTGCAGGGCACTCACCCTTCTGAAAGACACTCACTTATGAAGGCCGGTAATCAAAAGTGCTTTGGCTGATGATAAGATGGGGTTATATTCATGAAATACGCCTCTCTAATAAATCCTCTCCCATCTGCCTAAATAGATGTTTTTGAGCTATTACATCTTGTCGTCAGAGGACAAGGGGAATCGAAATCTTAATGGGGCTGGATTACAGCCGTCGTTGTCGGCAGGTTTTAATGACGGACATTTTGTTGGAGAAATGACCAGAGAAAAATTGGTTAGACTTGAGTGGAGAACAAGGCTGAGAGGCAACAGGCCTGACCTCAATTACTCGTTTGCCCCTCGAGCAGCCGCTTTGCTCGAGATTGTTCCGCACCTGCAGATATGCATTTGCATAGGTCCTCCCTCTATGCATATACATGCTTGTGCACATGCACTTGTCTGGCACTTGCAAAATTAATTTTATAACATTGGAGCGTTTGAGAGAGCAGCGTTGGAGAGAGGAGACAAAGCCTTTGTTTGTAATTCCTATGAAAGTTGCTCAGAGAGGCATGAAGCAAAAAAACATTCGACTTTTGAGCATAAAATTCAGATGAAATCTTCCGCATCCGTGGGCCCATAGCGGGTCCTTTACCCTTCAGACCTCGGTTCATTCATTATCCAGCTCTGTCACATGAACAGAGGAAGGAAAATAACTGTGGATTTCCTGAACTAATTATTTAAATAAGGGCTATTCACGTGTTTGAACTGGTATGTATGTATTTTTGGACAACATGGCATGGTTGTAAATCCACAGTTTGGCAACTTTGTAAAATTTGGTTCAAATCCCGGCGCTCTTCCTGTGGTCTTGGAATGTAATTCCTGCAATGTTTTCAAATTGCAGGAATCAGTCTGGAAGGATCTAGCAAAATGTTTATCAAGTTGCATAATTTATAGAAACCGCCTTATTTTGGACTTTGGCCAAAATAAGCCGGATCCTACACTCTTGCGGGCAAAAATAAACTGCATCTTACTTGCCCAGCCTTGTCCCCACCGTTTTCTACTACACTGGCAGCTATTCCCTCTTACATGCATTGTACGCACATAGTACATACTGCACTGAGGCGCACATATATAGAAAGCAGGAGCAATAATGGAGGTGAAAAACTGGTCAAGGTCACCCGGGCAACTTCTCTCCTGAACACACGGGAATAGAGCCATATAGGGCCCATGCTGTTCTGTTCACACTAGTCAATCTCAGCAAGATCACATCATATGCTTACATGAATATTCACAAGCACACACATGAACAGCCTCGAAGCACACTCTGTTATAATATTTCAAGCTCTGTGCAAATGTGATGCCTCTCGTGCTCACTAAATGAGCAACATCATTTATTACGGTAAAACTGCTGGTGGTGCATGTGAAACTTGGCTCCCCATAGCTAAAAATCATTACAAGTCTATATGTGTGTGTTTTCCCAGTGGGGGGGGACATCGATGCATGTTTGCCCCAAGCACTTATAAGACAAGTGGAAATCAAGTGGAAATCAAAATGGAAATCATCATGTGTTGCAGCGTGGTACTGTGTGCAAAGCAAGGCAACTGGGTGACAGAAGGGTTAATTAATACATTTTTTGTTTATGTAAACTAGACATTCACACAGGGAAATATGTTGTATTACCATACATCTTATGTTCTGTTCAATTACTTATTTTTGCCCAATATAAAAACTGTATACAGACGAGTGTCGATTTGTTTCTTCGTGTGACCTATACTGCTGTACACAATACTGCTTTTAAAACACATTACTGTCGTGGAAAAAGTAATTCTATGTCTCGGGAGGAGAGTTCAAAGGTGTCAATCAGATAGGACAAACAAACAGAGTTCCTCTGGACAAGACAAAATGCCTCTGTCAATTTATTAAATGCTTGCAAGCAGGAAGAAATCCCAACAGCCAAGAATCGTCAATGTCTGTCAGGGTTTCCACAAAATCATCAATTCGACAGTCAGTTATATACTTTTTTAAAACGATCATCCCTTCCTTTCCATCTCATCTCTCATTGGTTCTCACTAGCTCAAACACGCGTTATACATTAACTGTGCGTACTTTGACCTGATCGAAACTATACGTTCAACCAATCCCCTGTCCCCACATACATCAAACCGTGCAGTTAGAAGAATGACTGTGCACTTCAGCGTTCTTATCAACTGGTCAGAATCAGAGCCTAACAACCCATGTTATCAGTCCCTCCATCTTTACTTATATGTTACTCATTAATCTGAACATACATCAGTATTTAACCCACATGTTTAACAGTGAATGATTCTTTAAAACAGACAGCATATGCATTTTTCCCATCACATTACTTAATTGTGCGACAGAACAATGACTCACCTGCAAATCATTGTATTGAATATGTTTTACGCCAAACAAAAAGAGCATTCTGAAAATTCATCATTTTGATTAAAATGTCTGCAGAGATGCTACATATTGACTTTTAACTCAAACAGAATAATTCTCTTCCCCTCTTTTTTTTAAATTTATTACCTTTTTAAAATGACGGCTCTGCCTCTTGGCTGCTGCTACACGAGAATCTCGGCTCGGCTGCACCATTTAACAGCTGCAGCCCAGAAAAGACATTTCAGATAAGTTGAGCTCAGTGGCTGAAAGCTCCCGTTGAGCACCCGGCAACCGTGGTTCATTGTCCCGACGACCAGCGGTGATGTCACACCTCAATGTGCAACTTAGCCTTGACACCTCACACACTGGCTTGATGCCCTGCGGTGGTTTCAGAACACCACTGGGCCAAGTTACCGTGTCCCGGCGAATGACATTCACTAGCAAGGTGACTCAGTGGTTGCCCTGCTGTAAATGGCACCACTTCACATCAGATTGATAGCAGCGGTGAGTGTGTTTCTGTGTGTGTGTCCTTACCTGTAGTCTCTTTCTCTCTCTCTCTCTCTCTGGTTAATTGGTTAATGAGATGTATTACATCTGCCTGAGGAAGAGAGCAGTGAAAAAAATAAGATGGCAGCACTGTTTTACTCGGCTCGTCACATACAATGAGAGCTTTGGTGAAGTTGATCGCATGAGAAAATACACTAAACATTGCTTTCTCAAGTATGGTGTCATTTTATTTGTGTGATGCACAGACAGCAGCTAATTGAATTAGCATGTTCAGTTTGCGTGTCATTAAAATAATGACATAACACAAATACGAGGTTGAAATGTGTTTTTTCTGAAGTCTGCTTTGGGCAGCCACTTCCATTCTGCTCCTCTGATAGCGTTCTGCTTTCATGTCTGCTGCAGCACCGGCCTGCTGGAAGCTACTATATGCTGTTCCTTGATGCTATAGCTCCAAAAGCCCCACGGCCCCCCCCCAGCATCCACCTGTAGGTACCCATGCTGGCGTGTCTGAAACCAAACTACATCCTAATTTTAAGCAGTTTTTTTTTTTTTCATTTACATACTTTCTTGCTCACACTTTTTGTAGTGTGAGCAAGAAAGTATGTAAACTGAGATCGGGTGGAATGCACAACACACTAAATAGGGTAAATGTTTTAAATGTGTTGTTTATGGATACAATTCTCCCACAATACAATGCACAGCTTCGGAAAAAAGCACCATTATCCAGGAAAGACATCTTTTCATTCTGTTTGTAAAGATTCGCTGGCATTGACATTTCAAAGCCGCACTATAATAGACGTCTTATGTCATACTTACTGTATCACTTCCTGTTAGTACAAAGCGGCTCAGTGTGTTGATTTTGTGCGTAGGTCCACTTTGACAATTAGTATATAGTATGGATCTGGGACATGACAAAATAGGCAACAAACATATTGTAACAACACGTCCCCACATATCCACTGACAAAGCCCATAAAATTTACCCAGATATGGAACTCTGGACCCAATTAGCAGCCATCTTATAAATAGATGCGCGCCACAAACGGTGCACATGTAGCCGATAGGCGGTGACAGCAGGTAGTTTAACTATTTACATGGTGGGAGACTCAAACAGCCTCTCTGTGGATTTCATCATGATATTAATCAGTGTCTCTGACAGTGACTCTGGGCTGGTCTCTCTCCTGTCGACGGGCACAAGTCCTACTTGCCGTAATCGGCAATATCAATAGAATTGTTTTTTTAAATGCCATAAAATTATGCCATCAGTCAAATTCATCCAATTGATCTTTATCGTCCTATGTGTATTATCAACATGAAATCTGGTCATCGTCAATACCGGTATATTGCAACACCACTGAGCACGGCCAATAACAACGTTTCTCTTCTGTAATTCCCCAAACACAGTCAACCAATTTTCAACCAAACTTTGTTGAAAATGATTGTCTTTTATTTGTGTTGCAGTAGACGGAAATACTTTTTGATGATTGACTTTGAGAAAGCCTACTTCACTAATTTCCAGAAATGTTTTCATTGTTTTGATGGAGACTTCTCCTAATTATTCATAATTATAATCAGCGCTTCCACAACTTCTTAAAATCAAAATCAAGGACTTTTCCAGGCGACATGCCCTCAAATTCAAGGGGACCCATCACGTCATTGTCTGAGGAACGGATCATGGTTCATTACCGTTACAATACTGATGTATTATCATAATGAGAACTAGCAGGCTGCACAGAAGCTCACAGACAACAATTACAACGAGAGAGAGGCTCAAATACACAAACACCTCTCAATGCAGTGCCACAGTGATGCCGGACTATGTGGTGTCTTTTCTTCTCGAACACAGCACAGATACATTTTCAAAATATATATATCGAAAGCCAATTGCTATTCCTGCAGAACATACTGCGGCTCAAAAGTGCGGGGTCTCCTGCTATATTGATGTTATTCTTCTTTCCTTCAGTAATGACAATTCTAACAGCCGCCCACTGTTCCTAAAAATGCTTATGTTGGGTTAAATGCAGAGTTAGAATGTCATGTGTGTACCTGTTTGTATATGACAATTGTAATAACGTTTTTTTTCTTCTTTTCGTTTCAATGTGTGTCACTGTGGACCTCGCAGATCATCACACACAGCCAAACACACATCCACTCAAGTGCACATAGAGGAACACAGCCTCTATCTTTAGATAAATACTCTCTATTTGGCTCTGAGCACTAGAAGATAAGACTGGAAATTAGAGCATATAAAAGCTTCCCCACTGGGAGCGCCATCAATGGGTTTACTGGCACATTTGACACAGTTTGCGTGTATTCAAGTGTAAATGTGAGGTTATACTGTATGCATGTGCTTCGGGTGCAACATGCACTTACTTGTGAGTGGTTGAGCAGCTTCCCACGTGATGACGAGTGTGTGTGGCTTGTGTCTAAGTGGGAGAGTAGAAGCATCAGGAGATTTTATCCCGAACTTCCCCCCGCCTCCTCCTCTCCGCATCCCCCCTCTTTCTTCTCACTCATGTTTGCTCTCTGTCGCTCTTTCTCATGGTTTGATTTGAGGCAGAACTCAATTCTTCAATTCCACACCCTGAGTGCTGTTGATAAGGGCCCCGCTTGCTGCAGTCGGGCCCCAGAGAGAGACACAGCGTGCACTCAGAATGGCAGAAAATCGAATTCCTCAAGACAATGAGGTCCATTTGTAGCGTTAAGCCGGATGAAAGGCCCATATTTAGCTAGCCACTGTTTCAGCCACCATCTCCCTGTTTCCCATTGTCGGCTAGAGAAAAATAAAAGCTTATTTAAGAGAAAGAAGAGTTGTGAAAAAGTGTTTTGGCTCCAATAATTACACAGAAGCCAGCTGGACCGCTGATGCTTTCTCTTCACATTTTCACATATTTATGCATTTATTTATTCTATGAAGGATTGACAGATACTTTTTACTGTCGATAGTACATTGGCAGAAACGTTACTTTTACTATGAGAGCCGAATGGTTGAATGGAACACAAATCATTGAAAAACAATGATGAACGTATTATCTTTTTCAATGAATCATCATCATCAATGTATTTTAAAACTCATCAATCATGGAAGTTACATTTAACAGCAACAATTCAGCTAAAGATTTAAGAAAATATAATACTATAGACAACATTGCAAAATGTATTACGGTTTTCATATCTCTAAAACGCAATGTTATCAAATTCTAATAAATATACTATAAATATAATACATGTACAAAGTTGCTAATTGATAACATGATCGGCTTAATGCAAGATAATAAGCGTAAATGGGATTTTACACTCCGCCCCATGAGTGTTCACTGGAGCAGACAACCATTTGTTCCAGTTATTCCTCATTAACTACACGTCCCATTGATTCCTCCAATGGTGCGGTAAATGGAACAGACCTCAGTCAATGATCTGTCTGCAAACAATCTCTGTGAATGGGAAGTGACATCATCCACAACTCACACAGTACCAGCTCTTAAAATCAATTCTGTTTCAAACAGGCTTCCCCTTCTGGAGCGATATAAGTCTTTGTGTTCAATTAGAGTGGCATGGTCATCATTTTGGTCGACTTAAAAGTTACATTTGACAATATCTTGTGGTTGAAAGTGGTAAGAACTGCTGGTTTTGGAAGGGTGTTGCCCTATTTTGTATTTCTATTATGTTTGCCTTTCTTTCAATGATATCCTCAATATTGCTTAACATATAAAGATACGCTCTGCAGGATAATGCAGGGATGGCTGCTGTTGCTATGGAGAGGAATTGTGAACAGATGTTAACAAAATATGCTCCTGTGGAAGCTGAATTGGAAGCTGAAATAGCTATCTTATAGAATAGAGCTGCAGATCTGATCATTATCACTATCACTTCCATGTCTAGCTTCTAATCTCATAAATATTATTTCAACTCGGCTACGTTTACAGCAACCCAGAAGAACATAATGGAGAAGGCTAAGGTATTGACATGTGAGCGGGAACAACAAACAAGTTTGAGTACTGAACTCATATAAATGATAAGCATCAGAAGTTATCCCAATTTCCACCTCAAACTAGGGCTGTCAACGAATAATCGAAATTCGAATATATATTCGAATAGTTGTTAAAAACATAATTTCGAATGTGAAAACTAATATTCGAATGTTAAAAAAAAAAAAAAAAGGTTTTTCGGAGGATAATTATCGTGAATCTGGCAACCCCCGCCGCGGCCGCGATGAAGTGTCCTCTTTTTGTGTGTGTGTGTGTGTGTATGTGTGTGTGTGTGTGTGTGTGTATGTGTGTGTGTGACGAGCCGTTCGGGGCAGAGTCTATGACCCGGAGCAGACGTCACAGGGTTTTGCTGTTGTTGTGGCGTAGGCTGCGGCCCACAGTAGCCTGTTCTATGTTCCCTTAATAAACACCCTGTAAGCCATCTAACGTCTCGTAGCTTTCCTGACCCAGGGTCGCTACACTATGTAAGCTAGAGTTAGCTTACCATTCAACGACAAGCAACTTGAGGCCACATCTCCAGAATGTGCACCCAAGAGAATATGGCATAAAATGTGGAACTTCAGAGAAACAGCCCCGTCTGGATACGTATTTTGCGCCGTCTGCCACAAGTTCGTTGTCTGCGGCACGACTGGAGGCCTGCACGCAAAAATGTATTTCGTTCGTATGCAAGGACATGAGGGCTGGAACCGAGGAACCTTATCCCTGATCAGCACTCAGCATGTGTTTATTGTTGCCGTTCATTTAAACTGCTATGCGCGACCGACGGTGCGGTGCGGTGCGGGGGGGGGGGGGGGGGGGGGGGGGGGGAGAGAGTGAACACCTAAACTGAAGAATTTTGTATTTACACATATATTCGAATATGTTCGAATATATGTGTTTTTGTTAAAGGGAATATTCGAACGTCATTTTTTAGCAATTTTGACAGCCCTACCTCAAACTGAGAAAAATCACCACGAACAGAATGAAGGTTATTGGTACGGCGATGATTTACTCATTTTGCAGAATAATATCTGCGGATATGACGCAGAAAGAAGAAAACCTAAGCAAAGATAAACAATTGTGGAAAGCTGACAAATAGCAGGAATTAACAGGAACAACCTTCCAATTCCCTTGTCAATGTGTAAAAGTTCACCTTCCCATCACAGTGTGACGGCCGGGCATCGCAGAGCAGAGAAGCCACCAATTGCCTGACTCTTCACCTATTTCCCATCGTCTCCTCCTCCTCCTCCAAAAGAACTGCAGCGGAGACAGTCCTATTAATGGTGACTTTTAATGGCCCTCAGACCTGCTGCGATCCACTCGGGCTTCTACTGTACATGCACTGCTGCAGGTTCCCTCTGATGCATGCTCGCTGCCTCTCTGACAGACTCCCACAGGGCGATGGGAGGAGAGGAAGAAGAGACAGACAGAGGAAGAAGAGACAGACAGCGGAGACACTGCCTGCCTAGACATGAAAGCGGAGACGAAAGAGAGACGCTCCTTTTAATGCGTGAATCCTGGTGTCACTTTCACTCTTTCTTCCTTCTCGTGTCTTTGTTGTTTATGTGTTGCAGCCGAATGCTCGGAGATGAAATGGAGGGAGGAGAGGAGGATTTGATGACTTGTGTGTTTTTGGCTTGGCCAATAAGAGAAAGGGGTGCAGTTTTTATTGGCATTGATTAGAGCATTATACTCAGCATTGTTGCAAGATTATTGCATTAACGGGCCTGCCTTAATCACATTAGGAATGCGAGAGAGGGGAATGGAGTATGTCATACCCTCGCAGATACACACATCATAGCCTCGGCCTTTCTGCTTGGTCGGTTTATTTGGCGGCGTGCCAGGCAGCTACAAGAACTGTGGGAAGTTAGCTGACTTCACTGACAAATGGACTTTTATTCCTTGAAAGGGGCAGGCAACTTTTTCGGGCTGATGATTTATGTTGTGACCCTCCCGGAGTCTCTTGGATTTAAGATCCGACCTATTGTTTCGGAGCGCCTGGAGATGACGTGCCTTTGTTCTCTAATACAATGAAAATACATCAAATGGAAATATAATTTATGTGATAAATGAACTTTTTTTTTGGCTGCTGGCGAAATCCCTTTCAAAAGTTCTCGCAGCATCTGACCCCGTTGAAGGAAGTCTTCCAGAGAGGCAGTGACACGGCAGGCCGAAGTGAGGATCGTTTTTTTAGTTGCCTTCTACGCCTCATTGCCCCATGACCTGCTTTATGCAAGCGCCCACGCAGTCCGAGGAGACAAATTGTGCCTCGTCGGTAACTATAAAAACCAGTGTTCCTTAGAGCCCAGCTCGGGTTGCTCTGGAGGTTAATTGACCCCAGGCAGTCTACCTCTCTCCAACCCAGTCAGGGGACCACTCGGCCTGAGCACTGACGCTCTCAAAGCAAAGTCCTTCCACTTTTCCTCCTGAACCAGAGGCTTTTAACTGTGTTGTCTCTCTCTTTCCCCTCTCACTCCATTTGTCTCTCTCGGTCTATCTCTCTGCTTCCCTCACTTCATCTGTGAATACTTCCGCGCATAATGAGACATTTGACTCCCGGGACCAGAGACGTGCTGAGGTCTGGAGCCAGGACCCCACTGTTCACCACGGGCCCCTGCACCTCCTGGCTGTCCTCATTAGTGCCCGGGTGAATGCTGATGCTCCGTCTGTCTCCGTGTTGATCACGGCACAAGTACATCCGTCGTCAATTCAGTGTTTTTGTTGCCGCTGTGTGTACGTTCCCGCCGGTGCAAATTCAAAACACGCACGATGCAGGAATGCATTACTGCTTTTTTTTCCATTTTGCTAAGTCGTGTTTTTCTTGTGTAGCAGAAATGGACGAGGCTATACCACGGCGTTTTGTTGCGCAACCCTGTGTTGCAGAATGACATTAAATTATCCTTGATCCTTGAATCTAGATAAGCGATGATGGGCTCCTGCAACAGGCTGTAACCGTATCAGCTGGATGAAACAGCTGGATAAAGGTTTTTGCGGGGAAAAAAATGAACTACTTTGCAATCTGTGGAGGATAAAACCACTCTCAGCAGGTTTAGTAAGCATCACCACGGCCACAATGTCAAAGTCCGTGGCTTGCCCAAACCGATAAACACAGACACTCACACACATGCTGAAGACCCCTGGTTGTCTCTTCAGCAGTCAGAGCATTTCAAAAAGCCTCATCCTCTGCTGTGATAATCACCCATGCTGCTCTCTGATGGGACATTTGCATATTCATCATCAGCCATTCACCGAGGACACACAAAGGATTATAATGAGGCAACAGAGAAACAAGAAGCATTTCAGGGCGCCGTATACACGAGTCACACTGAGAGGGCAGTCATTGTCAACCGATATTGTTCGTGGAAACCAAACAGGAAGAGAGACGTAATGATCTTCTGTTCAGGGGAAAAGAAATCACGAACGTGCTTTGGTCAATGTGTCCCCGAGTGTTCGTGTCGCGTAACTCGTCGGAGCCTTCTTGGGCTGAGAGGCTGTATTTGAGGAGAGTTGGTGAAGAGGTGAGCCAGAGAGTGGAAAGTGAAGAAAAAAAAAAAGAATCCACTTAAACTTTCTGTTGCAACAACCACAGTAGGTGGAAGCAGCAGGAGCTGTCAGATACACCTGCCTTTGAATTCACAGTTATTTGTCCAAACTTTTTTCTCATATCATGTCAACTTTATTATCCTGCACAATGTAACCTTGCAGAAGATGATGTTCACTGTTGATTTGACTCGGCCATTTAATAACAGAAGTTAATACTGTCCGCCTTCCTTTGACGGCTTCCAGCTCTAGCCTCCCTAAAACTAAAACGACTGATAGCATGCTCTGGAAGACGATGAGCGTGTATGTTCGATTATGTCAGCTTTAAATATTTTCCGCAAGACTTTTTTTAATGCCATGCTTATTTGTTTACCCGCAACAGTTTGTATTAATTACAAGCGACAAATTGTGCTAAAATTTTTACATACTAGGCCTCTACTGTATCTATCATGTTTATTTAGTGCTGTGGGTTGAGGAAAACAACACATCTTGTATTGGATGTTGCGATGATCAGGTTGGATTTATTTATTTTTTATCGCAGGGAGGCAAATAGATCGACTGCTGGGTGAGCTCAAAAGGAAAATTCTACACAGAATTTGCAGCTGGACACTGTCGTGTTACTATCGTTAACATAGAGAACAAATCGTGCCGATAGCTGGTTGTGATTGGTCTTCACACATGATGGTAATGTTGTCTCTTACTTGTTTGGATAGGGTAACATTATTTTTGTTGTCTTTATTGCGTATTTAAATGTTAATTCTACAAATAAAGGTTATTCAACATATTTTCTACTGACTGTATTTAGGACGGGCACGTTGTACAAGTGGGTGCACAGAGGCTCCTCATGTGGCTGTCACAAATCTTACCACAGACATACTCTTTTATTTTAATACACTGACCTAAATGCCTGACTGCACTATGTTATAGCAGATTTAAAGGCTAACAAAAACAATACTATCTAATGAATTATCTTTCCTTATGCTTGGGCAATAAAAGTAAAGAAATAAAACACTTTTATAACAAATACAGCAAACGAGCCAATTTCAGCTTTTGAGAGATGCGATTTATTTTTATGTTCTTAAAGATGATTTTCTTCCACCTTCAACAGCTGTGTGCAGGGGCCCAGGTGTGTTCTGATGTCTCTGGAGGCTACTGGATCTTATACAGCCCTTTTGTGAAAGGTTCGACACTGCACTTTACAGTCCTGTCAATTTAATGATGAAGAGCTGGAAGGTACTGCTTGTGCAAGAACATTAACAATACGACAAATTCAGTTCCTGTCGACGACATTATTTTCAGGTCAGACTTTCCGTACGCTTTGGGAACATTGTATGACAACAGGCGGAGAGCACAACATAATGTCAGCAAAGAAAGTGCATCATCCCGCATCAATCCTTTAAATTGCTGGGATCACGATGATAGACGGGGGAGGACTGAGTTAGATAAGGCAATCATAAAGTCGTAAATTCTTGCTGTGACTTGCCCGTGAGGACTACACATTGGACTCAAACCAATCATAGCTGGCTGTGTTTCACGGCCCGCGTGATGTACAAAGGTAACCGGTGTCTCTGGTCACCTGGCAGCACAAACACCATTTATTTGTGTCATGTTTACTGGAATGCGTCATTGCGAGTTATCAAACAACATCAAACGCATTGATTTCATAACACTGCACGGGATAAATCTGGTGATTGTTACGCCAAACACACATTTTTGTTACCCTCACCCCATCTCAGTCTGGTCAGACCATTATTGGGCCCAATACTGTCTCGACTCATTTACCGGACCAGTTTTTTCCCCCAGTGGGTCCTGGTAGCGTCACTCTGGGAAGTACCAGTGTTGAAAATGCCCAAATCTCCAGGTAAAATTGAGCGGTGATAAAGTTTAAATCGTGGAAAAAGTAATTGATCTTTTTGCGTAGTGTCTGAGGGACAAACACACTTCTGAAAAGCATTTTTTTTTTCACAGTTTGGGATTTCTTAACTCGAAAACGTATGTGTGCACATCAAAGAGAATGGCATGGGCAGTGATCAACAGGCCCCGCAACCTCCCATGTGGAATTGTTCAAAATAAATGCCTCGGCACTTTGAAGTGAAGGGGCTTGATTTATTGGATGCTGGGAAAGGGAACTGAAAAGTAGGCAGAAACATATGACAGGATCAACGGGAGGGGGGCAATGCACTGTCATTCAATCCAGTGAATGACTTATTACGGCCCCATACCGCGCTGGCTTCAACATTAATGCTCAACGCGCAGCAGAGCACTGTTAATCAATAATTCAGGTTAAGAGGTTAAGAGGATTGCGTATTGCTGCATTTGACGTATCAGAACATTCGCCCTACATGGCTGTACCACACATGAACAAAGTAGGTTGAACCGCAACCTATGCGGCAAAAAATGTATGTTGCATAAAACTACATGCCCTTCAACTGACGGGTAAGATATAAACAACACACAATGTATAGATTCAGCCAACGGCCGGATGTGAGCAGCATCTGCCCACTGCACTGTGCAGTCGGCGAGCGTATTCGAGGTGCGTTCGAGGAACGGCCAGCCTGTGGGAGAAGTGCACGGGTGGCATCCCTGAGCTGTTTCTCCTCAAGAAAACATCCTGCATGCCTGTTGGTGTCCCCCTCCCTTCCTTCCCACCCGTCTCTCTCTCTTTCTCCCTTTCTGCGGCTCCCTCACTTCACAAAACTCTCCCATGAAGGGACTTGTCATCTGAACACCTCCTCCGTGTCATGTTTTTTCCTTCCCCTCCTCTTCTCCCCCTCCCTCCCCGCCTCCCTCTGTAACTTTCACTTGCTCTGCCTCGTCTTCCTCGGAGTCATTCCGTGGTGACAGCACGGCCTCTTCCTCTGGATGCTGCTGGGTTGATAGGGAGGAGGGAGGTCCACAAAACACAGAAAGACAAGATAGGCGTGGAGGGGGGATAACAGGAAAAAAAAGAGATAGTGAAGGAGAAGAAAAGGCATGCAGGCAGACGGGACGGAAGTTAAAAAGAATTTGTAGGAGAAAAGAGCCAAGTTAGTCTCAGGAATATAAAGCGTGAGGAAAAAAGGGAGCGCTATGGTAAGATAGAGTGAAAAGACGAGTGATTAAGAAAAAGAGATGAAGGAGGGAGCAGAGAGCAGAGAGTGTGCAGTCGGGGCTGTGGGGATATGAAACATCCTCAGGCAATATTCCTCAGCCTCAGCGCTCTCACGGTGAAAAGACAAAAAACGTGGCTTTCATGGCGTAAACTTTGCTGCATTGTAGACAGGGCTTAGGAGTAAGAGCAGCACGGCGAGGCTGATGTGGAATACAAATGTTAACTCTCCTTTGACTGCATGGGATGGGGACTATGGTGGAGCATCACGTTGCTACTTGCGAGGTGTGATCTTTTTTGACAAGGGCGTCGGAGCAGCCACCGTGGGCTGCAGACAGGTTGAGCAGAGTTAACTCAAGGCCGAGCTGACCCGCTGACACGGACTTCCTCACCCGTTAGCCAGTCTCCACAATGCATTTCCCGTTTTATTTTTTTGCTTCTCAATATTTAAAAGGAGGTATTTAACATTCCTCGCATTAATGTAGCAGCAAACAACTATTTTGCACTGTGAAGATCAGAGCGTGGAGTAATGTCTACCCGAGCAGAGAGCGCCCCTCTACCCGCCGCTGCTCTGCTCTCAAACGGCAGTTACGGCCGATAACGGCGTCACGGCCAACGGCTTAGCGCCCACCATCCGGCTCCCCGGCAGGTAGACATCGTTAGCTATGAGCTGCTCGACATGTCGAGAGCCGCTGAGAGGCAATCTAAATGCTCCCAATCTCGGATCTTGCACCTTTAACGCATGCTACTTTTTGGTAATCAAAATGAATTGCTCCCCTGAACAGCAATTGTCCAATCAAAGCTTAACTGGATCTAGCTATGGAGTTCTATAACTAATAGCATCAGGCATTACCACAGTGTGGATTCTGGTCCGGGATGCTACAATATATCAGATTTGGTCTCACAGCAGAGCTCTGCTATGCATGTTATTAGAATTGAGGAAGTTTACAGTCTGCTTAGCTGATATAACGTTAGCATTACATTTACTAAACATGACCAACACATCTGATAGTCCTCAAACCAAAAGCTCTTTCTCTTGTAACATTAAGGAAAACATACTGTCTAAGTATTACGTAAACGAAGACTTCAGACTATGTTAAGGGCGGCCGTGGCTGCAGGGATCAAAGCTTTTGCCAAAGCGAGCCCTTCTTTCTGCATCTCAGTGCTCTGTACCTGCACCCGGAGGGCAGCAGGCCGAGGTGGTGATTGAGTGGGTGTTTGATGTCCGGGGGTCTATTGAGGTTGCCAATGCTTGCAATGGTCTTATTGTTTGGGTCTGCTGGGTGTGGGGAGACCAATTATCCGGGCAGGGAAACAGTGGTAGGTGAGACGGAAATAACAGTGATCTTAGTTGAGTATATTTATCATCATACTTTAAATACTAGGACAAACTGGCTCTACACTGCAAGGTTAAAACAACGCAGGTTCTCTATCTCCAAGTCTTCTATATCGTGTATCAAGACATGCAGCTTTAGCCTTGGTCTTTTAGCATGATGTCATGTATGTATCACTGTTACACTCTCTTGCACATCTTTTTTTCCCGATTAATATACACTCGCCATTTTGATAATACACTTGTTTTAACGTACTGCTCTTTGTTTGTACTGTACATTTTAATATGTATATGTTTTTTTGTCAAATTCCTTGTATGTGTAACGTACTTGCCGATAAACAGTTCTGATTCTGATATAGCCATTCATCTCAACTTTCTTGTTTTGAAACCAGTCGACAGGAAACATGTAAAAAGTCAGTCAGTGAGTGTTCTCAGCCAACTGATGGAGCTTAATTAGCTACTAGCTCCAGCAGATAGCATCTGCCGGTGACAGTTGTTAGTGTAGAAATGAGAAACCTGCTTTTGTCTAACCTGCCAGAAATCAAGTCCCCATTGTTACAAAATACAAAGAATGTCGAGTGTTAAATCCTCCAACGTTATCACCGTAAACTGCATGTGCCGTGCCAGAACAAAAGACAGCCATAGCAACTGTAAGTGATGGGGGCGGGGTTCAGCGAATGGCCAATTAGCTGATAAATTGTCTACATAAGTGCGTTTTTGAAGAAGATTCACTTTTACAATCTCTTGCATATTGATTAGCAGTTGACGTACACTCCAGGCTTCTTCTTTTTTTCTGACCACACTTGGAGATTGTGCCTCAGGCTGTGAAGTATGTGTGCGTGTGTGTGTGTGTGTGTGTGTGTGTGTGGGAGGTTCAGAGAGGTGTGTGGGCACAACTGAAGCATTTTGACTGCTTTAGAAGAACAAGGTCTGTAGAGCTTACGTGACAAGTGTCTGTTCCTCATTCTTTTGCTCCCCGTCACACTCTCTCTTTCCTCTGTCATCATTATGAAGTAAATTGGCCTGCCGCACAACAGCCAGATAGTCTTTTAATGTGAAGTAGGTCAACGCACACTGTGGCATAAACCCTCACTCAGGATCCAGCATGCGGACTCCAAGCATTTGTCCATTTTTTTCCATTAGAGATGTCAACTTGCAATGTACTGCAATCGTGATGCAAATTGGTAAAGTGTAACACATGATTTCCTGTTTCATCGCTACAGGAGGTGAAGCAAATAGGCCTATTCTATCCTCTTCATCTCATTATGTAACGTATTTATTTACATCGAAGATGATATTTGTATAATTCCAAAACATGAAACAGACATAACATCACAGATAGCATGCTGTTTTTGAACCCATTCAGAGTCATTTACTTGTGAGAATATTCGTATATCATCCATTACATAAGTAGATTATTCTGAAGAAAATAGAATTTCCCCCGGTTGTTTATAAAACACACTAGGTTTAATTAAATCAGACACAGCATGATACAGAAATGAGAAAACAGGCCCACGATGTGTCTATTAATTTTTACTCTTTTATTCTTGGCACTTGTGAACCAAATATCAAGAGAATAAAGAGCATAATTGGAACTTGAGTTTTGGAGTCTGACGATGTCCAGGTTTGTAATTTCTTCGGGGCTTTCACCAAAACACAAGCCGCCTGTTCTGTTTTAGACAGATATGTGCTGTGAGCCCGAACTGTGAAACAGAACTATTATTCAAAGAAGCACCCATGAGGGCTATTGCTTGACGTCACTGCTATTGTAGCGGGTGTGATTAGCTAGAAATAGGTTTAGAATCCGATCTAAGATTGGCATCTCCAAGGGAACGGGATTGATGTGATCTTGAAAAAAGGCCTCCAGCGCTGGAGAATATTGAAAAATTACAACTTAGCGGAGCAATATTTTCATTTCCTCGACTGATTGAAATTACTCACCAGATAGAAGTGACTAAATGTACATCAAGCTTGTACATTTGCTCTTCTAAACAACTGTTCAGCAGGTTATTCTCTCTGGTGGGCAGGAAATTACAATTAATAGAATCATTAAAATGAATAAGGCAGAGAGCGTAAGCAGCAATAGCCACAATGGTGAAGCAGATAAATAGTGCCACAGGCTGAAACCTCACCAACATAAAATACAAGCCGTCACAGTGCTGCCCACGGTTCAGTGCAAATATAACACAACACTGACTGCTTGTTGCACTCAAGAGGAAGACTCAAGTGATAAAGAAAATCTACAAAATTAGGCTTAATGAGCTAAAAAAGGGAGGGGAAATCTTACACCTACATTGTACTTTTACAAAAAGAAAATTCATTCTGTTTTTTCACGACAAGATCTGCCGTTTGGTTGCCACAAAGTCTCTTGCTTCTTGCAAAAAGCCCCCCTGCTTCTTTGAATTATCTTAAATGATTTGACTGTACTGTGAAGAATAAATATTCGGATCCTTCCCATTCAAAGACGCCATCTCCCCCCTATGCGTCGGTGAGGTGTTTATTTTCTGAAAGACGTTTCCAAGTTTGAGGAAAACTAACAATTTAGGAGGGAAATTGCTTGATTTCTAAACAGTGCATGTTTGAAGCGTTCGATTCCACACAGCAGTATTCTTCAGACCGCAGCAGTCTGAGGAAAGGCATTACAGCCTTGGGGTGGTTTTGTGAGAAATGTGTATTGTTTGAGTAACACTGACTGTGGAGCGGAGACAGTGGTCTCTTTGTGTACAGCTTTTCTCCAGAGACGATTATTCTACTGGATATCTCCCCAAAGACTGTCTTCAGTGCTGAACAGACCTCGGAGGTTTTTTACAAAACATATAAGGCAATGATAGCGAACATAGCTTAAAGTACACGCTCCAATGCAAACACAGCCTGCTCATCCACTACCTAAGGAGAGACTATCTTAGCAGTGGCTAAAGGGTTCTTCTGTGAAATAAACTATTCAGGTGCTTTAAATGCTTTGCCTCCATCTTCGATTCTACAAGATATTTGTTATTAAGGTACAAAACCGTATTTAATCCAAGTGCTATGACTGTTGGCAGTAGCTGGAACAGGTTTACAGATCTCCGCGGCCTCACCAGAGAACAGATCATTTTCTTTATGTCACTTGTAAAAGACTCATTTATAACTGTGAAATTCAGTCAATAAATTCTACTGCCCTCTGTGGCCTTTTCTCTCCCTGCGGTACACATCACAAAATGTCACCGTGAAATGCCTTCGGAATATTCCCCAAACGGCGCAATAAACAAGAATGAGCGAGAACATAACTCGCTCGGTAAACACCTCGCGCCTTTTCACAGGAAGCTCCCTCCCCTCGAAAATTGTGTTTTATCGCATCAAATGTGATGCCGATTTTTTCACGGCCGGGGCGATGTCCTGTTTTTCTGTCCACGCAAAGTCCTGACTCCGCCTTGACACGGCCAAGCTGTGTTGGAGGGGTTTTATGAGGCACGGAGTGCACCCTTGACCGGCTTCATGAGGTGTGAAGTCACCGCGGTCAACTTATACTGTAAAGGTTCAAGACAGAAATGCAGAATCAGCTCTGGGTATGGTGCCATCACTGCCGTCCTCCTGAACATCCCAAAAAAAGTAGGCTGCTTTAAAAGTTGTCGTCTCCGGAAGAATGATTTTTTTGTTTTATTTGTATGTGATGGTGTATTATAACAGTGTACGTGTCATTATGTACAGAACATATACTGCAGGGCTAAACTCTGGGTTTCAAGAAGAACAAGCAAGACTGAGATGCTTTAAATATTCAGAGCCTGTTTTTCAAGCGCAGCAGAATCTTGTGTAAGACAGGATTCACTGTGCAGAAGGTTAAATACACCGACAGTCCACGTGCTTGAGTGTTTTTCCATGTCTGTCAGAAACTATATTCTGCACTAGGGCAAAAGGAAGCTATGTCGAGGTCTGCTATAACCTGCTATAAACCTGTTCCATATGCGCACATTTAACATGTTTGACAAGAAAACAATCAAATTAACTTTGATGCAGTAAAATGCGAGCAGGTTTAAGACATAACAAAAGCTCAAATTAATTATCCAACTGGATACTCAAACAACTACAATGAAACTATAATATATAAACTATAATGAAGTTAATTTTTCCACAAAGATTTTCCACAAACAATAATATGATTTCAGAAAACGAGACAGAAGGTTGTTTTCTGTAGGTTTTTTTGCCGTTAGTCTAACTACATTCCTCTGAGTTTCTTTGGATGCTTCTTCTCTTTTCTCTGTTTGTGTCCTCCCCGTTGCCGATAGAACATGCAGCTCACGTCCAAACTGCCAGAGTTTGAGGAACATTGCATGACAGGGTGCTTTAAAGAAACAATTTGTGTTGAAAGGTATAACTGGACCTCTATTCATTGGAAGGCGCAGTTTCAAAATAAGGGGCATGCACGCGTTTAGAGCAACAGATGCAACAGGCATAATAAAATAAATATGATGTGAATTACGCTGAACCTTTTTAAAGACGGTTATTAACAAAAGCATCTGGCCATCTGAAGTGATGAAAAGAACAGGTTTTTTATACTGGATTTATAATGCCGACCCCTATAAAATCTACGTGTATAGTGTTTAATGTGTTTTTTTTGTCTGTATATAATACACATGCTAATAAAAACAATACATGAGTCAGGTCATCTTGTTAGACAAGTTGGCAGACAGGCAGAACAATAAAAAGCTGAAAGAATTTTTATTTCAGCTGAAGTTTGCTTCATAATTATGGAGCTAAATATTTTTGTATTCATTACATTACATGTCAACCAGACGAGGTCTACTCATTAAATTTGACCACATTAGTGAACATACGAACAAAATGAGATGTAAATGAGAACATACAAACAACAGCTTCTCTCCAGGCTCACTATTGTTATTTTATCTGTACTGAATTTAACAGCTGGCTGGTTTTACTTCTGTAATGAGAAAATAAAGCTGGCGTCTTTTGAAAAGGCATCTGTCCCATTATCAACGGCAGAGGGCGGTTTGCAAATCTATAAACAACACAAATCTTAAACACCGTAGTGTAAAATGCAGAATAAGCTAAGGAGAAAGTATGGAACATTTGAAAAATCACATAAATACTTAAGTGTGCACCTGGGGCATGAATTAAATTAAAGAAAACTGTCTAAATAGTCTCATGGCATTATATTTATTCCGAAAGGTCATCCATTTATGAGATACATTATTATTATTCTGTGCAATTCACATTAAAACTTGAATAATTTCTACTGGAGATTCAAAGGGTAGCTTATGGGGATATTGACCCAGCAAAACTCCCAAATCTCCCCGAGGCTTTACAGACATGTGAATGTCAGCACACAGATTAAAGAACCCCATAATGTACGGCCAGGTTGTATATTAAGACCTCGACCCAGCCGAGCAGCCTCAGGTAGTACAATCTTGGATCAGAACCCCTTTGGGCTGTCAGATGAGGTACATCTCATTCTCTGAAGCGGCGAATAACCCGGCCCGACCTCCGCGGAACATCAGGTTTGTAGAACATTGTGTTAGAAATCCTCCTGGGAACTGAGTCGGGAGCTCTGGAGCTAATAGGTACAGATATCCATTTTCTTTCCTGCCTGCGCCCTCTTCCTCATTCCCTCTGCACTGCAAAAAATGTCCATCTCCGATGCACTTGCACACGGAGAGTGACAGCTGCTGGCCAGGCGGCTACAGATTGCGATGGAATCCGGCGTGCACGTGGGCCAGGACGGTGGGGCAATTCAAATAATGATATTCAATCTTCTTGTTTAAAGCTGTCAACTTTGGTCTCCCCCCTCTGGCAGTGAGAGTAATTACACAAACACTGCTTGTGACGTATTTGTGCAGGTGAGCTTGCCGAGTGTTGGTCCTCTCTGTCGATTGCTTTCTTTTTCTTTTCTTTTTTTACCTTCCTCTGAGCACGCAGTTTCTTTTTTTTTTTTTTTTTTTATCTGGAGCTTCCACACACAAACTTTTCTTGGACACTTTTCTTAGGATGTTAACCTCCTCCATAGTCTTAGGTGCATGCTGCTCTGTCGCTTTGGTCCCTCCTCCTGCCCCTCCCCCTTTAGCGATGGCTGGTTGTCGTAGAACGCATCACCTGTGCGTCACCACGGACCCCAACACCCACAACGGATGTTCATTCATATGTTAAAGTTATGCACTCTAGCTTAAAAGGAGACCTGACAATGCACATTTTCAGGCCTACTTGTATCTTGGGTTTCTACCAGAACATGAAATATGCTTTAATGCTCAGAAAAAAAAAACATTATTGTTCTCATTTCTGTCTGATTATATACCTGTGTCTGAACGGCATCCAAAAGTATGTAGATAGTTAAAAAACAAGTAAAAACATATTTTAAAGCTGGTGTTCTCTGCGGGTCCCACCTAATTTTACTGTCGTCCACTCACATGTTATCCGGTTTTCCATCTACTGTCTGCTGATTCCATGAGAATGCAGCATTAGTCCCAGATGGCGTTATTTTTGCAATGGTCAATTCTTTCTTTTATTATAATGAGGCAATGTGTTGTCGATAACCAAAACGATATGCACAGCTGTTTTTTAATATACTAGCACCATCACCAATTTTCGAATCACACACATCGTAGACCCACTAATGTTTTAATCCCTCTCATTCTAAACTGCATGAATACTCGGGACATTACACTCTGTGTAAATTCCTGTCTTTACAAAGGATTTGTGCATTTAGTTTGATGGGAATGTAATTTACTCACTTATACACATTTTGGGGACTTATTTCCATCTCATATCCCTTTTTTGACAACTATAAGAGCTATCCAAGAAAGTGTATTCAATTTCAAATACATAATCAACACTTTAAATTAGCTCCACTGTAACCAACTCCAGCAGTAAGATGCTAGAACTCTAATGTAAGGCCTGTGTGTGAGCAGTCAAACAGGTCAACTTGTGAGGTCAGACATGATGCCAGATGCTGTCACATGGGCAGTGGTGTCAGATCTTTGCAGTGCAGATAAACTCGATCCGACTCTTATCTTGACTCAACGTCATGTTGATGTTATAGTGCCTGCGTTTGTTTCAAAATGCTTCTCACAAATATCCATCAGATAATTAAAAAGCACCTCTCTCACCCACTTTAATATTTAGCTTCCTATTTCAGCACTTTGCCCAACACATAACTTGAATCAGTGACTTGTTAATATGGATATTTTTTGCAGCGTGCATCACCTCCACCAGAAGAAGACATGGATGAGAACGGGCTTTCTGGGATATGACTGACGGCTCCCCTCAGCCAACCAGAGCAGGGATGCTGCGAGCAACGCGCCCGCTTCTCTGACGCTATTGGCTGTCCTCTGGAGAGTCAGGGTTTGTTCTGATATTAATGACTGCTGAGGAGACGGCGGCGCATCTATGTGGTCCGCCTGACACTTGATCGAGGGGGAGAGATGCGCCCTTAGCAGCCGCCGAGACGGGAAAGGAAGGGAAGGGCACACGGAACACAGGAATCTCTCTCCACGCGCTCGAGTCTCGCGCACCTGGACTTCGCCGTCTTTTGTCCTCGCTCGTGCAGAAGCCGTGTGTTTTTACCGTGGGAGAAGCCGAGAACTGATTGCTCATCAACTGCGTAACAAATTAGAAGACCACACATTGTTGACTGGCTCTATGTTGCGCGCTGGGGCTCGCTCGTCACTGGAGCGGCGCACTTGATGGGAATATAGGCACCACGCACTGCTTTCAGCACGGCTATCATGCTTAAATCGGGTAAGTTAACTCTGATTATTATAACAATGCGTTTCTGTCATTTGATCTGTGCCTTTGCGCAACGCGTTTTCCAAGTTAACGAAAAACGCCTGGATTCAGTGATGTTTTCGCGGACACGGAGTCTTGTGGTTTAAACAACGCATCGATCCGCTCCTCAAATACCAATCACATATAAGTTGAACTGAACGGAAATCAGTGAACAATATTGCGGGATAATAATAATGCTGAAGACATGGCCTGACGTGGAGACGCGCTTTTGCGCAACTCTGCAGGATGCGCCTTAACCAGACCGGATTTATGATGGACTCTGTTTAGGCTAGGACTAATTAATTAAGGACATTCGAGGCGGGCTTGTGTTGTGTTGTGTGGAGCTACTGTATGTGTGTGTGTGTGTGTGTGTGTGTGTGTGTGTGTGTGTGTGTGTGTGTGTGTGTGTGTGTGTGTGTGTGTGTGTGCGCGCGTGTATGAGAGAGAGGTGGACTGACAGTGTCATGTCCCCCGGTCCTGCTTAGTGAGCGCACACCAGACACGTCTCGAAGAAATCCCCCCCCCCCCCCCCCCCCCTTCTCCTAGTCCTCCTCCTCTTCCTCACTCTCTCCTTCCCTCCCCGTTAAACCTTCCTGTTGAAGTCGTTATACCGACACATGCCACGAAAAGTACGTAACACGTACAGCCAGCCCGGGCTCCTTTTGAACACCGCCATGTCGCTGCATCCAGGGCTCTTTTGTGTAATTAAAACGCAGCCACAGAGGCATCTCACCATCATCGCCTCACCTGCTTGTGTGTGCCAGTACACCCACACACCCAAGGACCCCGCTGGAGAGAGAGAGAGAGAACAAGGGGAAGGTATCCACTAATCCCGTAACTGCATTGGAGCGCCTCTCTACCTCCTCTCCATCTCTCTCACCCTCCCCTATATGTCCAAAATGTATGTCATCCAGCAGATGTATTACTCATGAATATTTCAAAGGCAGATAAACAGATAATGACAAATGTGATTTTCACGGTGGGGCGGGGATACTGAATCTGATTGCTGTAATCTTCTGTGCAGACGTGTCTGCATGCGTGCGTGTGTGTGCGCTTGTTCCCGGTGATGGATGCAATAGATTTTGGCCTCCACAGTGCGAATGACTCACCCAAAGCAGCTGCTCGATATGAAACCCACAGTCAAATGCCACATGAGGGCCATCATGCCCTCGCATCAGACGCCACGCCACGCTGAGAAAGCCTCGGCCCACACACTATGTTTTGTTCTCACTTCGAATTATGTGACCACCTGCTGAGCCGAGGCATCTCGCAGCTTATATTTTAATAATCAGCCTTTTCACAAGTGATCCTTGAGCACAAACGTTTACAAGGTTGTTTTTCTTCTTTTTTCTTCTTCTTCTGCTGGCATCGAACGGTGGTGATTTCATGTCAATGCAAAACACAGCCCCGACTAGTTTGTGAGGTTCAATATTAAGTATACGCCGCTATCATAACGCTGTAGCCATGTTGCCGCGTTCCTCCCCCGCATGGTGATAAAAACAGCAAAGCAAAGCAGTAATGGGTTGCTTTATTAATTTGGGCACATTTGTTCAAAACAAATCAATATTACATGTCCACACTAAGTCATACACTTAAAGCGAGTGGCTTCGCGAATTGCCTATTGATCCGCGTGTAAAACAGTGACAAGCAGTGTTTGTGTGTGTGTGTGTGTGTGTGTGTGTGTGTGTGTGTGTGTGTGTGTGTGTGTGTGTGTGTGTGTGTGTGTGTGTGTGTGTGTGTGTAGGGGGTGGAAAAGGTATTGTGCCAGCAGTGGCCTTGTGGAGGCTCGGAGAGTATGACAGGCAGCACAGTGTGGGTGCTTCATATTAATTTCTCTGGAAACAGAGGGCAGCAGGTTCCTGTGAGGTGAGAAGATGTAAAGGGTGCCAAAAGATACAACCGGTTACGAGTCAGCGTGGAGTTCAGGAAGACTACGCTATTGCGCCATCAAAATCAAATTAATCTCACCATCTTTTTTCCCATAATGTTGGTAACAAGATGCCTCAGGATCTATCGAGGCTCCTGAGTGAAATGCATGTAAACATATTCACAAGACGGCTGCAGGGGATCAGCCTGTGCAGCCAAGCATAGGCTCTCTGATAGCATCCTGTTCCCAAACAAACACAGGCACCCATTAAAATGGAATAAGCACAGACAGAGGGCAAAAGGAACAGGGGGGAACCGAGTGCTGTGCATGTTTTGTATTTTCTAGGATCTGGTGGATGGACTGTAGTGGAGCCAAAGTATATGAAAAGACACAAAAAATAAAAAAAAACAGCGATGAAAACATGGTTTGATGGCAGCATGCGTGACATTTTGCTGTACAGTCCATATCAAAGGTCAGCATGGGATGGGACAGCTCCTTTGTTTCCGATGACATTTGCTTTTACATTAGCCTTTAAAGTATTTAGCTAGCAAACGTTTGTGTGTGTGTGTGTGTGTGTGTGTGTGTGTGTGTGTGTGTGTACAATGTTGCCACTTCAACAACTAAAAGGTGTTCTAGAAAACTAAGACGTATAACAGAGACGCGTCAGGTGTGTGGGAAACAAGAACTAACACTGATGATGACTGATGATGAAGATGCCAATTCTCACAATAAAAGAAAAAAAAATCAAAGTTATTAACTACTAATTAGTCTGCTATTCCGCAGATTCATATCAGAGTTGGACATGATAGGGACATATGCCCATTTTACAGTTTCAAAGATGGGCAGAGATGAGAGAGGACATCTAAGGACTGCTGCTGTGCCGTCCATCTGTTCTGCATTCAGATTGATACGTATAGGCGCTCAGTGCACTAATGAAAAGCTTTGTGGAGGCTGTACCAAGAGACCAAACCAAGTGTTCACGCATTGATGCCATTTATGCATAGATTTTGCATGCATGGACAGACACAAATTGTCGGTATACACGCATGGGCAAAAATATACACGGAAATGCACATATCTTTGTTTATTGTTCTGCACCTTTCACCAAGTCAAATTCCTTGTATACGCACTTGGTATAAACTGTTCTGATTCTGATATATATACAGTATATATATATATATATAGCAAATGACCAATCTCCAAATCAGCCCAGTCATTGGGCTGCTGAGCCTTTGAATAGACCAAAGCCACGGTGCCATTTGAAAGTGCCATATCGTGCATCTGTTTTAGCTGAGGAAGAGTAGCAGAGAATGAAAACAGAAAGAGAAAGCCTATATCGGAACCCATGAAATCATAATAAAGAGGTCCAAGCCAGCGATAAATGCATTTCAGTGGCATATAATGATTGATTTCGTCTGCCGTAGGAACTTATTCCCTCCAGGCTTGTGGCCCCTTGACCAGCCATATATTATTCATATAAATATAGATAGCTGTGCATCTTAGAGGCAGCACACATGCCACATTTGCACCTGCAGATTCAATTTGGCTCTGACTTTGAGGGATATGCCGCTGGCTCCATTCCCCCAATCCCCCCCCCCCCCACCATCATCCCTCATCCCTCCCTCCTCACGCCTCCCTCTTTCATTCTGGCTAGCAGCTATACATGGAACATTATGCAGATTTTTGTCAAGAGTGAGTGCGATTATGTTGGGGGAGAAATGAGTGTTGGAATGTGTTCGCGACGCCTTTGACCTTTTCAACGGCAGCCTTAAGCTGGATACCTTTCCTTAATTTTAATAGATGCAGCACTATGCGAATTAGACAAGGGGACCTATCTGTGCTCTTTCACTGTGTGCTGCATTATGCATGTGTTATGCATGTGTTATGCATGCATTATGCGAATATGCATGGGTGTGTTTTATTTTTGTACGTCCGTGAGGACAAAGTTACGTGTGCTTGCGTCTGCAAATGCATGTATCGTTCTATGTATTTGCACTCGCATAATGTCTGATGCGTGCGTGCATGAGTGCAGGTGGGTGTGCTACAATGTTCGATAGCGCAGCGCGTGTGTTCTCCCTCGCTCAGCCCAAGGGCACGTCTTGTCCAGAAAAGGGCTGAAATACCAGAGATCAGGGTCTCGTGGTTAATTTGGATCATTGATTTTACATTAACAGTCGACTTGCCACTGATTCATGGCCATGCAAGTGCAGATGTAAGGGAAAAGGTTGCCATCCGTTCCCACGCGCACGCGCACGCAGGAAGCCCATACAGGAGGCTTTCACTCTGCATACACACTGAATTGAAGGTTCCCTTTAATGGACTCTCCATTACATTGGAGAAAGCATAATAGTAAATCAATGAGGTGAAGGGCAGCGGGAGGGACAGTAAAGCCATTCAGAGGCACCCACCCACTAAGGGGCTTACCCAGAATACCTTATCGGAAGTGACCTGATTGCGTCATGGCTGCGCTACATGCCCACTGTGGGTCCAGTGTCCACAGGAAGCTTTAGAGTAGTGCCGTGTTTAAAAGCATTGTCTTTCACTTACGTTCTCTTGCTTTTCACATTCTGGGAAACTATTAACCCCAGAAAGACAAATATGAACTCCACAAAAAGCTTAGCGAGAAGGACATTCACACACAAAAACTGACACTGTTTCTATACCCGTGTGTCTCTAAAATGTTAACTTTTTAACGAGCAAAGAAAATCTGCCCTGTTTTTAGCCTTTTTTTTATCCAATGAGTTTTAAATGGTTTTCTTCATATTAAGAAATCATAATAGAACACCTAACCCTTCAGTTCATTTGGGGAAATTAAATTGGATACACAAACATTTTCTTTGCAACAGTAGGTAAGACACCTTGTGCATTATTGCAAAGTGACTGCCTGCAAATGTGAGGAAATCAAAATAGAACGAGTATGTGCAGTGATAAATGGCACTGCACCTGTTCATATGAAATGTACGGATCATATTTAATTTCATAAATGAAAATGGATTTAATAGTGCTTACACTCACAAGTGACCAAGCCTGAGGCGCAAACTGCTCTGGCAGATAAAATCACCAGGCACGTAAAGATGGCGGAGCGAAGAGAAGAACTGCACCGACGCTGTGAGTGAGGATCCCCGCTCATGTGTCTGGTAGACAGTGATGCACCGGGTGGAATGCGATTGGTCCAGGACCAAACCACATCCGCTGGACTTTAGAAGTTACCAAAAAGTCATGACGCACGGGCCAAAATGAACTCATACTCAGACACAGACATTTGTAATTAGGATATAGCAGCTACTGAGACAAACAGTCGGACGGGATGCAGATAGACTAGATTTGGCACAGCAGGGCTGACAAGTATTGAGAAGGCAATTAGGCCAACAGTGAAAGAGCAGCGAGACACCCAGATGCCCAGGAAGAAAGACGGGGAGCTGGGAAACAAAATTAAATGCCTATTTTCTAAATAGTCCATGGCTTGGGTGGATCATGATGCAAGTGGGGAACATAAGGAGAAATGTTCACTATAAGGGTTTGAAGAGCGGAGGAAAGTGTGAGAGTGCAGGATGAAAAGGACAAGGTTTACTAAAAAGAGATGTGGAGAGGGAGGGGGTGATGGAGAAGAAAGCCTTGCAAGGCTTATTACCAGTGGATCAAAATTCCCAGTGAACCATTTCTACAATACACAAGCTATTCTCCTGAAAGACAAGGCAATTTGTCTGCGCCCTACTTTCCACTTATGTCTGACCTTTATGTCTTCTGCCCAGTTTTACCACAGTGAGTGTAAGGTCTACCTCTCAGCAGATGCAATACTACCTTGTTACAACTTAAACCATGCAGGGCTCATAATCATCTCCCGAGGGCCAATACCGAGACTTGTTCCACAGCTCAGATCTCACAAATGTTCGCTTTCATGCATGCCGAAACCCCCACAGAACTTGTGTATTATATTAGAAATGGTTTTATTTTTTTTTACACATCAACTGTAGGTCAACCTGTCGCCACACCGGGCATTCATGAGCACCCGACCTGCGACAAAGCAATCATCTTTACTTCCCCGCTCCGACAAACCTCATCTAAGCCCTGTGAAGCGGGGAGGAGGATTTATAACTCATTTCAATAAACAGCATAAAACAAACAGTTCTGCCCGGCTGTTTGGCGGCACGACCGACCTGAGTCAGGCTCGCCTGAATTAGCACCGCGGAGCCGCCAGGACCAATGCTTTCTGCCCCTACTGTGCACACTCGTTAATTTAAAGTGGTCGTATCTCACTGGTCTCTAATCAAACTGTATTTGTGCCACTGCTGTCCGGAACGGCCACAATGTTAGTATAATGGAGGCGGCCCGGTGGGAAAGTAAGTGTGAGGTGTTGCCAAGAGCTGAATGGAAAAGCTTTTCACCTTGACAGCAGCTGAACCTCTTAAACGTAGACACGTCCCAAATCAGGGACATCCTGATTAGTCTGGCGCCATTTCCAGATGAGAGCAAATGGTTTCCAAATAGTACATTTTCGGGCACGTAAGTCATAAAATTCCCTCAACACGTAAAGTACGTCCCCGTGTGTAATTAATATTACTGAGTTTTTACCTGACAACCACAATAAGCCAAACTAAATGTGCAGCATTTTAATGAGGACGGGTTCCAGCTTTTTCAGAAATGTCAAATGCCACGCTAATTAAGAGTGGGATATGTGACTAACGAGGACTAACGTCATGCCGGTTTATAATGGTGATGCAATGACAGCCATTTCTCAACAGCTCCTCACAGCTGCTTCGTGGGATATGTCAATAACTTTACAGATAAAGTAGCTCCCAAATCTTAAAGGTGATGCAACAACATTTCCAAAAGTTATTTTTTTAAATGCCAGATTGGATGCCAATCCCCCTGTAAATCTGCATGATATATATATATATATATATATATATATATATATATATATATATATATATATATTTCTTTTTTTCTTTAAGAGGCTATAGATAATACATAATTTTTATCATAGCAATGGAGTGACTAGTGAACGAATTTTTCTTTTTTTTTACGGCCAAATAATATTATCCTTATTGTCTTAAAAAAAGCAAGTATCAGTTGGGCTATAATAATGTTCCCCTGACTGTTGCTCTCCTTGGCTCTTTGGGGGCTTCGTAGTGTTTTTCATCTCATAGCGTCTCTTTTAGCTATTGCAGAAAGCTGTTTTCAACCAAAAAAATCTCTAAACACCCACAGCATGCTACCTGCCCAGCAACAAGCAGCAGATAGACGAGGTTAGAAACAAGCTGGTGAAACACTCGGTGGCACGACTTCACATACACAGTAATGCTTCTCCATATCTCCTGGATCTGTAACAAGGCAACTGTATGCTAAAAAGGTAACCAATTAAAAAAAGGCGATATGTTGTGTTCACAGTTTGTCACCAAAACATCCGTCACTGCAGGTTCAACCTTATTTTTCGGTGTAACAAACCTAGCTGTATTTCTCACAGTTAAGGCAGACCTGAAACAAGCCAGATACCAGGAGCTTGTTTGCTGTAATGTTCACAGTCAGGATTAACACTGGTGAAAGTGAAAAGCCCATGGGCTAGACTGTCAGCCTGCTACAGTAATGGAGGTGCTTTGGAGACCTTGGCTTGAACGATTGCCCCCCTCTTTCCTCCGACACCTGGGAACTCGTGTTAACTCCATGAGTGAACACCTTAGCCTGACCTATAAACGGCTTCTATTGGCTGCCCGAACAAATGTCAACGCTTAGGTTTAATGTGTAAGTGCAGTTCGACATTAAGTTACAGGAGATCCCATTTCAAGATCTCTAGCTTATATTACCAGCTGTTGATTATGTATCTCTCTACACTAGGCTCCAAGCACATATTACAAGCATCCCTCCTTTAATTCTATTTTCCCCAACCATATTAACCACATTACTCTTGTGGAGCCAAATGCAAGTTATTGGAAATAAAATACACCACAACATGATTGTTTTTTTTTGCTTGGCAATCTTTGTTTTATTCCAAGCTAATACTTTGGCTTCATGGTCTTGCAAAGGTTAATATTTTCTGCAATGACAGCATTCTCAGGGTCACCAGAGGTTAATACACCACTACTGGTACAATGACAAGTTCCTCCTCTGGTAACTAATTGTGTCCTCCAGATCTCTTCTCTCTCTTCTGCCTTCCTCTCCAGCGCAATTACCGGCAACTGAGTAGAGGATTGGTGGAAATTAGCTCGACATTGTAGCAGTGGATGTGTGGGTGTGAGTGTGAGTGTCTAGCGCTGCGGCTGGGTAGCTTGACCGGACCTGTTACTAATAGGTTAGTACAAGTGTGTGGACTCCATAGCCGCAGCAGTCACAGTGCATAGCCTCAAGAATAGAGACTGCCTCTTTCCTGCGCTCCACATAATGCGGTCGTACACTACCAATTTACCTGTTCAACTGCCTGTGCATGATTTGGATAGTTCACTTAAGATGATGCAGTTTGGTACCAGATTCCAACTTCATAACAAAGTATAATGAAATGCAGTTCCTCTACCATTAACAAGACATATTTTTCCAGCCAGACGAGCATCTTTAATGGACGCTCTGTTGTTGAAAGCTTTTTTCAATTTTGCTGACGTGTTACGACACCTCTTGATTAACTACACGGAGAGGATGTTCCACTTGTCATTGACGTTCAGCTAATCGGAAAGCGAGCATTGTATTAGCATTTTCTTAGCTGTATTACATAGCTGTCTTGCCTCGATTGTGTTTATTCCAAACTGTTTTATTACATAACCAAGTCATTGGCTCAGGCAGAAAGCATGCCTGAAGACTCGGTACATTTGCGACATCAGACACGTTACCAGACAAAGATGTC
The DNA here is from genome assembly GCA_038501785.1 of Myoxocephalus aenaeus. Classification (NCBI taxonomy): domain Eukaryota; kingdom Metazoa; phylum Chordata; class Actinopteri; order Perciformes; family Cottidae; genus Myoxocephalus; species Myoxocephalus aenaeus. Next base: position 4,741,529 of record JBAMJR010000053.1, read on the forward strand.
ACCTCTGATTCAGTCAGCTGCTTCTTACAAATGACTCCTACTGTTTTCCTTCAGCAGCCCTTCACTGGGACCTCAGCTGACACCCAGGAGACTGTAAATTAAACCTCATTTAAATACATTTGTCAATAACATTTCTGTCCTGTGATATTTATACACAATTATATAAAAATAAGAAAGCAGGATTAATATTAATGGTAATTTGAGAGTAAATCTACATTTCAAATGTATCGGCTGAGTTTACTTAACTCATTGTCAAGACTAGAGCCTAAAGTATCAATACTTTATCAATAAAGCTCAGATACTAGGTCCATTAAATAGCCACAATATATAATACAATGGAAGAAACACTAAAAAGAGACTTTTTATTACTTATTTAGATCATTAATCTAAACACATGTTATACTATTTAATGACTCAAGTGACATCAAATTAGGCAATTTATCCAATTTCGCACAGCCCCCATCTGGGAACCTTTCACACATGCAATGGTACTAGACAATTTACCTCAGACTGAATGGTTAGGATAACAATTTGAAAGACCTGAAGCAATTAGTTGATTTAATTGATTAGTGAAAATGAATCTGCTATAATTTTGCTTAACTGTTCATGTAATTCCTTTCGGATGAAAATTCATCAGGATGATTTTCTAAAATGTGAATTTATTTTCTTATTTTCTTCAAGGACTGTTGCTCGGAAAAAAACAAATAATATAAAAATGTCAAGACATTTTATAGAACAAACTATTCATCAATTATCGACAAAATAATCTGCCCAAATGCTAACATTCGAAACTTTGCAGTCAAAATGAAGTGGTGGCCACAGCAAAGCCAAACTTCTCTATTTGAATGAACCAAGTGTTGAATGATCATGAACAGAATTGTGTCCTCATTAATTGGCAAGGGATATATCGCGTTTTCTGGCCACACCATCTTGCAAATTGTCCGGTAAAGCCTTCTTAATCCCATCCTAGATATTCGCCAGACAACAGACATTCACATTACAATAAAAACAGTAACTAATTGTCTTTGTCAATCTGTCTCTTTCTGCCTCTCAATACCACGATGTCCTCCTCACATCTATCTCCAAGCTAACGAAAATCGGATGAATTAACACCTTATTTATTTAATGTGTTGTGAAAATAGTGCAGCACTATTTCTTATTCCACCTGAACACTTCACATTTAAAGGCTTTATTTCGGAGTGCTGCAAAGCCTATAACAGAACATATCGATCATCAAACAGAAGCCATTGCTTGAAAACATCCCCAAAGACACAATTAACATCATTGGTAAAACAGTAAGCGCACACCTGAGCCACCTGCACCATAATGCTCTCCACAATAATAGTTAACCTGCCCACATTACACTGCTGGTGATTGTGATTGCTAAAGAGAGAAACCGGAGCAAGCAGAGGTGAGACCCGAACGCTGTAGGCTGAATTACAGATTATGGCCTTTTGTTTCCAGGGCACGGATCAACGGCAAAGCCCACAATGAAGGTCCAGTGGTGAGGGAGAGAAGCTAAACCCTGTGTATCAGAATGCTCTGGGTGTTTAGCTTATTAAAGTGCCAGGTGCTTTTGAAAAATAATCCCCCCCCCCCTCTCTCTCTCACTCTCATTCCACTAGCTCCTTGTCTGCCTTACCTCACCCCTCCAAAACTAGACTCCAGACAATGCAAAGGTTGCAGAATGAAACCCTGCTTGGCTTCACCAGGGGGCAAACTGCAGCGTTTCTGCCGCCTGCTGAAGATTTGATTTATTTATATATATAGTATACCTCCCCCTTTCCACATCTCCCCCGTGGCCACTGAGGGGGAGACGGTGAGGTTGATGAAATGAAACCATCTCTATTTTCTTGTTCTTACTTTCTGGCCGCCGTCACACTTCTTCTTTGGATTATTTCCATTTTATCCCGTCTCTCTTGAATTTTTTCATGAAGTGCTGCACGCTCTTATTGGCCTGAAATATCCCAAGCACCATCAGAACTATCTGTTCTGTAAGAGGCAGTTACATACAACACATTACATGGTGTGGAGTTTTTGTACCGTAACTGTGGAGTTTTTGTACCGTAACAAAAGAGGATGGAACATGGAGAATGTGATGGCAAAAGAGGTACTGCATAAAGAAGAGATATCCGACTCATGCGAGAAGATGCATCATAGTCCTATTTATTATCTACAGCATGTGATTATTTTCTCAAATAATTTAGGCTTGTATAAAGATATTTATGGGCAACTTAATCATTATTACATCATTAATGGCAAATAATCAAAGAACCAAATCTGTTCGCTTTGTTGATTTGTTTGCCTTGTAATGTTTGTTTAAGATTTTACTGTTCTAGACGCCACATTTCACAACATGGATGAAGTATAACGTGGGCCTACAATTCTAAACAGTTTCTGATGCTTAATGGAACACATAGACATTTTAAAATGTCTGAAAGATATAACTTAAACATACCTGCATCTCTAATATAAATTGTGTTCTGCATGTACCTGTATGTCACCTACAAATCAATTGAAATATTCAACATATATATAGCCTTCAGCTTTCACTCAATTTAGACAAGGATTGTGTCCAAAATCACTTCCTATTTACAACGGACATTTTAGTAAAGTGTCCACAGTCTGAGTGAAAATGTATGCACTAATATAGTGCCCTCAAAAACTCCCACAGTAGAATTAAATAAGTCAATTGCATGTGAACTACTTTCTGTAAAATTCCTGTTGATAATGCCAAGTGTCAAAGATTCATACGTGTTGAGAGTACGGTAGTGAATGAGAGACATTTCAGACAGCCACTGATAAGTAGCATGACCTGTATTTTGCAAAAAACGTTAAATCTGATTAGTGTGAAGATTTGTTCATTTCACCAATAAATTATGACAACACATTCATATTTTTTTTGCTGCCAGTTGCTGCATCTTCTCACAAACAGGTGCAGGCTGCATCAGTGACATGTACAGCAAACTGTCTCACTGTGGTGTGCGTCATTGGCTGCCCGTTTACTTGTTGCCATAGTAACTGACATATTCCGGTGTTTAAGCTGCTTGCCCCGAAGGCTAATGCTTAAACCCTAGGATGTCTGCTATTTGAGAATCTTAATAAAGCCTTTTATTTAACCAATATTAGACATACACTGCTAAGCAGAGTTGAATGCCATATGGTGGGGTTACGTCCTCAGAATGAAGTCTAGAAGGTCAACTAGATATAAATCCACGGTTTCTATATCTTGAAGGGAGCATGCACAAATGTCAACATGCATCAGCATGCTTATGACAAATGTCAATATGCCTAAATCCCTCTCTTATGAAATTCTCTGACCAAATCCAGTATCATGTAATTCTCACACCGCCTTCTCTCCGTCTTGTTTGTCTTGCACAGGTAGGAATGGACTGGGCTGTGGACTCTGGAAGCAAGTGACGACAATCAATGAGGACATCCATCTTTAAAGAGATTTTTCATGGATACCTATGAATGTGCTTGACATAAATCCTTTGAAGTATAATATCAGTCCATACTTTTTTTTCTTCTTCTTTTTTCCACCCCTCCCACCTTCTCGGGTCTGCCTGACTGCAGCCTTGGCCCCCGAACCCTGACACCTGCAGGGAACAGTGAGTGATTGGTCATTACATCCAAGGGCGTCGACACAGCAAGACAAAAAACCCCAGGGAGCCCTGCTGCAGTTGGTGGTAGCGGTGGCAGGGGTGGTGACTCAATCGCCTCAGCAGCTGCAGCCAATGATTCATTATTTGTGAAGTTAACAGCTTAGACCACTTAATCTACAAGGACCAATTTCTTACTGGAGGGAAACGGTCCAATATGAAGGACGTGTCATTCGTGGATCGCCTCTTTGTCGGCTTGGCCATGGCCTCTTTTGTTGTGGCCACAGAGGAGAGGCCTGATTGCCCAAAGCTCTGTGTATGTGAGATTAGACCCTGGTTTTCTCCAAGTTCAGTGTACATGGAGGCTCAGACAGTTGACTGTAATGACTTGGGACTCTTTAGCCTGCCGGAACAATTACCAGTGGGCACACAAGTACTATTACTGCAAACAAACAACATTGCCAAGATTGACAAACCCTTGGATTACCTGGCCAACATTACAGAGATTGATTTATCGCAAAACAATTTATCCTCTATCAGCGATGTCCACCTGGGGAATCTTCCTCACCTGCTGTCCCTTCATCTGGAGGAAAATTGGATACGAGAGTTGCCCGAGCGAAGTCTTGCTGAGGTGGCGAACCTCCAGGAGCTCTACATGAATCACAACCTCATCTCCTCCATTTCCCCGATGGCTTTTCAGGGTCTCAGCAACCTTGTGCGGCTCCACCTCAATTCTAACAAGCTGACGGCCATTAAAAGAGAGTGGTTCGAGCCCATGCTAAATCTAGAGATCCTGATGATTGGTGAGAATCCTATTCTTTCTATTGATGATATGAACTTCCAACCTCTCACTAACCTACGCAGTCTGGTTCTCACCAGAATGAACCTGTCTCAGCTTCCTGACGATGCACTGGCTGGCCTTGATAACTTAGAGAGCATCTCCTTCTATGATAATATTTTTGCGGAGGTGCCTCATTCTGCCCTAAAAAATGCTAAAAATCTTAAGTTTTTGGATCTAAATAAAAACCCAATTTCGAGGATACAAAGAGGAGACTTTGTGGATATGTTCCATCTGAAAGAACTAGGGATTAATAGCATGCCAGAGCTCGTTTCCATTGATAGCTTTGCCCTGAATAACCTCCCCGAGCTGACCAAAATAGAAGCCACCAACAATCCTAAACTCTCCTATATCCACCCTAATGCTTTCTACAAACTACCACGGCTGGAAACCCTAATGTTAAATGGCAATGCGCTCAGTGCCCTTCACCGGATTACTGTCGAGTCCCTCCCAAATCTCAGAGAGGTCAGCATGCACAGCAACCCCATCCGCTGTGACTGCGTTGTCCGCTGGATGAACATGAACAAGACCAACCTTCGCTTCATGGAGCCCGATTCACTTTACTGTGTGGAGCCGCCAGAGTACGAGGGCCAGCATGTCCGACAGGTGCACTTCAGGGAGATGATGGAGATTTGTCTGCCACTCATATCTCCCGAAAGCATGCCTGGGCACATTAAAGCACCGAATGGGAGCTCTGTGTCCCTCCATTGTCGGGCCTTCGCTGAACCAGAGCCGGACATCTACTGGATCACTCCGTCTGGTACCAGGGTCCTGCCTAACACAGTGTCTGACAAGTACTACATGCACCCAGAGGGAACTTTTGACATTTATGATATAACAGAAAATGAAGCTGGTCTGTACACTTGCGTTGCCCATAATCTGGTCGGAGCTGATCTTAAATCTGTTTCAGTAGAGGTGAATGGATATTTCCCCCAACCTGCAAATGGGTCTCTGAATGTCATAATAAAATCGGTGGAGACAAATTCTATCCTGGTTTCGTGGAAGGCCGGCCATGGCTCCTTGGCCCCAAACATTAAATGGTACACAGGGTCAGATGCCAACCATCCCACCACAACGTTTACCACCAGGGTTCCCTCTGACGTCCAGGTCTACAACCTCACCCATCTCAGCCCCGCCACTCTTTACAAAGTCTGTGTGGATGTCGGCAGCATCCACTACAGCCATGACACCAAATGTGTCAATGTCACCACTAAAGGATTAGAGCTGGCAGCCAAGGACACAGAAAAATGGGACGCAGCAGTAATCACCGTCTTTGGTGTGCTCTTGGCTGTGATTTCAGTGGCATGCCTGCTTATTTATGTGTCTCTGAGGAACCATCACCTTTACGGGGATATAAGGAAATGCGACTCCAAAGCTTCGCTGACACCAGTGGAAGCAACCGGTATGCACTCTCCTTTCTTTACAAAGCTGTGGGTTTCGGGTAAGGGACTGCCAAGTGGAGTCAAAGTGAAAGCCACAGTCATAAATGTATCTGACAATGCCTTTTAAGGAGCGCAGCTTTGTAGAGCACCACACACCAACTACACTGAATGGACAAGGCCATGGGCAGGGGTGGAGAGATCTGTAGTACTGTTTCAAAGGCATACCCATTGCTGGTCCCCGGCTCAGATATACTGGCAAATCTACTATTGGACTGGGATGGAACAGTCTAACGTAGACTACATGCTCTCCCAGTTTCAACCCCAGCTGAAGTGGTGGCTTTGTAACCGTTACACCAAACCAAGCTAAAATCAACAGAAAGGGGCATTTATTGCAAAACAATATATTTCAATACCATTCATACAGAAATGCAGGCAGTGAAAAGAAAGTGAAGATGATGATGGTCAACTCTCTTGTAATTGACTGTTAAATGTGTTCAGAGTTGTGGAACTGTCTGTGTGGTCCCAAGCAATACCGTCTGTGCTTTGTCAAACATACATAGACGAGTTAGCGATACAGTAATAACACATGTCTATTATGGGGAGAGAGATTTAGTAGAGTAGACAAATTACAGTGACTATGGTGTAAGCCTTTTGATGAAATATAGACCCCCTTTTTCTATTTAAAATGGATTCTTGATTTTTCATGGAAATATTGTTATATATTCTATTATGTTGATGTAATGACAAACCATCTGTATCCAAACAGTTTAAATGGTTTTAAATCAAGGCAAGGGGCAGACTACTTTTGATTACGTCGTCACATTAAGCTTAATGAAATTCAGCTACAAAATGAGTATCTAGAGAGGGCATTTGCCAAATGGCTGTTTATGCTGTGTAGTTCTCATTGCAACGGTGACTAGGAAAAACAAATGTGTTGGACTAAAACAAATAACAGGTTGAATAAAACTGAGGTGATTGATGTGTTATCTCCTCACAAAGTGGTCTGTTATGCCCTGGTAAGTGCCTACAACAAGAACTACATGAGGTAAACAGAGAAGAAACAGAAGAAACAGCAAAACATGGCCATGTCTTCATTGCAGAATCACAAGCTATTTCCGGTACTTTTAGTGGAAATACTTTCTCAGTATTTTTAGCATACATATTTTAAGAGAACATTTCATTGTTGCTTTGGGTGTAAAGTTAAAAAGCCATTTTTATATTAACTGTATTATATGTGATCAATGGGCACAACAGACTAATTAAGTAAAGTGCTAAGAAAAATAAATAAATGTCATTGTTTCTTTTACAAACGATTGCCTAGTTTTTGCCTTTTCTTTATTCTCATATTCGTCACAATGCACTAGATTTATTTCAAAGCAAAATGCATGGAATTATAATTACACTACTATTATTTTAGCCGCCATCCAACATGGGGTAATGTATACTGTTTAATGAGTTATATATGTGACATTTCATCTGCAAGCATGTAAAACACAATATGGATAATGACCAAGTAGTACAGAGGGAGTCTTTAGGCCACGGAGGAAAAGTCAGGAGACTTCAGCTGGATGGTTGTATGGTCGTCCTAACCCTCAGAAGAAGAAGAAAAAAAAGCAGCAACAAAAGAACAGAACTCATTAGCCGCCTCATTAAGAACATGTTCGTCCTTCAGCTGATCTGAATATAGTCACTGTGCTACAGCTACAGCTGCTGCTGCCTGTGCTTAGGCAGGGACACAGCGTCCCTATGACAGGGAGATAAAGTACAGTACTGAAAAGTCAACGCATGGTGGGACTGAGCCAAGTCGAAGCTTTAGGACTCCCATTTTATTTGCCTTACTGAATTATCCAGCACACAGAACATTTCACATGAGAAAGCCAAGCATGATGAATGGCTGTCAGAGGCAGAGTGACATGCTGGATTTATCAAACCGGCCCTGACGCTCATACATCAGGCCAGCTTTCAGCACCATGGACAGAGGCTTTTAGAGCCGAGCCATCTGTCAAAGACAAAGGGAGTTAAAATATGACGCAGTGTGCTCTTCGGGTACCACTCAGGTCAGAACGAGTCTGTCAATTTGCAAATACAGGCACAAATACGGGTGCAGACGGCAGCCGGGCAGAGCTGAGAACTGTACCCACATATACAAAAAAACTATACATGAAACCATAAATTCAAGGTTACTCAGAGGTGTAGCAGAATTCAGTCTCTCTCAGTCGGCGTGCTCGGAGAAACAACATCACAGCAGAGGAGGCAGCCACTAAATGAGTTTACCAAAGCTTGCCATATTTGTCCTTCCTTTTTCTGTCTTTTTTTTTAAACAACTCATGATTTAATGACATACTTGAGTGAATAAGCTGAATGATAGCCAGTAACTCATCTCTCCTGCCGTCTGTCCCAATCTCATGCATTTCCTCCATCTTGTTCTTTTCTCTCTCTCTCTGTCTCTCTCTCTCCTCACCGATGACGCTCTCCATCCACTGGCACACATTTTGAGTTTGGGTGATAGCTTTAAAAAAAATATATATATATTTGTACATTCAAGGCAACCTATATTAGAAAAAAAGACCTCTGGATTTAACTTAAATCCCACATGAAAAGAACCAGTGAGCTGCCACCCTTTAATCCGCAGTGAGGAATGAAAAATGATGTTTCTCGCTGAATCTTCAAATATTTCAAATATTAAAACCACCTTGTTCTATTCAGAAAAGCCATCTGCTCTGAGGCTGATATAAAAGCATGCTCTGTGAAGGCTTTTAGATAGGTGTTCCTACTGGTTACATATTCATTTTAATTTGCCAAGGATCATTGTCAGGGGATTCTATGGTGCAATCCAACAGTGGGAGGTGCAAGTTCAATAGTGCATTTATTTATTTCATTTTGAACAAAGGGCAGCCATTAAGTCAGTGACTGGCAGGCAATTTTATTTTTTTTAAATTTTTTATTTAAAAAAAAAAGTATTACAGGAAATGTAAATGTGTGACCCATCTCACATTTAATAGTATTACTCAGAGGGAAGTTACTATTTACACACTTTGTATTAGATGGTTCTCCAACTAGCTCATATTAATAATAGTCTTATTCTGACAACAGCCTGATTTAATACTACATGTTGTGTTCTTTTTCTTCCCTTTTTCTACTGCAATAAAATATTTAAATTCCCCTATCGCTGAGATACGATAAAAACAATACATCCTATAGTACAGTTAGGGCTGCAGAGAGCAAACAATGCTCACGCTGCTACAGGCACTTTTATATGTTTGAATTATCAGCTTATTAAAGTTACAAACTTCCACGTACGGCAGGTCAGCCAGTGTAGCTACAGGCTACTACAGTCAAATGAAAAGTGAAATGTCAACAATTTACAATCCTGCGGCCAGCACTATGTTTAATGCTTTTAAGAGGTGTTCATAGCCAGCTATTGGAAGAACAAATGGATGACCTATTGATTGCAATAACAAAGCAGGGATTGCTTTCATGAGAAATGGTTTGCCCCTTGGAGTCATGACAGAAAAAAATGGTGGTGAACCTTTATAAATAAAACGATTCTGACGCAGCATTGTAGGTTGTTTCGTGTCTTATCACCCTTTGATGTGTTTACACCGAAGTTACTTTCGATGACAGGTGAATTTTTCATACGCATCACATATCATCAGTGAGCCAGAACTTGCCCAGCGCATCGCCATTCTGAACATGCGTTGCTGTGTATTTCCTGAAAAGTAGAGACAGAATGTCACACTGCATTTGGTACGGCTCGTCAGAGAGCAACCAGTCAAAAGCCATTTGTGTATGGGCCTTTCTGATCCGTCTGGCTTCTTCTTGTCTCCATTTCCATAGCGATCACTCCCAAGGCGACTCCATCGTGCAGCTAAAAAAAAAAAAAGCTTTTCTCCTGAAGCCTCTGCAGTGCAGAGACAGAACCACATAAGTATGCACACACATCCACGTGCATGAAAACCATTAACATACAGGGAAAGTGTCTCACCAAAACACAGCTGCTATTAGTCACTCACATTTCCATTTCCTGCACCGACAGTGTTGCTTTTTGCATTTACATATTTCTTATGATTCACAACTTGCATGACATCACTGAAATTCCACATATAAAAGAGGAAGTCGACCCAACATACTGATGAATACGGGTCAATAAGTCTTGAACCACAGTAAAATATTAACCTGGATTGAATGTGCAATAAGATTACGACACAGAGGGCTTTCCTGCTAATTGAAAGACTCATTCACAAATAGATGATTGGTTTCCTGAGCCAATGATTGATTGCTGCCTCCCGTTGTCCGTTTCCTCTATGAAGTGGGCATGCAGCCGATCGATGCTGGGCCTAATGAGTTATTCACATGCATGTGCTCACATTGGTGATGGATTGGGATGAGGGGGGGGGCACCAGCGCTCCTATCAGAGTCATTAGCGCTACAGAGGCCATCGATATTCATGGCAGCCCGCATTAATGATCACTGAACATTAATGTCTTGTTGGGAAATGGTGGAAGAGCCACCTACAGTTATAGTCTCTGTGTAATGTACCACCTTTTTACTGCAGGCTAATGCTTCACTCAGAACCATCTGTAAAACGACCTGCTGCAGGCAGATGGAGGAAGAGTTGGGTAATAGTTGTTCATGCGGGTTACAACTTTGAAGTCAGTCTCCAGGGCTTTCTGAAATAATGAATGTCCATAAAACTAATATTTGTGAAAGCATGAATAAATGCCAATTTACTCACTGGTAATTATGCATTGGCCAAATTGATAGAGCATCTGTGCCAACAGTCACAGTTTTAATGTAACCAGGGGAGAGTTAAATGGACATGGCAAATGATGGGAAACACTTTAACTTCAGTGAGTTTAAGTTTTGTGTGCAAGAGCGTTTAGCCAAAAACACAGAAACATGCAGTAAAAATTAGGTAACACAAAAATCCATGTGATGATGTCTCATTAATGCCACTTCAGTGCCATCGTTTTTTTACTCTTTGCAGCAATTCATAAATTGCACCTATTCAGAGAGCAGATAACAAAATTAAGCAATTTGGTCACGATAACAATAAGCAACCAAATATTAGAGGGATAGCAGAAAAAAACACAACACAACACAAAAGACTCTTAGACACAATGCGAAACCTGGAAATAATGTATTTTAGATTGCTGGCACATCTGTTGACCAGTTAGTGAAGTGTTAACACAGAGCGGCCACAATAAATCCAAACAAAGAGAGAGAAATAAAAGATACACAGAAAAATATTTGTATTTTTATAAGCCATTGTGCACCCTTGTTATGTTAAAATACTTGAATGATAAACACTTGTATTTTTCCTGTCAGCTAGAATTGCTCGGACTCCATTCTACAAATGTGGCTTGACTAGTTCAAGTTCACCATCCTGTTAATTCTCGTTCAGTTACAGTTTAAGTTACTATTTATTAATTCCGGCTGAAATTATCAAGAGTTCTCATTTCTAAATGAGGCAACATGAGTAAAAACCATGATCAGCACTCAAACAGCACATTTCCATGGCAGCTGTACTGTAGTTGATATAAAACTGAGGACCCAACTTAAAGTAGCTGTGTTTAACATTCTGAACATTAATGTAGCAGCAAAACACTTTTTGCGATGTAAAGATATAGTGTACTGTGTACCTGAGCACAGAATGAAGGCACTCTCCCTGTTTGTGTGGTTATCCAAGCGTTTCCAAATTGACATTGCCGGGATGGCTGCACATGCTTTTAGTGCATGTTAGTTCATGTTCATGTGTGGCCCACCAGGTAGCTCATGACCGAAATTAAAATGCTCCAATTTTGCCCCTTTAAAGGTGCAGTGTGTGTGTCTGCGTTTAGCAGTGAGGTTGCGGATTGCAACCATCTGTGTGCCAAGCGTGGAGGAGAACTACGGTGGTGGCATAACAACACAACTGTCCCTGTGGAGAGACAGTGTTTGGTTTGTGTTGTATTGAGTTATTGAAAATGCAACAAATCTTATTTTTAGATGATTATACAATAAAGAAAACATATTCATGAATATTAAACTCCATTTCTGCCAATAGCTCCACCTCAAAGCTTTTCACTGGACCTTTAAGCATATTCTAACTATGAAATGAAACCCTCATAAATCAGATTGAAGGCACTCTCAAATTAAATTGAGATATTGTATGACCAGTTTCCACCAAAGTGAGTTCTGAATCTAATTTAAATGTTTTGCCTATATCTATAAACTAATCTCAATGACTGACTGAAATTGTTTCAGAGATGTGACCTATATAATTACATTTATATTTTTTATGTAAGTACATTTAATACATTTTAGTTTTTAATAATAATAAATAATAATTTTCCCATGATTAAATGTCAGAAATGTTTGGTTGAATTTATCTTTTTGCTATTTTTGCTTAGTGTATTCCAAAAATAAATTTGGATTGGTACTTGTAAGATTGGTTTGTCTTTTATTTTGTTGTGTTTTTTATGTCTTGTTAATCTTGATCTTACATGCCAGAGATGACAACAACAAAAAACATTCAATCTGGCAATAAGTCTAACAAGAACAGTTGTATTACCCTCAAAACCTTTTGGTGGAAAACCTCTTCCTGGCTCCTTTTCACTCCTCAATGTATAACTATTCCTTGGGTTTTCTTTATCGCTTCATGATCTCAGAAAATGCAAAACGTTGTCAGTTATCTGAACTACATTTCAGCATCGCAGTCCCTTGCTACGCTCCAGAGAGTGTTGTGTATGAGAGGAATGCTGCAGCAAAAGGGGTCAATGGCCTGAATAAAATAGCTGCGTGTGTCTCTCTCATCATACTGGGAGGCTTTATTCTTTGATGTAATGACATTGGGTGGACAGAGGGATGGATTTTATTTGACGGGGCCCCGAGGCTCATGAGGGCCATTCAACGGAGGAACACATCGGTACAGATTACGCACTGGACCTCTCTCTCCCTCTTATGTTTCAAATTACTGTTCATACCTGATATTCACACACACAATATCAGTTTTGTCCCTCGCTCAGCTCATCAAGCTTAAGGAAAACGATGTCTTTGTCTGCGTCTCCTTGCCGTCTGTCAGAGCTATCTACACCGGAATTTTTAACTTGCTCCCGAAATGAACACACAAATATCCGTGGTGCACCATCAATCATCCTCCCAACCCCCTGGTACGTGTGGATGGCGGCTCTGTGTGATTCCACACACTGTGGAGCAGCATGCGGCTCGCAGTAAGGTTACACAAAACAACCATATTGCTTCAGTTCATTACACGCTTCCCTGGAAACTAGAATAACAATAACCAAAGGCCTGTGTTTGATCTTCATTATCTTTTTTGATAGATTCCATTTCCTCTTTCTGTCCTTCTCTCTGTTGATATTTGTGCTTCTGTCTACTCTTTCCTTTCATCTCCAGACAAGACAAATCCATCAGTTTAGCTTAGATAACGGTGAAACTAAATGGCCGGTTCATATTGATGATAATTGTGTTTTACATAAATTATCTATCGAGATTATTTGCAATTGAAGTGAAGGGAATGGGGTAGTTAACAGTCTGGCAATCTGCTCTCCTTCATAATGTACGCATCCAAAATGGTGTTTCTACTGACTGAAAGCTGTTCATCTATGAAATAAAAGAAACTGAGTGACCTATTAAATTGTATTATGGTAATGGTGGAATTAGCAGCAGGCTGTGGGATACCATCACGTTTATTGTTGTCCCAATAACAAATGATTCGCTCTTGAGGGCATGTTAAAACATGTTTCTCTCATTGGGGCATGAAAAGCGACGCCCCTTACGGGAGTTATGTGAGGGCCTTCTGCTGAATACGTTGAGATCAGGGAAGACAAATGTCTCAGGGATCTTTATGACGATGACCACTTCTCTAGCTTTGACTCTCTTTGTAAGAGATGTGACCTGGACCGTTCTTTCAGGTCCGCCACTTTGTAATGAAACACTTCCAGTCATACCCTGACCTCCCATGCAAAACCCTTTGGGAAAGCCTACGGGTGGACACGCATCCAACTCAGAAGGGGCTGATCTCTAAAGTTTACAACCAGATCATAACGACAATAGATACCTTTTCTACAATCAAAGCCAAATGGGAAAGTGAGTTGAATATGAACCTGACAGAGAATTGGTGGGTGGGTGTACTGAGGAGGGTCAACACGTCTACGTCCTGTGCCAGACTTGGTCTTATTCAGTTCAAGGTGGTCCATAGGATGCACTTTAGTAACAGCAGACTAGCTAACATGTTCCCAGACCACGACGCAGGATGTAACCGTTGTGACTATCCTCAAGCAGATTTACCACACATGTTTTGGGCGTGTCCTAAACTTGGACAGTTCTGGTGCTATGTTTTTAATATCTTAACTATAGTTTTAGGGATCAAGCTACAACCATGCCCTCTTCTGACAATCTTTGGAACCCATCCTATATAGTACCAAAGAAAAATATATAATTGCCTTTACCACTCTTCTAGCTCATCGTAGAATACTGCTTGCTTGGAAGTCTAAAGTCCACCATCTCAGTCTGCCTGGCTTAAGGATGTAATGTTTTTCCTGAGTCTTGAAAAAAATACGTTTTCACTTAGAGGCTGTAAGGACCATTTCATGAGGAAGTGGCAGCCTTTCATTTCCTATTTCCAAGACCTGTCAGTGTTGCCCAATGATTGCGACGCGTCGAGTTCTGTCCTTCATCTGTCTGATTTACTGTAACCAAATCACTTTCTTCATTACTATTGCAAACAGATCAACACACACACACACACACACACACACACACACACACACACACACACACACACACACACACACACACACACACACACACACACACAAATACTTGTTCGCTGATCCCTGTCGTCATATTGTGCATATTCTCGAATAAAGTATATTTAAAAAAAGAAAGAAAAATGTCAGGGGGAAAAAAGCGAAAAAAGAAATGAATATGACAAAAAGGCCTATTCACGTACTCTCTGGCGACCGGCTGTGGAGATCTGTACCATTTGTCGATTTGAAGAAATGACTATTTCTGTCTCGATGGGCTTTCGCTTTGGAGCCGGGAGACGCTTGCTGCCCGGTCCGCCCCGCGGGCTTCAAAGGGAGGTTGTGGAGGTTGAGCAAGTACCAGTCATCGTTCGGCGGATTATCAAGGTGGGGAAAGAAAAAACGGGAGCGGTGCTGTTGAGCCTGATCGAAATCAAGAGGTAACAGAGGTAATGAGGGGGGGATTCAATCAAAGGAGTGGGACCGCTGGTAGAACAAAGAGGTCTTAAGCCCACAGCAGCTAGGAGACAGATAGAGGTACTTTGATACAACTCAACCGAAGCCACATCAGTGTGTGATTCAGGTGGGCAGCTACCTTTATTCTGAAGGTAAGATTCAACAACACGCTGTTTCTAGTCATGGAAATTTTTTTCAGCATCATGTTGTTTTCACCCACAAAGATTTTTTCCCCCAAACAGCAAACCAGTACTTTTAGCTCATACAGCTGGATGATTTCTTGTCATTTCCCTCCCTCGCTCGCGTAGTGTATTTTCATAGTTCAATAGTCCAAATTGGATATTGTTTATGATGCATGATATTGAAAGCAGACAGACTCCTGCGGGACCGGTGTCTCGTTGACTGACTGAACAAGGTAACAATCAGATCCAAGTGATTTTTGTTGATGCTCGGAGGCATGTCGCTCCCCGAGCACAACAAAGGGACATTCATTCTATATTTATGCCACCACTGAAGTGTCAGAAATATTGATGACCCTCGGCAGAAATTAGCCTGCTTGTCAAAATAGAATAGTGCTGATGCAGGTTTTTTTTTTCCTTTTCATCCCGTGCGACGCTTGCAGTCTTTGCAGCGCTCATCAAGCAACCAGAAATTGTGAGCGAACAAGCACAAATCCCCGACGCGCTAGATCATTGTCAGTCTAAATTTAAACGAAACACATCTGTCATTTTGTGTCACTAATGCACAAAAAACGCTCCAAGGTTATGAAAGTCGCTTGCTTAATTGAAGCGAGACAACTTTTTTTCTGTTACTGCCAATAGGGAATTTCAGTGTCAGCGTGTATCTGCCACTAAATAGAAATGTGCAAATAGAAGAGCCCAAATTGACGTTTTTTTTACTGTGATCTGGGCAGAAGCAAATCGTTCAGGGGCTGGCGAACTCTCTTTTGTTTGTTTTCTTTGCAGAGTTGGGAAACTCTAATCCAAAATCACTTTTCACAGGCCCCGACTTGTAAGTAACAGATGAAAGCATTGATTCCCGTCTTGGATCGATTCCTTTATTTCCTTGACTCAAAGTTTGCCATCAAACTCTCAACCGAGAGCAGCCAGGCCGGGGCAGAGAAAACCATCAAAAACATAACAACGAAAAACATCAGCGCCCACAAAAGACAATGGCAATTGATCAGGCATTCGGCAAGAGAGGTGGCATCTCTCCCATCAGATTCATTAGTTTTCCAGCCGCTCTGACATTTCCATTTGCACACTCCAATTGACAAAATAAAATACCCGTTTGGCTCTCATCCCTCAGCTCCACGCCGGGTAATCACTCCTCCACTGCACCACCGTCCCTCCCCCTCTGTGTTCCTCCATCCCTTAGAGTGCAGCCTCATCACGATGGAATATGAAACATAAACAGAACGCATGCCTTTTTTCAGAAGAGTACGCATGCCACTGAGCATTCCTTCAATCTGGGGTCACTTGTACAAATCACCTCAGGGAAGGGCACACTTCAACTTCTCATTTTCCTCCCATCACCACCTCTCTTGTCTCTTTCTCTCTCTCTCTCTCTCTCTCTCTCCGTGGGCCTCTCTTGCTCATCCTGCATACCTAAACAACTCCTCCGAAGAGCTGCCATCTACTAGAATCAGCATCAGCATCTCCCTGCCAGGCTATTGACTGGCCACACACTCGCAGGGAGTCTCTCAGCCATCCATTTCATTTAGACACAACTTTTTGACTCCTCCACATTAGGGGTCAAACAGGTTCTTTTCAAAAGAGACTCGAAATGGAGGTAAATTATACAAATTGAGTGGCAGGAAGGAAGGGAGCGAGGCTGAGCCTCGGCGGCTCCGTGAACCCAGACGACCTCGGGTTTTCTTAATGATGTCTTTGCCAAGCCAGATGGAGACACATTGGATGATTATGCTGCAGATCGGGCAGAAATCTCTCGGTCTTGCTTTTTCTTTCTGCGCGCCTCCATCGCCGCCACATCCATCACGATGCTGCTTCCACCTCTCCCCTCCATTCTCCTCCGTCTCCTCCTTTCTATCTTTGCACATTCCACTATACATTCATACTCCTCCTCTTCTTCCTTCTCTCCCTCTCTAAACATTTGTCCCCCCACTCCCAGACTTTCTCACGACTCCACCCTTTTGGAGCTGTGGCAACACGGTGAGAGACTTTGTTCAAATCTGATGAGGCTCCTTTCCAACCGTGGCACTTAATCAATTGAAATCTTATTTTGGGGATGAGCAGAGAGGAAGTTGTTTTTTCATGAGCTGCTCTATAATAGAATAATACAGCCTGAAGGCCAGGTCCCTCATCACTGGGGACTCCATAGATTGAGGTGATCGAGTTGTTTGAAGATGAATTTTGAATACTGCCTACGCCGGCTGGCAGGCTGTGCTCAGCTCTAACTCACTTGAAATTTCGTAATAACATATAAAAATGTCAATTAAAAATGGAAATTAGAATGAAAAAAAAGCTAATATTGCTTTGAAGCGCGTCTGATTTGCATAAAACATGTTTAGGGAAATTCAAAGGTTTGTCTTTTATGTGGGTGACAGTAAACAGTAAGAGTAAAATACTGTTTGCCTCACCTTTCTAGGCATATTTGTTTTTGTTTTAAAGCCAGATCTCTTTCTTTCAGACTCGAGCACGCAAGTCCACTGAATAAAGGAAATAATTATATTTTTTTTTCTCCATTTAACTAGGTTAAAGTCCCAATAACATTGATATCTATTTTTGAAGAGACCTGGTCAAGAGCAGTATACAAATATAAACAGCACAAACAGACCAAGACAATGTCACCCATTCTAAAAGAGTATTCAGTTATAAGATTATTGACAATTTCCAGGTCAGATGCAACAGTTAAGTAGTTGTAAGTAATTACCATGCAGAGCAACACACTGTAGGTGTCTCTGCCACAGAAGGACATCCTTTATCAGAGTGGTTCTTGCTATCTTTGCACAAATAAAACAATCTTCCTCTCTGACAACTCTGTGGTTAAGGTTGTGTCAGGCACAAAAAATTGGTCAAAATCATGGTTTGGGTAAAAATGTATAGGATTGTACAATTTTTTAAATAACCACCTGGTTAAGTGAAGAGAACAATTGTGCATGGTGACTGTCAAAATAATCCAATGTTGACTGTCAGTGGGAAACAGTCTCCCATGTCATAATCTGACATTTTGTTTAGACATCCATCAACATTGTGGCTCCACAATGTCATGTTATTTTCTTATTTTTTCACAGCAGACAAGTCATAAATCTTCAAGCCATCAGAGAGTTTTGTTGCCAGAATGTATATTTTGGGCCATTTGCTGGGAAAAAAATGGTAAGCTGTCATTTTTGTTGGGAGAATCGACTCAATTAAAAAAAGAAAAATATTTCAAATGGAGTCTCCGCAACTTCATGTCAGTGACATTTTCATATAAATTGTTATGGGTGATTGTTGCACTAATTACCCATTGATATAACATAATATTGATTCAACCTACACATAGTTAATTTGAGCTTGACATTTTGTTTAAACATGCAGAGCTGATTTGGTTTGAGATAAATACAAAATAAATATAAAATAACAGTTTTAGTATACATATTGAACTTAAAGGAATATAGGTAATTTTATTTCAAACAGAAAGGTATTCATGAAGCAGACATTTCATTCCATCGATATAAAACGCGTGTGCATTCGCAAAGTGGGCAGTGAAGAAAAACGTGTCCCGTAGGTTTCGCTGACTTCAGAGTTAAGAACAAGCCGGAGCTGTAAGACCGCAGGATATGAGCTCTGCATCAGATCCACCATCTGATAGGAGACGCAGCCTGTTAGTTCCTCCACAGCAGATGGACCGATGAACTGTGGTCAGGTGTCACACACACACACACACAAACACAGGCCATCAACACGCCTTCACATGCAAAATGAGATACACAATGCATATCAGTGTTGTGAGTACTCAGATCCTTTGCTTAACTCAAAGCTACACCTCATACTCCATCGTCACAGGGACCGTACAAGTACTGGATCCAAAATTTCACTTAAATATTAGTAAAAAAGTAATAACAGCAACAAAAGGACTCATAATGCAGGAAATAACGCTTGTGTGTTAAATCATTTTACAGTATATTATAATACTAGATCATTTTCACTAATGCAATTAGAGTACGTATAAGCAACATTTTAATGTTGTAGTGGTGGAGATTTTTTTTTAATTCTATTAGGTATAAAACTTATTTGTATTTTATAAGCTCTAATTTTGTTTTTGTGTTAAAACATACCATTCTCTAAAGTAATTAGTTATGATAGCTGCAAAAGAATCAGTGCAAAGTACAATATTTCCCTCTCTGAACAAGGACTTAAAAATCGTTCTAAAGTGCAGTATTTGATTAAATGTACTTAGATCCATTCCAACAGTGCTGTATAGTACATGTATGCATATATATATATGTCAACTTGATGTACATACATGTACAGTAACCCTGTCTGTTAAAATGCATGCTCATATACAACCAATTTACATTTGCACTTGACTTTTAGGAAAAGCTACCTGGATACTATGCACAACACAATCTTGATCGAAAGCATCTGCAAATGCAAAATATAAAAACTTTCAATGTCAAAATGTGTTTCCCGAATAATGCAACTCAAAGCACTTTGAATGGGGTAAAATAATGGTTGGTTGAATATTGAGTCATTCACTAAAATCACATTCTTTCCCTCACCTTCACCAAGTGTTTTAGTAGCCAAACCCGAACCATACTTGGGACACAGCACACAGACATCCGTCCCAGCATGTTCGGTTTAAGGTAATACTTCCACTGGCCTTGACCAATGCCCTGGCCTCGCGAAAGGGCAGCACCCCAGGCTCAGCCACTCTGTAAATAGTGGCTAAATAGAGGACGGATTTCCTCATGGGGATTAATAAAAACAATATGACTTCCACAAAAGACATAAGGGTGCAATCATGCACGTAAGCCACGCACAGAAAGCTATGCACAATTGCCTGGCACACACACACGCACACACACACACACACACACACACAAACACACACACACACACAGACTGATCTGGCTTTGACTGATGGTGATGATGATGACATGGCATTTGGCAGGTCATGCACACAGATGGTGGACACCTATTGATTTCACTGGCTTGCTGCTGGCGCGTTAAATTTGGAGCCGAAGTCTGACATTCGTGCTGCGTCCTCAGGAATCGCAAGTTCAGAGGGGAGACTGGTCCCACAGATTAACAGAGCAGATGTTCTCACCTCCTCCATCACTGACAGCCAACCACATGATGACCAAAAATGACTGCAGAGAAAAGTTGGTTTAAGTTTGGACTCAACTGACAGCCCGACAATGACTAATCTATAACTGTGGGAATCAGCCAACGCCTTTATCTAGATAGAGCTCCTTTGAATTCTGAGCCTCAATTTAGCAGCACTCACTCAAAGCAGGGATCTTTCAGGCTGCCAGACACCCACCCAATAAACACCAAACCATTATATTGTTCTCACACTGTCAATTAATGCATCAGAATAAGGTAAAATAGTATGTGCATGACATTAACCCCAAAATAAGTGTGCCTTTGTTTTATTGACATGATGCCACAGGGTGTTTATAGTGCCTGCATTTTCTCAAGACTGCATTCAGTAAACAGAGAATAGGCTTGGCTATGATTGGAATAGCAATGACCTTTGTCGTATTGATTTTGGCAGGGGTTGCTATAGGACGGGCTAAGGCACAGGCTCGTGTGAGTCTATTCATGTGGCACTGAAGTTTGTGGCTTGGCCTTTTCTTGAAAGACAAACATTCCTTCTACAGAAATAGCCATAATGCCCCAATTAGGGTGTACACTAACAGACAACAGAAAGCTTTCCTCCTAGCTCCAGCCAACTATACACAGTGGCAGAGCTGCACAGCAGTTAGTACATGCTGAGCAATACTTAACACCACGGCCTATATCAACACCCATTTCTAAATTTGTTTAATGTTTTGCTAAGAAATTATCACATATATTTGCAAAGCACATGCTCTATAGATCTATCTATCGTTTCATCTTGCACGCCAAAGACAACCCGATGCAACGACATCCACAAGCCATGATGACTTCAGGAAAATGAAAGAAACCCATGAGGCAACCACAAAACGTTTCAGTGTATATTAAGAGTCAATAAAGTCCATTACATACTTTGTGATTATGCCGTTAGTTTTCACGGTCAGTGTTGATGCTAAAGAAGCATTAAACGCTAAGACATATTTCACTGTAATTCAACATCCCAATGACCCAAATAGAGAATATGTAAAACAGGAATGCCAAACATATGTCTAAATGTGTTATAATTTGAGAATAGCATGTTCAAAAGTGGTGTCTTCTGAAATAAATTGACTGTGTGAGCCAGAAAGCAAGAGAGTGTAGGAGAGGAGGTGTGGAAGGGGGCCTGCAACGGGCTTCTCAGATGACTAACTAAAGGTCCCAGGCGCTCCGCTGCTAATTAGTTTGATTCACCCGCCATGCTTAAAGCAATGCGGTTTGTTGTTTTCCTATTATTATTTCCTATCTTGTGTTGGCGTCCACTTTTTGAGGCTCCGCTTAGTGCGCTATCTGAGGCCCTATGGAGAGGAAAATCAGTCACAAGAAAACATTGTTGTTCTCTTTCCTCCATGGAGTAAAAAGATTTCAAGAACCAGAGTAGCTTGAAATGAACTTCACTGTAAGATAGAAGAAAAAGTTAACTGAGATAAAGAGAGTAAACACAATACAGGAATTGCCACCAGAGATTTTCAAAGAAGCCGAATGTTGCAGTTCAATCTCCTCATGAAGGACACTTTGGAAGAAGAGTCGCATCGTCCCCAAGGCTCAGTATGATGGCAGCGGTCACATTATCAAAAGAAGAAAGGGACAGAGAGGTGGAAATGGAGAGGGGTGTAGAGGGAAAAGCAAAATGCTAAAACTATCATTTACCTTAAAAGCTGGAAACCTTAAAGTTGTAAATTAATTCCAAAGAATTTATCATCTCTGTCTATAAACGGCCTGGAAAACTCTATTGAATTTGGGCTTCAGGAGTTAAATGTTCTAATAAATAATGTAATAACCTTCACAGGGTATGTAACCACAATTATTCCTGAAGCCCTGTCTTTTACATTAGTTTTAAATGCAATGTTGTGGCTTTTGGAAGGTATAAACAATACAATACTGTAAATACTATCATTGCTTTTAAATATGACAATTTTCACGAAATTCTTTGGAAATTCTTTCGAAATTCTTTCTACAGATTCAAATAAGTCTTAATTATTGTGCCGCTAGGCGCCGTTTCCTGAATCATTGTACACAATATAAAATTGTGTCTTCTCATTAAAACTGATGGTAGAAATATAATCAAACCAGCAGTTTTGATTTGACAATGTGTAGGTACACATTGATTGCTGACTTGAAGAGTGTTTGTGGGAAAGTTAAACTTAAATACAGTTTCTTTCTCAATCAAAATGGACCTGAGTTTTGAAGTGTTGCCGGGTGTTAAAGCACGGCCAACACACATTTTTAAATTTTTTTTTTACTCTTCTGCTGACTTTGGAATTTAACTTCCATTAGCACCTTTACTTGCAAATAAAAATAAAAATGCTCTGTTAGCTTCCCAGCACAATGACAACACCCTAACTGATGTCAACGCCCGTGTTAGCCCCAGAGCCCATCTTTGCCAACCAGGAAAATGTTAGTAAAGGGATTTCTGATGATTTGACAATCAGATAAAGAAAATGCTGCGCACGTCTCCGGCAAAAACGAGTGCCTGCAAAATAAGTGCTGTATAGAGCCTCGCAGGTGATGTACTGGCTGTGGTGCATTAAGCAACACATTCATGAAGTAGCTGCTGCCTCTGCATATGTTTTCAGTATTCTGAAGGTGTGGAGTCGGGTTAAAAACAGATGTGCCACCTGCCTGTGAAAAGGAAGTTGCAGTCAAGTTGTGAGAGAGAGGACGTGTGTGTCCTGTGTGCACAATTGTTTCACTGAGCAGTGAACTCCAAGAGTCTGGAAGAAGAAGGCAGGATAACAGTTTTGGCACAGTCACTGCAGAACAGCTTGTATACATTAATTAAATGCAAAGCCTTAAATTAAAGATTGGTGCCTGTTCTTCCTTCATCAGCCGTGTCCCAGACTCTTGATACTTGATGAAGAGAGAAATAAAGTGATGAGAAGACTACTACAGAGTGATACGTTTTATTGAGGGATGTTTGTTTCCCTTTGCATTATTACTTGTTGCTTAAGACACAAAATCAGTGTAATGAAACGTGCAGCCCACTCAAGGCAGATGGTTGCACGGATCAGCAGGTGACAGCGCCCGTTGAAAAGCCATGAGCAATTTGAATGATTGCAACTCCTTCAGAGTTAGGAGTGGAGTGACTGTAATTAGTATCGCACATATTTTTACAAGTTCTAATTTGTTGCATTGGAGCTAGCTCCTTTTTCTTCTTCTGTGAATTCTCCCAGCTCTCCGGCCGTTCCTGGCTTCCAAGGCAGCTATTAATGAATGATATTTCACCACTGCCTCCCCCCTTATACCCTCTCCCCTCCTCAGGACCCTCGCTCATCAGTCGGCTGTCTCTTGCTTATCTTCCCTAACCACTGTGCAGTCATATCAGCCTGACCTGACCATCCATCTTCCGCCATCTTCCTCCATCACTGTGCCCAACTGTGTGCTTGTTTGTTTGTGTGTGTGTGTGTGTGTGTGTGTGTGTGTGTGTGTGTGTGTGTGTGTGTGTGTGTGTGTGTGTGTGTGTGTGTGTCGGACCCAGAGCTGTCTGTCGGCCCGAAACCGTCCGTGTTTACCCTCCAACACGCCCCGGAAAACTCTCCTGCTCGCTGTCTGCAGTGGCTGAGATCTCTTGCTTGAAAGTGTTTGTTTGGTTTGTTGTAATAGAGAAACAGAGCGGGCAAGGGCATCAAGAGGTCTGCCTCGCTTTTAGCTCACAGTTTATTGCAGTTGATGTATCTGAAGACAACCGATGACAGCTAGCTGCAACCCTTTGAACCCTAGATCAAAGGATGACAAACTGGTGGACGCTGTGTGACAATTTGATCAGTTGAAATGAGCTGCCGCCATCAGACATTCATGACTCACTCGTCTGAAATTCTTTTTTTTTATGGAAAGCCTATTTACCATTGTAGTCTTACGCCCTTCTCTGCACTTCCATTAGAGAAGTTACCCACCCAAAACTCTATAGAGACTGTGTCTGCCACACGGCCACTTACATTATTTAAATTAAAAGTAACCAGAAAAGGAGTTATACAAAATAACCTCATCAAATTTAACACCACCAATACAACAGTGCAACAGAATAGGAGAATTAAATGTGGATTCTTAAATATCAGATCTCTGTCATCTAAAGCTGTATTGGTGAATTATTTAATATCAGACAATCATATTGATTTATTTTGTCTTACTGAAACATGGCTGAGTCATGAATAATATGTCAGCCTAAATGAATCAACTCCTCCAAGTCATATTATATATATACAACTATATACAACTTCATAAGCTGTGATATCAAATAGCTTTTGCGGCTCCAGGCGATTTTGTCTCTCTGGATAGGAAAGGTTGCTGACCCCTGAGCTAAACCAAGCTAATTGTGTGATATTCTTCAGTACAAGCGGCTGATTACCTGGTGTACATCTTTAACATTTAAACACTCGGCTCTTTCCTTCTTTTAGCGACTTATCACTTAAATCCAACGGTCTTATTTTCACATCGTTAGTTCTGCTAACGTTAGCTACCGTATTTTAGCTTTAGCAGCTAGCGATGGCTTCCTTCTCTACCTCTCCTGCTCTCTCTTGCTCAGTGTGTCACATGTTTTGCTATTACCCTGCCTCCTTTAATGATAACGGTACCTGTAATAAGTGTCCCTTTTTTTTTTTGTCAAAGCCTCAGGGAGACGCAACAGAGGGGCTAAAGAGCCGCATGCCGACCCCTGGTTTAGCTGGAGCTGAGAAAGTACGCTACGGCCGTGTGTATTTCACACAACACACTATCATTCACACATTCACACACTGATGGGAGAAGATACCATCACGGTACCACCTGCCCATCAGGACTACATTCATACTACAAGATGCCTGCATCTTTCGCTTCATTTTCTCCACCTCGGTGACTCTGTCCTGCATCTTCCTCCCAAAGGCGCCTAGAGTCTTCCTCTTTAGTCGGACACAGACGTCCTCCAGGATCTTGCTTTGGTCTTCCACGGGAGATGGAATGGGAGGTGAGCAAGATATTTCGCTTCATTTTCTCTACATTACATTACATTTAGCTGACGCTTTTATCCAAAGCGACTTACATGTTTGCTCTATACACCGCAGACACAGCAACGGGGAGCAATTATGCCGTGTTCACACCAAAAGAGTTGCGAAATATTCGCGCGTCCAGATTACATGTTAAGTCAATGCACAGCCGCGTTAGGTTGCGAAAAAGCGGATTTTTCGCCGGGCGGCGCGATACTGGCGAAATGGCGTTGCGAATATTCGCAACTCCGCTTTTTCGCTTTTTCGCCTTTTCGCTGGCGATGAAATAATTCATCGCCAGCGAAAAATTCGCCCGACGCGGAGTTGCGAAAGCCAATCAGCGTTGAGAAGCTCCGCCCGGCATCACCGCCGTTCTGCCGTCACTGAATCAAACTGCGGGTCCGCTGAAGGAGCGCTGGAAGCGGCTTCATTCAGACACTCGTCCTGGAGGAGTCGGAGCTGTGTGTGACTACGGATAATATTATGAACCCAGACACGGGGGCGTTTGATGTTCCGACGTTTGTGGGACTTTCTCAACAAGTATAACGCAGAACTAGTGGTTATTTCAATGGTCAATGGCGGAAATAGTAAATGTTTTCACTGACATGGAGATAAGCCCCGCCCCCTTTCCCCAGCGATGGTTGCGAAAAACGAATTAACCACTAGAGCGAGTTTTTTGCCGGGCGGCGCGATATAGGCGAAGTGGCGTTGCGAATATTCGCAACTGTTTTGGTGTGAACACGGCATTAGGGGTTAAGTGTCTTGCTCAAGGACACAACGACATGGACTAGCGGGGCCAGGGCTCCAACCTCCAACCTCCAACCCTCTGATTGAAAGACAGGCATGCTAACCACTTAGGCATGCTAACCACTTAGCTAACCAGTGGCGGCTGGTGATTTTTTTTTTGGGGGGGGGGCGCAGTTGGGCGGCGCGGTTTAAATAGCACTCCACAATGAGAAGGAAAGAGGTTTTGAGTAGAATATTGTAAAAAACAAAGCTTTATTTCAAGAAAACACAGTGCTCAACACTGTGTTTTCCAATAACAACTATCAACAAACTGTCACTTTGGGCATGAGAGGTTCAGAGCAGAATGGTTTAAGAAACATTGGGTTGGGTTTCAGAGGTTTACAGAATAAAAGAGGTGCCCACACCCTCACATGAAAGAGGTTTAGAGCAGAATAGATTCAGAAAGAGAGACATCACATTTTACATTGGGTGTTTGACAGAGTAGGCCCCACTACTTGTAAAGAAATTTAAACTGGGGGCCCTGCAGTAAGGTGGCACTGGTGAGGTGGTCTTTGAAGGCAAAGCGTTCCCTGGTGTGTCCAAGTATGGTGTCACAAACCTACAGATAAATATAGAGAGAGAGACAGACAGATAAGTTGTGGGGAAATATCTACTACAAACAGGCTTCTGAGAGAGAGACAGAGACACAGACAGACACACAGACAGACACACAGACAGACAGACACACACACACACACTTGTTGGGGGTTGAATTGGTATTTTAGATAAAGTTATAGTCTGATATGATATCCACCCAAATCTAACAATGTCCAACATGTGTTCTGCTGTGGGAAAGATAAAACATTAAACTCTAACACAGGCATCTGCTGATTTTGAC
This sequence comes from Myoxocephalus aenaeus, assembly GCA_038501785.1. Classification (NCBI taxonomy): domain Eukaryota; kingdom Metazoa; phylum Chordata; class Actinopteri; order Perciformes; family Cottidae; genus Myoxocephalus; species Myoxocephalus aenaeus. The sequence continues at coordinate 4,768,454 of JBAMJR010000053.1, forward strand.
ACTCACCTCTGCAGCAATCCTTCCAAGCTCATCTTCCTTCATAGCCCGGCGCTTCCTCGGCTGCTCAGAGCCACTGCTTTGCTCCACACTGAGCATCAGCTAACAGCTCCGGTTAGCATGTAGCTTGAGGAGAAGCTCCGGGTGTACGTCCTCCCGCGGTCACTGCTTTGCTGCTGAATTTTTAAATCCGGACGTTCGGGTCCCAACTCTTTCAGCCTCTTCTTGTCAACATCTGATCGTGGATTGAAAGGTGTTTCGCGTAGAGATACCACAGAGTTTTCAGGCGCCATACTAACATAATCAAAGTCTCTGCTAGCTGTGTTGCTCGCGTAGATACGTGGGAGCTATATGGGATGTGAGGGAATGATAAAGGTCTCTGATTCGACGAATAGTCCAACCACGTTGAAATAAGAAACGATGTCATTGGTTAGGGCGCAGATTTGTGCGCCCGAAGATTCACGTTTCATCCACCAATGAGAAGCTGTCCTTGCCGCAACGATGGTGAAATGTTTGTTCGCTGCCATAGACTCACATTTGGCCGGCGCCCCGACAGGGGGAGGGGCTTTTCTCAGTGATGATGAATGGCAATATATTATATTTGGTATATCTTAAGTGGTTGTTGACAGGGGCTTACGGTCTCCCACACACATTTAGCGCGTCAACACGGTATATTTATTATTTAAATGATTTGGTATATAATGTTTTTTGACAGTATATATTATATATTTTTTTCTTCTTTTTTTTTTTTCATCGCAAAATTTTAAGAGGGGCGGCGCCCTAGCGCCCTCTATTGACGCACCGCCACTGATGCTAACCACTTAGCCAGAGTCACTACCTCGGTGACTCTGTCCTGCATCTTCCTCCCAAAGGCTCCTAAAGTCTTCCTGGAGTCTTCTCTCTCTTGGTGAGCTGCTCCTTCAACCTTTCCTCCACAGCTCTGCGGTCATCGAAGAAATCCTTTATGCAGGACTCACAGCACTTTTCTTTCAGGATGATCTTCTGTTCAAAAGCGTCACACTTGTCCTGACAAGCCTTGTTGCTCTGGCTGACCAGCTGGCTTTGGGACTCAAGTTTCTCAGTGAGACTGTGGATCTTCTGATCCAGTTGGCTTAAGTTCACCTGAGGCTCAACCTTCATCGTCTCTGAGCTCTTTTTTTTCCATGTCCAGGTTTCTGATTGTCTTCTGCTCAAGAGCGTCATACTTTTTCTGCCGGGCCTCGTTGCTCTGGCTAAACAAATGGTTTTGGGATTTGAGTTTCTCAGAGATATGGACCTTCTCTTTCATGAGATCAAGGATTGTGTTGCCCCTCTGCTGGAGCTTCTTTTTCAGAATCTTCTTCTGGACTGTACTGAGGTCGGTCTTGAGGACCGTCCTGTGGTCTATTTAAGATGTGTCTGGGATAGTCTGGACTGTACAGAGGTTGGCCCTGAGGTCGGTCCTGAGGTCAGCCCTGAGGACAGCCAGCCCCGTATCTCTGGGTATCAACTCCATCCATGTCCATATCTGTAGCAGACTGGAGAGGTGCGGTGAATACTTTGGCTTCACTTGAAGACATTAGTGGTCTCTTTAAAATGCGTCTGGGAGGTTGGTCCTGAGGTCAGCCCTGTGTTCTCTTTACGATGTTTCAGAGATAGTCGGGATTGTACAGAGGATGGCCCTGAGGACGGTCCTGAGGTCGGCCCTGTGGTCTCTTTACAATGTTTCTGGGATAGTCGGGACTGTACAGAGGGCGGTCCTGAGGTCGGTCCTGAGGACGTTCCTGAGGACGTTCCTGAGGACGTTCCTGATGTCGGCCCTGAGGTTGGTCCTGAGGTTGGTCCTGAATACGAACCTGAGGACGGCCAGCCCCGTATCTCTTGGTATTAACTCCATCCATGTCTATGTCTGTAGCAGACTGCGGCGAATACTTTGGCTTCACTTGAAGACATTAGTGGTCTCTTTAAGTTGTGTGCATCACTTGAAGATATAAGTGGTATATTGAAGACCTGGGCTTGTGTCTCTTGAATATATTAGTGGTCTATTAAAGATTTTGGTGGTCTTTAAGTGACTGGCTGTCACTAATATCCTGGTTGTGTTGGTCTCTGTAGTGGATCCTACTGTACTTGATGAGAAAGAAGGAATCTCTCATGGGGAGTTGAAGATGTGAGTTCTAGAATGCTCTTAGTGTGTTTATATATATATATTAATATTATGTAAATTATTACTAATACATTAACATTATACAAATGTTTACTCATATTTGAATATTAATAACATGATTAAGAATATATTATTAGGAGAATTATGACTAATACAGTATTAAATGTTTTACTAATATATGAATATTATTACGAATATATTAATAGTATTACAATTATGACTAATACATTAACATTGACACTTTTACTAATATTTGAATATGAATACAAATCTATATTATTACTCATGCATTAACATTATTCATATTTAAAAAAGGAAAAGCAGCAAACCAAAGCTGGGACCGTGAAATGTTTTAACAAAAAGAGAAAAAAATGTTTGTCAAAAATAGTTTTAGTCGATTAATCATTTCATCTGTACTATAATACACTGTTTGGTAGTTTCAATTTGAACTAAACATCATATTTTGCAAACTTTTCATGGTGTTTTTTTGTTGAAAAATCTTAAATTGTTTAAAGTAGCTAAAGCTGTCAGATGAATATAGTAGTGTAAAAGTATAACGTAGCACGGAAAGAAGAAACAAAGGACAACCTCCAGCATGTGATGCACGGACACAGCTCTCATGCTCGTGACACAATGAATCTATGAAGGAATGGGCTGCTTGGACGGGACAGATGAAGGTTACGACACATGTTTACACACATACAAGTACACACACAAGTCCAGGTCCATTCAGCCTCTAGTTCAAAATCAACTATTCTGTGACTCAGCACTCAAAAATGGAATATTCAGTGACCTGTGACCTGATTTCAAGTAGAAGTTTTCCAAACTGGCCCAAACTCTACACCAGATTTGCATGATGCTAAGCTGCCCCACTTATCAGCTGCTGCAAAAAACTGCTGGATCCTAACTGTAATGGTTTTTAAAACCTAACACGATAAAATCCTTTTGGATCCCACTGTGAAATTGTGTGCTTAAATACTGCAGGGTAAATAAACAAGTGCCAGAAGATATGTCTTTCTGGCATTTGTCAGTAGCACAGCAATCTATTTCAAACGTTTACAGAGCATAGCAGAGGTGCTCTCAAGCTGCGGCGAAGCAATCATTTGCTTCAACACACTCAGAAGGAAAAGAATTCAGATGAAATCACGATGGAAAAATGCTGTATCTTGCAGCATGTTGTTGCTCTAAACAAATCAAGTCAATAGCTAATTTTGTACATAGATTGCAATCTGCCAATGCAATTTTATAGGATAATAGTGCTGAAAGAGTTAGGGGCCGATCACACCAGACGCGACTCTCAAAAACGCGTCGCTACCAAAACCATTGTTTTCCTATGGTACGTCGTGTCGTGCCTTTCATGTGCGCTTTTTAAATGCCACGCTTCGCGTTTTTCTAGCGTATTTTACACAGCTCATCAATGTCAGTGCGTATCGCCCGGTTGCGCATGCAGGCCCGCTCCACAGGCGTTTTTGCCAAGGCGTTTTAGAAGCGACTGTACTTTTAAAAGTCGCGTCCGGTGTGATCGGCCCCTTTGTTAATCAACATAATATGAACCTCCATCAATTAAGATTGATTAATCATATTAAGTCTGCAACAATTTAATAAGCAGAAATTACCACCATTCTCTGTTTCAAGCATCTCCACTTTCTCAGTTTTGAATTATTGTAAAATTAGCATTATTTTTTTTTTTTACTTGGACAGAACAAGCAATTTGAATTGGTCACCTGGGCATCGTTCACATTTTTTGTTTTGTATGTGATATAGGAAGTTGATGCTGAAGTTTGATTATGGATATCATTTTGAAGGAGGTACATTTTTTGTCCGGAGATTACCTCCTGACAAAGCTAACAAAGCTGCACTGTTTTTGTATTTGCTCATAACTGAATAAAAAAAAACAGAGGGATATCTTTGGGCCAGTACGGTATATGTAACATCCTGCATTGCCTATATTTCTGTCCTGGCCTATATTTCTGTCCAATATTACACATATACTGATCCGTAATGATCCTGCCAAAGTCAGCATGGAACCTTTCCGTATCCAGAGACCTATTGTATGTGGGAAACTTTAACAGACCACTTGTGTTTCTTTATATCTCCCTGTCTGTGAAATACATCTCATTAATTGCATCCACTACTGTGAAGACAGTCTAGAAAGCGGTTTGAGATCAGATTAATGCAAATTGAGAATAGCAAACTTCTGCCCCATGCAGAGCCTGCTGAGCATGCTAGCATACTTAAACACTAGCATGCTGGATCATATATCATATCTTTGAGGATGGATTTGAGATACGCATACCAACCAGTAACACAAGTGATAATGCCTGCAGTGAGATCGGCGCCAGCTATATAATTGTGTGTTTTCCTACGGTTCATAGGATGCAGCTGAAGAGGAGGTAATTAAGAGGATGCACTGCCTGCATGTTCATAGACTCCTCTCTTTGTTATTTTGTTTGTGTGCTGTATGTGTCAGTGCATCAGTCCTAGGGGATAGGAGCTGTCTCTTTCTTGTGGGTAATTATGGGTAATGTAGGATGATAAAGGAGCAGTCACATAAACAGCAAAGGGACGACTACACACACTAAAGGCACCCTGATTAATACTGAAATATCTTGTGGTACACATACTCCCACACCCACACACTGTACAAATACAGAGACAGACACACCCATGGATGTCAACACTCAGCAGGTAATGGTGGTGTGCATTACAGCAGCTCATTGTGGCCTGGTCGAGCATGTTCTATTGCATAACATCTCATCAGCTGTGATCACAGTGAGACCATTAGATTGTGTTAGTCAGAAGGGAAGTGGAATCAGATACGACACAGCATGTATGTTTGCCCCTGTATGTCTGTGTGTACATTCTGTATGAACATTTGCATGTATGTGTGTGTTGCCTCTCTTCAAGGGGCACCAGAGCAATCTCAGTGTGACCATGTGTTGGTATTTCTATCCAGCTAGGCGAGGCAATTTAGCCTGCCTGACGCATGGCAATTATGCATCGGCAAATACCCACGAGAAAACCACTATGGAACAAAAGTGGATGTCTTTTTTACTTTGCTGATCATCAGGGCTGCTTTTCATTCGAACAGGGTAAACAGACCTCTATCCATCCACGTCAGGAGATATTACAACAACTACAAAAATATGTATTCACCCTAATATACAGTGATGAATGTGTTTGTGCTGTGGTGCAACGTACCGTGCAACTTTGTCTTCCTTGGTTTAAATCTGTCCATTAAATATAAAGCATCAGCCAGCAGCCTGGTAGAAAACAATACCAGCGTCATTGTTTTTCACCTACGCACAGAGACTATTATTTTAGCTTTATATAAAGACTGGGATAATTAGTTTGGAGTGGCATTCGGTCTCTGTGAAGGAGTAGGCCTTCTGTAACGTTGGCCACCTGTTTAAAAAAATTCTGCAGCCCAATTAACAATTTCAAAGCATTAGATAAAAAATAATAATAAACAATACCATGAATTAGTTTGGTATTATCTATAATTTAGTTAGCCTAATTGTTGTGGCCACAATAATCGCTTTATTCTCTTGAATGTGATCGTGCAGCGTGCTAGGCAGAATACTGTCTGTCATGACAGTTCAGTACTATACTGAAGGCTTTTACACAGGTGACTCTCTTTACAACCATCTGGCAGCGGGTACCTGTTCCATGCGGAGTCGAAATGGAGTGATGTCGTGTATTGTCGAGCCACAACTATACCAAAAACAGTTCACACAGGTCCACGGGAAATTGAAGCGTCTCGCTCCGTGTCCCCGCAGGACAGACCGTTCTTTCTGATCCCGCCCCGCGCCCCAAATGCGCCGCAGGTGCGCCGAGGCAGCCTGGCCACGAAACTACCAAGCACGTTTGGCACGCTCACGACACAGTTGGCAGGGCGCATCTGTCCGCGCCGCTGGGTCCATGAAAATAGAGCCCGCAGTGTCCTCTTGTGCGCAGAGCAGCAACTAACCATCGACTTATGGAGGTAAAGAGATAAAAACAAACGGTCTGTGCTGAGAGTACCGACAGCTGATGATTATGAGGATAGACAGGATGGACATCTGACCAATGATGCATCATTAATAACATGTTGAATAAAACACCACATATCAGTGCGTTCATCAGCCTGCACTTGTGTGTATACAGGAATGTTTGTTCAATTCAGTTTTGATTAAGCCGTGGCTTATTCCAGGTTTAAATCTCCTCTGTCATATGGATCAGATTTTGTATTCGGCTGTGCTGTTTCCCCGAGTCCATCATTAAAGCTTCATAATACCAGGAGGTTTTGATCTGGCCATATGGTGGATAAAGCAGCACTGTTGTGGAGGTTAAAGGAGCCCTACAATGCAAAATAATACATCTAACAATCTTCAAAGTCTATTGAAATGAACAAAAATATCATTATTTGTGGACAACAAAAATCCTGTCAGGGCGATTTCAGAATGATATTGTATTGCATATATGTTATCATATTTCATTTCTGAAAGAACGACAACTATGTGGATTTTCACTGAAGAAGCGGAAACAATTTCACACCTTTGGCACATTTTCACTTGTATAATCTGGATTTCAACCCTTTCCCCCAGTCTCTAAATCCCATATATCGACAGTACCATACAGGATGATGATAATCCTATGCTTTCTCCCCCTCTGCTTCTCAGGTTAGGAATCAGTTGGCAGCCTCACCAGAAGACAGAGCTCCCCAGGAATAAATCACACACCAATACTATTTTCCATCCTAACTGCCCTCCTTCCTTCTTTATTCTTTTTTCTCCATTCTCCTCTCATGTCCGCCCCTCCCCCCCTCTTCTTTTCTCTTCTGGCTTTGCTCCTCTTTTCCCTTGTTGTCACAACTCCTTTGCTATTGCTCATGCTGCCTCTTTCTCCTAATAAATATTTTTCAATTTCCCCCAGAATCTCCTCCTCTTCCTCCCTTTGTCTTTCTCTCTCTCCCTCTCTCCCGCCTCCTGCTCCAAATGTACATCACACCATCCTTTGTCTCAAACTGCGAGTAGCTGAGTAGCTACCTGCCGAGTACAGCATGAGTGTTCAAATTAGTATTCACTGTTAATACGATTTTGATGCAAAGAGGTCAAAAGTCGAGACAGAAGGAGAGAGGCAAATGGGGAAAAGATGAAGAAGTGGAATGTGCTTTATTGCAGTGTTTCATCATAGTCAGAGACACTAGAACTATTTTGGAGAAATTACCACAAATTGTGTGTTCCTACTTACTTTTATCTGTCCAGCTGCAGTGTGTATTTGCACGCCATGTCTGGGTGTTCGTGTGTGTGTGAGCGTGCTTTTGTGTGCACATGTGGGGGCTTAATTCCAGCCTCGCCATCTAATTACTTAAATTGTGCTTACAGGTCTTATTGTACTATACTTTCCCTTGGAGAGCAATACCCTGTCTTCCTGCTTGCCTGCTGCATTAGCAGTAGAAATAAGCACATTAGGCAATTTTGTGCTCCATAATAAGCACTGCACCTGAGGGATGTTTTGGGGTAAAAATGTCTGGACAGAAAGAAAAACAGCTTTCTAGCCCAACCACACTTTGTCCTTCTTTCCCCCTTTTTTCACTTTACTCTCCTCTCCTCCTCTTCTTTTGTCCCTCATCGCTCTCAAGAGATGAGTTTCTTGACAGAAAGGCCCCTTGTTTTTGTGCCGGCCACCCTTCAAAGATGATTGCTCTGTGATTTTACAATTATTAGTAGAGAGGACAGTTCACCCTTCCAGGAAATTGTTTCCCTCAGCTTTTGCGCCAATCAACAGGTCAGATTGCTTCATGTCACCTAAAACAAAAGCACTTAAAACAATACTAAGGAGTTTAGGAAGCCCATCTCGATTTCATACACGCCACGCGTGTAGTTGTGTAAAGAAAGGCTTGATTGTCATCTTTCTTCACACTGGACCTAAAGCTCTCTTTCCATCTGGACTTAGCCACATGCTACCATGATGCAACAGCAGCCCCTTTGACCAATTACAATAATTTTATTAAAAAAAAAACTTTAAGCAGAAGCTTACTAAATCTAAACAATAAAAAATGTCATATAATTTGCTTCTTTTTAATGTACCTGAAAATGAGAACCTCGCTGCCTGGTCCTCAAGGTCGGCTTGAAAAGGCCCGGGGGTCCAGGTGGCTCATGGCCCCCCTTGAAACCCTGAACCCGGCTCTTTAACATGATTTGTGGGTGTGACTGTTTTTTTGGCTGTCATCACCACTCATAAATATACAACAAATGTGTTTATCATTACTTTTTTTACGAGAGCACAACATTTCCACTGGTCGCTGCTATGGAGAACTCCAAGAAAATGCTCACTACACTCAATACACTTACTCACACACACAAATAATGCACACAGACACACACAAATTGCTTGAGAGTCCACAGGCTCAGTTTTCCTGCAAAATCATTGCCAATAAGCTAAGTTACGCATGCAGAAAGGAAGGAAACAAAGAAAACAGCTGATGAAAGCGGCACACAGGGACTATCGCTGACAGGCAGTATCTCAAGTCATTTAGAAAAGAAATTCCTCCACTGATTACCTTTAAATTAGCTGTTGCTGTTTTAAAAATTGCATTGCCATTAAGTAAGATGAATATTGTCCTGGTAGCCAGGGCTAAATAATAGCACTATTATGTGAAATATCACACCTCTTGTAATTGCTAGCACACTCAGAACTCGACATGCATACAATATGTAAAAACATATTCAAGGGCCACACATTAACAGGGGACTTTCACTTCATTAACTATAGTAAGAGCCTCTGTTTGGGTGGATCGTAATAGGACGAGGCGCTCCAACACGTGGACATATCCAACGAGGCGAGACGGCAGGATCGAGAAAGTGTGAAGAGTGTGTGTCTGTTTGCAACATAATCACCGGTCCCCGGGGAATGACAAAAACACAAGAGATACGGAGCGGCTGATATATTAAAGAAAGCAGCCATGTGTGTGTGTGTGTGGTTCATTTGTACATGTGTGTTGAGAGTGCTGCACATGTCCTAGCTGATATTTGTGTGGTAGATTCAGCGAGTTGCTGCAACTGGAAGATGGGAAATGTTAGGGTGATTTTGTCAAGTGTTTTATCCATCTTCAAAGCTACTTAAAGGGAGCTTTAAGGAGAACAGTGGGGGCTATAAGGCTCAAGTGGTTAAACTAACCTTCAGCTTCCGTTTTCAAAGTTACAGTCTTTCAGAATAATATCATCCTGCTGAATATGAAAATGCATGTCGCAGCTACAAGATGTGAAATATAGGACAAAGATGCCTTTTTCATATAAACTGCAGTTTGTATGTGCATTTCTGTGTGTGAGCCGAGTACAAAATTTAGCGTCGCCTGAATAAAATATTTCCCAGGGGCCTCTCTGCTTGGCGCTTTGCTGGGGGAAAGCCTGGAGCGTCTTTTCAATATCACCCCGAGAGAGAAGAGGAGCATTCATGAAGGGATTAAATGAATTGTCACCCTTCTTCCCCTCCATCTTCGCCACCAATAACAAGGGGCTCACAGCTCTCTCCGGATGCCGTGCGGAGGCTGGGGCGAAGGTTTAGACGGGATCATGTGATCAGATGTGTCAGTTTGTGTGTTAACGGTCAATGCTGGTTTCCGGATTGTAGCCATGGGGCAAGATTTGAGTCACAGGATACTGCTTTGATCACAAGTATCAGTTTGGCTCTTCACAGCCACCACTCGATTCGAACCCATCATCAGAAATATCTTTAACAGCCGGCATTTGCCGAGTGTAAACTGCATTATAAGTGGAGACTCAGAAAAGAAAACGATGGAACCAAAACAGTTTTCCGTTAAGCTTCCAATGTCAAATCTGTCCATAGTAACATAATTATATATATAAATAATGTGAGCTTAAAAGGATTCTTCTCCACATTTAATCATCGTCTCTCAGCTGTGCACATTAGACAGATCAAAGGTAAGATAGAAGAATGTCAAAAATCAAAAGGAGAAGTGTGATATTTCCTAAGGGCATGTTTTATTTTATTTATTTTTTTACTTCTTCTGTGCTAAAATACCATAAAAGCAACAAGATGTATAAAAGGTGCTGAACCTTGCCAGGCTGGTTCAACCTAGTGTGCCTGACCTATTTATTATATCTGATAATACATCAATAAAACAAAATGCAATTCATGCAATTACATTTTTAACTGTAAGAACAGTTTACAGCGATGCCAGTGAGCAGTGCTTATAACTAAATGCTAATGTTAGCATTGTCAAGAAGTCACAATGACAACGCTAAGGTGCTGGTGTTTTCACAGGTATGATGTTGACCATGGTCACCATCTTAGTTTAGCGTGTTAGCATGCTGACATTTGCGAATTAGCACTTAACACAATGGACATGTCATTAGTATTGCAGGTTTTAGGTCATAAACCAAAGTCTTGGATCACCATGGACACGGTCATTCATCCTCTCGGGATATATATATATATATATATATATATATATATATATATATATATATATATATAGCTCGTTCAAGACAAAAACTGTAAGTTGTATGCTGCGCTACTCTCTGTTGTGTAGTAATTACACCATGATACAAAAGCCTGAGGCCTGCTGATGACACGAGGAGGAGGAGGAGGAGGAAGAGAGGCTGCAATAACGCAGGCTGTAAAGCCATCAAAGCTCCAGTAAATGTTGACTCAGTGTCCTTGAGATCACGGTGGAAGGCAGAGGAGTGTGCATCTGTGTGTTCACAGTCGACTTTGTGTGAGCTGATGTGTGCACATATAAGTCAACACATGCCTATGTGCATATGAGTGCGTGTGATGATCATTATGTGGACGGTTGTGTGTTTGCTGGTGAGCGTGAAAACGACAGGCCAAAGAGGGATAAGAGGCTAAAGACAGAAGAATACAACAAGTGTGATTTAGATAATGAGGCTTTACAGAAAACACTTACGTTTGTCCTCCACAAATACATGATATTTGCATTGTTAAACAAAAGGATCATGTCCATACGAGTAACCCGGTTATCAAAGGAAGACCTTTCTTGCGTCAGCTCCTGATGTCTCAGTAATTTAATTAACCAAGCTTCAAAATACAGGCTGAAAAGAGTTAAATATATAATTATAGCATAGAAGCATTAGATGTTATTTCCTTTTATATCAATTAACCCTGGGAATCAAAACACTTACTCAGACTTTGTACCTCATCGTACGCAGTGTGGTTGAAGTAAATAATTAGTGTTTGTATAGAAAACAATAATGTGAAAATGTGAATAAAACAGAACATAATAAAATGCTTCCTTGTGTTTTTTTCACACACCCACACAGACAAACACACTTCACAAAAAGAAACCTGCAGGGTGTGAATACTGTACGCAACTGACTAATCAGGCAGTCAGCACATGTGCAAATGCAGATAAATGGGCATCAGTGTATGGGAGCAACTTCCACTGCTCACTCTCAGCTGATCGTCACCTTGCATCTGTCCTACAGGACCCGGCAGGAATACCTACAATGTGTGTGTGTCTGTGTGTGTTAGTGAGTTAATGTGTATTTGTATGGGGACAGGAGCCTGCCACTCTGTTCATCCCATAATCCGCCAGCTAAGGGCGAGTGTGCTAAACACAGATTGCGCTCCCCATGTAATCTACAAGGGCATCATCGCCAACATACATGCAGGCACATATGCAAACACACACGCTGTCTGGCCTCGAGCCGCACATGTCAACAATAAATAAACTGTACGTTCATTCACGCAAATACATTTTGACAAAAAGGTAAAATTAAGATAACAAAAAATAGACAGAAACACACCTGGCTCCTCGTGCGCACGCAAACACAAAGTACTGGGCGGCCATCATAATTTCATTTATCCAATCAATGCTCATCAGCCCTGTGGGGGTCTTTGAGAACATGTGCTCCTGACAAGAAGCACACACACCAAAACTCACACACACACGCACACACGCACACACACACACACACACACACACACACACACACACACACACACACACACACACACACACACACACACAGGAATAATGAGGGATTGATATGCAACTTCCTCTTTATGCAGAATTTGCTCAAGTGTAATACAGCAAAAAACACAAAGACACTCTGGGATCTCGGCTAAAAGCCGCCCTTTTGCCTCGTTTTCATCTCTATTTCAGCTTTCAGCTGGTCTTTCTTTGGTTTATTTCAGTGTAAATCTGGTTTGGTTTTACATCACAATAATGGAACTTCAAATGAGTATTCTTCTGAGCAGAGCGGGCTGCCATGATAGTGTAAGTGCTGGAGAACAGAACTGCCACACAATAAAAGTATGTAACTGAAACCAAACTGCAACACATGCATGTGGCCCATTTGACATCCTGTGAGATTAATGAAAGAGCTTAAAGCCCCCACTGCTCGCAGCGAGAGCTATTCACACACACACAAACACACACACGGTGATGAGGAAGTGTTCTTTTTGCTCATTAGAGCATCTCTATCCTCAGGTTCTGCGGCCACAGGACAAATGAGCTCAGGGTGAAAGGAAGTCTCTTTCCATCCTTCCACCTCGATTCATCTTTTTGGTTTCATTTTTGCTTTCTCAGAGCCTAAACAGCTCAGTCTCTGTCCATCTTCCCCACACTGCCTTTTCCAATCCATGTCTCCCTTTATTTCCCCTGTGATTCTTTCTTTTTCTGCGTCCCCCCCCCATCTGTGTTGATACATTAACCCTGTGTTGCGCAATACATGTACCACTAGAGAGCTGCTTTCTTCTCTTTGTCTGAAAGTCTTTCATCTGCATTTTCACCTGCGGGCCTCCGTGATCCCACAATGACTCAAACAGTTACAGACCCCAGTTGGCCTAATTAGGCTAAATAGGATTTTGAGTCAACACAAAAGGGGATGCCTTTGTGCCCGCCGTCCATAAGGATGTTATATGAGCGCTCGGAATATCACAGACAATTTACCTAAGGGCTGGTCTTTCCCCCCCAAAAAGCCCTTTTCAGCAAAGCACGTCTACAGCGCTCAAAGTGGGCCATGCATCATCCCACGCCGCGGAGGACTGCAGAGAGCTTGAGATGCCAGGAGGCTAATGTTGTCTATCGTATCACGTCTTTGAGTTTGCATTATTGAAGTCGGTGCTTCATATTCAGACCTTGAAAGGCAGAGCTCTTGCAATGCTGAACATGCTGGCTAATGAGAGCTCAGTGCTGTGCTTTTTCACTCGTGAACCTATGGATACATTTTCAGATTCAAAACACTTCTGGTACTGTTGAGATCTACTGTGCCTAGTGTTTGCTGTGCCGGATTGTCGTACTAGTTAAAGGAATAATGATATGACATTTGGGTAAACGCGCTACGTATTATTTATTATCCGTCCTCGCTCTCAGCGTGGGAAGAGAAGAGAGTGACGACAGGACACGCTTTGATGAGGCTCCTTCTCTCTCTCCACAATAGCTGTCAGAAGAATGAAGACATTTAATATGAGGAAGTGAAATGGACCGATGAACCAACCCCAGCCCGGCACCGTTACATCCCATTCCAAAGGACATAAAAGCTTTCGTGTCCCTGCATAAAACCTGAGGCCTTCAGCGTGTGTACAGTGCTTGATACAAAAAAGGTGCATTAATGATGAGACTTAGCTGTCTGTCTGCAGAAGTAGATAAGTAGTAGTTTCTGCGTTTTTGTTTTTTTGGCATGCAGAATCCATGGTCAGAGATTATAGCTTACTGATGATCCATCACTAAAATGAGGAAGCTTTGACATAATTTATGGTTGCTCCCCACTGACGAGCGCCTGCCTCCGCATTATACAGCCGTTTAATTGATAATGAGTCTGACGCATGCATAACAAAATCACTTATTTGTAACTACCTCATAACAACCAGCGCTTCTTCAGCGATCAAATCAGGCTGACACCTGCATGACTGCAACGGCACCTGCTTCTTTTCCAGTGTGAACCACTTACGCAACAGTTTCAGTTATATTATTGAAATAAATACATAAATAAAAAACGCCCCAAACCACAGACAAGAACATTTGAGATTTACTGTGTGGCGTATCTGTTTGCCTGTACAGTCTCTGTGTAGAGATGTGTATGATTCATTTACACCAAATCATATAGTATTAACCGGTGCCAAAGCCAGAATCCAAATGCAGGAAAGTGAACTCTGTTACACCTCTCTGTGGGAGGTTATACAGGGACTTATTGTACTTCCAGTTCTATTATCTGGTGGAGAATGCAAGCAAGTTGGCAGCAGCTCCCACTCTTGTTTATTTGACTTTATAGATTTTTCTCTCTCTCCCTATTTTTTTTTCTCTAATGGAAACCGGCACTGTGCCACCTGCCAAATTGTGGTGGTTGAGAGAAGAGAGCAAAATAAATACAGCCTGCGTATATATATATATATATATATATATATATATATATATATATATATATATATATATATATATATATATGTGTGTGTGTGTGTGTGTGTGTGTGTGTGTGTGTGTGTGTGTGTTTCTGGGAAACTAAAAGACAATATGTGTGTGTATGTGTGACTGTTGTGGACTTTCACAGCCTGTTATTTGTGCGCCGCTGTCAAATGAGCTCACTGTAGAAAGAAAAAAAGAAGCAATCAGCCGGCCACGGCATCGGAGGCCGTCTGGCAAATCAAAACATACAAACCCGAGTGTTATTGAATTGTCTTGTCGTGTCTCGCCAGCCGAGTGTTTTTAAAAAGTGACCCGATGTGGCTGAACCGAGGCCAAATGGTCCGTCACAATCAATTAAGTGCTTTTGGGTCTGTTTGCTTGTTTGCTAAACCAGACGAGGGACGACCATTCTCGGTGGTCAATAAAGACATTTTAAAAAGTTGAAATTTGAAATTAAAAGGAAAGGGAATTCAAAAAGGAGGAGGGATGTGCAGGTTAATGTGGTCTTAAGCTGAGAGGCTCAAAACCCAACATGTAGAAATCAACAAGCCTGCAAAACAAATATCTTCAGTCTGCCACGCCATCCAGCTCTCATGGCCGCTGTTATAATGAATGCTTCTCGGGCCATCACCTTTCCAAAGTGACTCACATCCTGATGACCACTGCAAACTGGATTGCCACTTCACTCAAGTAGGGTGAATTGAGGATTGAGTTATTTTATGTATTTATTCTTTTTAACTGAGCTACTGACTAAAGCCCATTATTGTCGGACTTGCATTTAAATAGATCATTTAATCATCAGTGACAAAATATTGTCACTAGGAGCTCTGTTTTACATGTCGTATGTCTTTACCTCGGGGGCTTTAGAAGGGATATATTTTGTTATGATGCATTCAGTTCCCCATAATCGCAATGTAAAGCACTAAATTACCTTAGTGATGGTTAGTTTCTTTTCAAGCCCATGAGTAAATCTTATCTTATCGGCTGAATTTGTACAGTTTTTAAACCAGAATAATTTGTAAAATCAAATTACTGCATCACTTCATAACAACATGGATAGTGAGCAGACATTTACAGGGGAAACCATTGACTGTTGAATGCTTATTGAATGTTGTCACATTCAAAGAAAAGCAACACAATAATGCAGGCTCATTATAGCATACCTGGGGCGAAGGAGATGTGAATATACTGTATATTAATTTGCTATGTTTATGTGTGTTTTCTTATAACTGTGTGTTTTTGTGAGAGAGTGAACGATGTGCGTGGCATGATGCATTAGCAGCGTCCTTCTTTTGTCTTATGTTACCCTACAAACATTTGTGTGAATTGAAATACAAGGTTACATTGTGTACTATTAGTCAGGGTTCCCGCACACAAAACCCAACAAATGGCAATGTTGGCTAAAGTGGTACAGTGGATAATGAAAACTGTTATTGAATGCTTTTCAATAGGCAATTAATCTACTCTTGGGTACCGGATAAAATGTGATTAAAGGATATATTCAATATGTCTTGTAGACTTTTGTGACAGTATGTTTTATGTTATGTGTTGTGTATATTTTGTATTGCTTATTTGAAGGTTATGAACAAGAAAACACATGTAAACAAGTGAATACTTAATAATACTAAGAGAAAAACACATGTGAAGTAACTGCTCCCAGAAGACAATAGTCTACTACCCGTCCAAAACAACAAATTGACCATTCAAGCCCGAGACTACACCTCAAGTTTGCTCCTTATTTAAAAATGCTGTCTATAATGCTAAAAGACTGGCTGGGCTAATAGTCCACGTAGAAGTTATGGATATAAGAGAGCAGCATCGTTTTTGTAACCCCACAAAACGTAGCTAGCTCATGATTAGGGCTGTACATGGGCAAGCACCTCACGATACGCATCGCGATACAAGTGTCACAATACGACATATTGCAATGCAATACATATTGCAATATATTGCAATTACAGAAAATTCAAAAATAAAGCTGAAACTACAACTTGCTGTACCACCTGGATAGTCTAATAGGTACATAACATATTGATAACTAAGCGGACAAATTGCATCAACACTACTTTAAAAAAGCTATTTGCAGTGCACAGTCACTGAGCAGTGAACACACTGAATTGAAATGCACCTGCCATACAAATTAGAGAAAACAAAGTGCAAATTGTATTCTCATTGTGTCACTGAACATTTTTTTTTACTAAAATGCACTTGACAACTAACTTCATTTGAAAATAAAATACATACTGTATTTCTTTCTTCTTGTATAACTGATCACTTTTAACTAACATATCGATGCCATACACATCATATGAATTGAAGTGCATCAAGTGAAGTGGTCTGTCACTATGGCTGGGTCTCTAACTCTGCAATGTCACTGCCTCTACGGCTCTCGTGCACTGACCGCAAGTGCAAAACACATGAAACTAGTTCCCGCTCCCCAGAGATGTGTGGCGGAGTTATAACATACAACTCGATGGTCCAGTCGACAAACATCACACGTCAGGGCTACTCTCTCTGCAGGGGGAGCAATGTTCTGACACGTTTCTTCACCTCTTTGCTTGTGAGACGCCATGCTGTGGTATTGGCCGGATCATGTGACAGGCCGGGAGGTCACTGGCCTTCGCTTAGAAGGCAATAAGCAGCGACATCTAGCAGTACAGGATTGGACCATTTTAAATCTGTTTAAAACAGGATTTAGTCGCGGACGTATCGATACACTATCGACGATTGTTGAAAAATCTTTTCACAGCCCTATTTAAAATACTCCTTGACCTTACTACTAGTGGTGAGGTTACTACCGTTGGTGTAGCCAGGCAAGCCAACATTAGAGCATAGCAGAGAAACCCACCGCTTAGCCAACGGTCTTTTTCACTTGGGTTTTTCTGTGGATTAAACAAGATATAATGTGCCTCAGGCCTTTATGCCAAACTAAGCTGTGATAGACATGAGAGTAGCATCGATTACATTACATATCATTTAGCTGACGCTTTTATCCAAAGCGACTTACATTTTTGCTCTATACACCGTAGACACAGCAACGGGGAACAATTAGGGGTTAAGTGTCTTGCTCAGGGACACTTCGACGTGTGAGCTATGGGGATTGAACCGGCTACCTTGTGGTTGCGGAGACGACCACTCATCCCCCTGAGCTACAGCCGCCCGTATCGATCTTTTCATCTAACTCAAGAAAGACAATCATCTTATTCCTCTAAGATCTTTTACTGATCCTATTAGCGTGATCCTATTTACTTATCATGCGCACATGGATCTGAAAATATGCATATCCACACATCCAGAAATGTAAACTTGCACCAAAAAAAAAGAAAAATCAACGAGTTTCCCTCAAGCTGCCACAGGTGTTGATGGAAAGGGAGAAAAGCGGAGGGCGGCATCTTCTTTAACCAGACAGACAGATCGTATCAGAGTGTTTGCTTGCTGGCTTCGGGCCCTGCAGTGCCATCAGATAGCATTCGATAAGAGTGTGACATGCTAAGGCAGCGAAGGTCAAGATATGATGGCAACGAGGGCAACAACAGCCACAGTCACTGTGCCGGGAGCTTGGTGAGGGTTGGGGTCAAAGATGAACTGTGCCACCAAGGCAAAAATAATCTAGCTGCTTTAGGATTAGGACCACTTCCACGACAAATTGCTTGCCATTCCTTGCATATGATTCAATTGTACAAATGTGCAGGGGCTTTGGGGGGAAACATTAGCATCGGAGAGACAGGTTTCTTAATGCAACTTGACAGTTTTTGAAGAATTATGAAAGCCATTAAAATACTGACACAGGATTTATGTAGGATTAGGGCTTCTACAATGACATCAGGGGCAAGCCCTCACAATTGAAGGCTGCATTTGATTTGTCTTCTATTGCCCTTTTCACATAATCTTGATGTTACACATTGCTGCTAGGTCACAGGAGTTGCACTTTTAAGCCAATCCAGACAGAAGCCGTGTCTCTGCCAAGCTGATTCTAGCAATCCCCATTACGCACACATTGTCATGCATCGCCACTCAGCCCAAATGAGTTACAAAGGAAGCATGGAAAGGAAACATTAGCAGCAGTTGGATGAACTGGATGCATAAAAATATTAGAGAGTGATTTATGGCCCATGTCGATAGCCAGTTCCAGGCAAACAGCGCTGTGTAAGCAAAGGCCCCTCCAGCGTCTCTATCCACCATTCTATACGACGGGTGACAGGGAGAGACTATGAAGCCATAATCTTTCAGTATCAATCAAAGGTGCATGACTGCCAGTCCCAAACCTAGTCCTATTCATACCCTAAACCCTAAGTGGCAAAACAGCAAGCAACACATTAGATTAGATTAGAAAAGAAGAGGAAGATAAGAAAGAAAAACAATGTCACAATGTCCCTACATGATGCACTGTTCTTGATTCAGGCTTTATGGTGATCTTTGCTGTTACAAAGACAGAAAACTACTGACAGCAAATGAACAAGCAGGTGTTTAGAGGACAATATAATATACACATGTCCAATGTTTCTTTGATTCATGTTCATTTCTTCACTTCAAGTGTTTGTTTCATTGATGATATAACCTACAAAGATGGAAGGTTTACGTTTTGAACAGCAGCTGCTATAGCTATCTACTGACATTTGGATATAGTTCATTAAGATTATTCCAGTGAATATAGTTTAATTCAAACATAGCATTGACAAATACATGTGTCAGGTTGTTCAGAATGTTAATAACTTGCAGTCGGCACTCAAATGTATTGTTATAGAAGAAGGCGTCAAAATGCCTTTGACCTATAGAACAGTAAATAAATAGGTGTTAAGCAAATAACTGTAATTAGGTGGCTGTGAACTGCACTTTGGTGCATATGTAATGCACTTTGCGGTATATACTCCTGAGAAGAACTACGCTGAACGCTTAATGTGTCAGAAGTCGAACTGGAATGAGACAACCTGAGATTTATATTCTGCACCTCCACATTTTTGGGTGAAGCTGAGTGATTTTCTGCAGTGGCAGTGCATACATTACATACCTCGATGAGTAGATTCTCTGTGCTATAATGGCATTTTGGTGGCAACCGGTGGATTTAAAGTCAGCATAGCTTCATTCACATGATAATCCATCACCGTATACGTCAACCGTTGACCATAACTTTGAAATAGAAGAAAGTCTGTGCTACAAACTGAAGGCGTGATGTTTAAAACATGTGGGCACTGAGGTAGGGAGTTGCAAGGAGCTAAACAACTGAGATGCATTATGGGAAGTGTAGGAATCTGCATTTGTGGTTATTCACACAACAGGGAACAGGTATTGTACAGTCTGATGGCTGTTGGCACAGCTGAGCGCCTTAAGCACTTTGTGTTGCACCTTGGGGGTAGGAGCCAGAGGCTCTAGGTGCTCTGTTGATGGCAGCTCACCGTAGAGGGGGCAGGTGGTTTTGTGTCGGACAGATTTCCGCTTTGTCCGCGCCCTCTGCCCTGCTACTGCCTTCAGGCTGTAGCAGCCTGCCTTTTTTTTTTATAGAACCAGTTTGTTTTTTTCTGCTTGCCTCTCAGTACCGCCTCTGCTGCACACCACATGCGAAGAACAGCACACTGGCCGCCATTGATTTGACAGTGGAGTATGAGCTTTGAGACCTGGGTGGTGGCTGGCATGTATGAATGGATACCTGCGACTGCACCATGTTCACCTCTTCACCTCAGGGCTGAGAGGTGTCTGTAGCTTCCTCTTTCTGAATAGATCCACTAGCTCCTGACACTGAGCTGCAGAGTGTGACATTAAAAGACAAGATAAAGTTCTCCACCATACTCAAATACAGCATCTTCTTGTCCTTACCTGAGTCGCACAGCGTGAATCATGTAACTTCTGCACTGGTGCTTCTTCACAGCTTCAATATCACAAATAATACATTGTCTAATTATGATTGAGAACATTCATTCGATGCGTTCATGACTCGCAGCACATTAGTTTAGTTACTTGCTATGTACAAATAGCATTGATCGTATGTTGCTTTCATACCTGTCAACGCCTCCGCGTTACTATGGCAACACCCCGTAGTCGTCCCTCACATACAGTGCTGGTTGCTCTGGCCATTTCCACAGCCGTGTAATTTGTCCATCCCCATCTTTCCAGGGTGAATCTTTGGGAGGATTTTGCTGCAGGATCACCAGCCACTCAGAGAAACTGTCATTCATTTTACCCCGCAGCCTCGGGCCTCGGAAATCTGTCTCGCGCATGGCATGCGATTGAAGGTACATACAAAATGCACATGTGATCACACGAACACTTACTCATTGGTGGATATCGAATCAAGAAGAGAAGTACTGGGAAGTTCCAGAGACGCAGCGAGTTTAGAGGAGACATTTCAAGCTCGGTCTCCCCACAAGGTCACAGTCTGCAGGCAGCAGCAGTAGCAGCAATAACGGCTCACCATCTCCCAGCCCCATTTAACTGACTGATGCTTTTTGACATGTCGGAGCAATCGAGCCAGTTAGCCTCTGGGAGGCTTCAATTAGGACCAGGACTTAATACAGCAGAGAACCTTGCAAAGCCCTGATACGAGGTTACAGCCATAGACTCAAATCAATAGAGAGAACGCATTTAAAAAAGGCAGCTGTACCGAAACCCACGCTCACAGAGCAGCTCAACAACTCTGAGATGGGCGAATGTAGGTGGCGGGAGCAGCTGTATTTTAGTCAGGCTGAAGAGTCCCCGGGTTGTCTTCTGAGAAAGAGTTTCAACCCGCATCGGCAATTTAATAATTCTCAGTGAAGTCGTAGTCAGAGGCAAAGCAGGTGCATGTGGTTACTCGTAATAACACACAACTTGGAAATTGTTTCAGCCGCACCTGTTGCCAGCATGGTGCCACACACACACACACACACACACACACACACACACACACACACACACACACACACACACACACACACACACACGCAGTGTGATAATGACATACAGGGGCAGAGAGACGTGAGTGATGCTGCTGCCGCACTATTTCACGGCTCCTACGACAGTTCCATTTTCTTTCAGGAGGCACGTGACGCAGCTGAGGCTCCTATATAACTGCCACTGCCACCTTACTTCGGCCCTACGCACCTGATTTATGGATAAGGCGCATGCCGTTTTACACTCCCTCAGGGACCTAGCCTATTTGATTTTGTCAGGGGCAATTATGTACTCCACGATTGGGCGTGCAAACTGGAACAGGATGAACTATGAAGAGACACCGATGATGTTTTTTTTAGGCTTGTTGACGCTTGATTTAGCAGAAAAGAAGTTCCAACAGGGTATTATGTTTTGTAGTGAATGTAAGTATTGCATTGATTTCACATATTTGCATCAGCTTCAGTGAATAGCAAATATCAAACGCTAAAGTATCTGACTGAGTACAGAAGACATCGCTAAAAACGTTCTCTTTTTTTTGTTTTCATCTCCGCATTGAGTGGTATTCTGTGCTAGCAAAAGCCGGTTTGATGGAGCCATTGAAAAACAACTTTGAGCCAGGCAGACCTTGAGGTTGGCTGTATATCATTTGCCCCCCCACAGTGCGAGTGCATCATTGTCTGGGCTGCAGCAGTCAGAAATGACAACAGAGGGTGACACTAAAAGGTCCCCGAGTTCAGCTGACTGAAAATGTCACTGGGCTGGCTCTGACAGAAAGCCACACAGGGAGAGGAGAGGGGATACGACAAAACAACAGCCGCAAAGTGCTATAGATCTCCCACACATAAATGGAAATTGTGCATATTCTATCCCTCCCCCATCCATCACACATACACGTCGTCTCCTCTTTGTTGTCATTCAATGTAAGGCGTACAGACATGAAGGCTCTGTGCGGCAATGTAATGTTTCATTGACAAATCGACAAAACATTTGATAATTGATTACTCGTTTCAGTTATTTTTCCAGCTTCTCAAATGTGACGATTTTTTCTTTCTTTGGACTGTCTTTGCTGAAATAAATTGTATTTAACATTTTCACTATGTTCTGAGTTTTATTGAATGAAAACATGTGTTTACTGACCTTGTGTTCTCATAATTTCTAATTAGTTATAAGTTAAAATATTCTGTTATTATTGGCGTTTTCACAGTCATACAATTTTCGTACATTCTGTAATTACCTCTTAATTAAGTAGTTTTCATAGTTAGTGGTGTAGTTCGCCAATTCCGCCAGATTTAAATTACAGTAAACAATGCATGCGTGTCATCCATTGTTTCTGTTTGTATGTCACTGATATTAGCCTCACTATTTACTGTTCACTTTCATACATCAGAGGTTATAAATTATAATAACTTGAATCTAATTCATACACAGACATACTGAGTCGTTTGGATACTGAGGATGTGACAGTCCATCTAATAGCAGACAGCATGTTTCTATGAGTGTGTGAGCTAAATGCAGCAGTGTGAGAACAGGAAGTTTGTAAGTTGCGGATTCTGCACGGCTTTCAATCTTTCATATGTGACTGAGGGGAGGCGAGGGTGAATCAGACACGTCTTCCCTCATTACACTGGACTTCCCCTCATATCCTACCTCCACCAGTCGGCTCTCTCAGTATGGCATCGGTCCATCCGCTTGAATCGCTCTAGCTCTCCCCTCAAGTCAAAATCAGTGCATCCGCTTCATCCGATTGCCACACACGTCAGCAACACCTAGTGTGAACAAAAAAGATAAAGAAAAAGGGTTCCCCCTCTGAAGTCTGGCCAAGTGCTGCAGTTTTGCGACAAAAATAAATAAATGTAAATTACATTTCCTCTGGCTGTCATCTTGTTGTTTCAGCTCCTGATCTTTCCATGCTGTCAGCCTTGTTTGTTGTCCTCCAAATTTGCTTGACAAATGTAACAGTGTAAAGCATGGAGGATGAGACACACCTGTTGATAACATGGATTGATAGAAATGGTTGTCAAAAATATTTAAATAAACAAATTAACCAGAAACCAAAATGTTAAAGTAAATGTCATTCAAATGTTTTAACATGAAAACAACGTTTGCCTTGCCCTAATAAAATACCTTTTAACTTGATTTAGTAGGTGTCACCAAAAATATTAATGTTATTTCTCTCTGTTCTATTCAAAGCATGCAAAAAAAAAAAAGGAACCTGAAACCAAAGCAGCTAAATGGAAATAAGCAATCGTTTATTGCCCCAAGTTAAGATGTCTTCCATGAAAAGAGCCATTAAATTATATACGTAGTAATAATATGACGTACGTATCCCGTATTCTGTTTGTGGTCATAACTGTTTACAAGACCCCCATTCCAGTCACCCCCAACCCTGCTTCACACTATAAGGAATGGGTAGCAGGTGCATTGATATGCCCACATACACAGGGTTACATAAAGAAACCCACTCACACAGATGCTGCCAATTACATACGTGTAATTACGCAACTACAAATAGACGGATGTGTTTAAACACACAGAGAAAGCTAAGGGGTTTCCCTGGTAACCAGAGGCCAGGAAAGAGCAACAGTGTTTTAGTGCATTTTCACCACTTATATTTAAATCCTGCCCCTTGGGGAAATTTATCCTTTTATCCAAAACATTTTTAATTTCACTGGAAATGCAAAACAGATGTTATAAACATTTGTAAAATGATATAATAGTAAAAACTCTTGTATGACTTAAAAGACGGAGTTCGTGGAGAACAGCTTGGATAGTTTATTTTACGGATTACTGAGTAATCTCTGATAAGAGCGCTTCCACAGATGTTATCGTCGCACTGCACGGCTATGCAGATGACTTTTACAGCACGTGCACCGTTTTCAGGTATCCATTTTCACAAAGACACATTACGGTGAAGCGATGAACCATCATTTGCACCCAAAGGTGTTGCGGTATTAATTGGAAGAGCTGTCGCTATCCTCCACTCATAACTCAGCAGTATGATTAGAAACGTGTCAATACCATTACCTTTCAGAAACTGTATATGATCATGTGATAGTTGCTAAATTATTTGCTGCAAGGCCGAGCGTGTGACAAAGTGAGCCAGTGTGTGATTGTGAGAGAAATTGAGGTTACAGGGAATGGAAGTAAGTGTTGCATGAATCTAGCTCAGGTTAATTTAAGACTATCAAATTTGCTAATTGGTTTAAAATGAAGCTCCCTCTCTCATGTCCAATTAGTGGAGTGTTAACTTCGGGGATAAGATCTCTTCCCGTCAGTGTTTGCCAAATGCAGCAGCCAAGCACTAGCTGTCAATTCAATCAGAAGCTCCAGTCAGTCCGTCTGTCTCACGCTCACTGTAAGGAAGAAGAAATGGCCTCCCGGGGGTTCTTACACATTATGATGGTTAGGAGTCTTAGAGTCCTTGGAGAAAGTAGGCTTCGGCAATTTAGAATGAAGGTATATAAGTTGTAAGATTCAGATCCAGTCAGAAGGGACATGTCAAGACGTTTTTTCCCCAGAGGAACAACATCCTTAAATAAAGTAGAATCTCATGTAAAAGCTGCTTGTGAATCATGCATTGACTGTTTTCCGGGTGCCTTCTCAAACTGGAGCTCATAAAAGATGCTCTTTCATGTGGCTCCTCTTCACAAACAAATGTGATATTTGATTCCTACAGCAGGTTTTAACAGCATCAAACAGCCTCGATGCATGTCAGCTTTAACATGCTTCATGATCGGGCAGTCACAAACAATGCGCAAGGGGGAAACGTTATTTCTCCTCCATAAAATCTGATTGTGTCATCTCTTTTGAAGTTATTTTGATAAGGATGATGGTAAAATAATAAATGCCAGCACATCCTTTCAGATTTTTTTGTTTTTGTTTTACAAACTTGGTTTTGGTGAGTAAAGAAATCTAAGCAAATAATCTTGATGAAGCTTATCTTCTGTAGACATGGCTTAAAGGTTGGACTGATAATGTCACCATGTGGGGAAGTTGGAAGAGAGCAACCCAGTCTCCAGGAACTAATGTTTTCATTCTACGTTTCTGCAAACCATGGGATACGCTAAATGTTGTCGTTTATGCAGTATATCAAGCAACTGTTATTGAGAGTTACATGGTGTAATATAGATTTAACAATTGAGAAAGTCCACTAAAGGTGGATGGGAAAGGTGGTTGATGGGTCAAACAAACTGTTGTTATATATAAGCTGTTTGTGTACCAGTGTCTCTTTGTAGCGTAGGTGGGTCCCTAGGGATTTCCTGAGTGTTCATTGGGTAGTTTCACACAAAATGTCGAAGGACACCTGAATTGACAAATCACGGTGCAAGGCGGAGCTCGACACAGACTCCACAGAGTGTCAGCTCCTGTTACAGGCACGTAAGAACACACACGCACAGCAGCGGATTCTTATTTCTCTGCTGTTTTTTCGCGTAAACACTGTCAATCACACCGGCGTGATTCAAGACACCAGAGGGTTAAACCAAAATTCTGCATTCACTATAGGGTTGTTACTTAACAATGCCACACTTGTTACTTATTGTTAGGTAGGAAAGTCTACTATGGGCGTTTGCTATTAATTTACGCCAGTGACGCTACGTAATTATATAAACACAATCCATGATCTTTCTTTTTTTTACTTTTTTTGCTGCCTAAACTTGAGTAATCTGCAAATTTAGAATTCAGACGTGATGGGGAAAAAAAACATGCATTTATAATTAGACAAAACTGTAAGGATGGGGCTTTCGACATATTTGAGTATACTGCTGGGAGTTGCAGTCTCCAATAAGTGTGCCTCTCTTTGGGAGGAATGTCTTGATCAGTGAGAGGGGAGGAACAGGAGGCTGGGAAAACAGCTTGTACAGCCGGTATAATAAGCCCCAGCTTTGGCAGAGAGTGGCAGCGCTTTATTACTTGTCTAAGTAAATGTATAATTGAGCGAGTCACTTCATCCACCGGCGCACTAGACTGTACTGGCAAAAGACAGACAAATGTATTTGAAATTAAATCTCAAAAACTGCCAGGGAGAAGACTGACGCGCATCAGGACAGCTCCAGACCCTGGGGTTCTTACAACCTCAAGGCATGCAGGGTTTTTCGGGGAATGGTGCAAAGCAGTTCCTGTCAGATATAAACTATATTTCCAAAAACTCTTTAAATGGTGGATGAAATTGCGCTTTGCTTCCCTTGGGAGGGTATTAAATAAAAAACACTGAGATCAGACATTCCCTGCTCTCTCAATTAGATGCCATTCCACTTGAGCCCACTTGATCTCGTATGTAAAAACCAATGTGTTGTAATTAGTTCTGATTTAGTTTGTTTTATTAAAACATAGCCTAGAGGTTGTGAGGAAAGTCTGCACATTGATGTTCATCTTGCCATTCTATCTAGAAGTCAAATGTTTAAATCATTAAACTGAACTCTTGAGCAGCAATTTGATATAAAGGACGATACCTCAAGCTCATTGCAAATCAATGGTGTGATAGCAGCGGCGAGCTTACACTTACATCAGTGTGCGGTTTCTTACTGATAAATGAAGAAAAAGAACCAGATATCTTACTCTCCATCACACCAGCTGAACACAGAGCACCTCAACATTATGGAAACTGGAACAGAAGGAGTTTAATTTCCACAGCAGTCTCTGCATCATTAACGATGGCTTTGATTAATGGTTTACATCCACCCAAAGCCCCACCTGTGAGAATCGCAATAAAGATGATCATTTGGGCCACAGCCGCTTTCGATTCCCACACATAGGCACACAGAAAAATCAGCAAAGTAAGAGGCACGGGGGGTTGATTTTCACTCGCACCTGTACTAAAAGTCACCACTGTTGTAAATATTGTGTCTTTTTAATCAGCAATTTTGGTGCCAGTGCAGAAGGGGCGCACAGTAGGCGTGCTCAATAGGGAAAATAGCCTCGCATCAATTCTGCCGTTTTCTGCCGACCTCTTCGCTGTTTGCAATCCACCCATGTAATCCATCATGCAGACATTAATTATGTACTATAGGCTCTTCCAGGACAAAGACTCTAATGAAGGGCCTGTCAACACTTTCCCAAAAACAGTGCAGTCATCGAGGAGGGAGGGGACGCTTATGCTGAGCCCCCCACTTGGATCTAATCCTGAAGAGGAAAGGGAAAACACTTCAACTGCATCTTCAGCACCTGCATTGTGATCATGCTTGCGACGTGCACACCCATAGCACATAGAGCTAACTTGCTAGCAGTCAGAGTAGTGAATCTCCCCCGACACCTGTACACATACATGTACATATTTTTAAGGGGTGCTATGGGTATTTTGGCTATGGTAAAGACTTTTAAAACCACATAAAAAAAAAATACTGGTGCAATTGTATTACATCAAATGGTGAGAAGTACCAGCTTTGTGAACCTAAATAATATCTGCGACTTGCAAAATCCCCAAAAATAATTTGAAAACGACAAGTTGCGGCTGAGCTAAATGATTCATGACTCTGCGTATAGCTTACCTACTGCACACACATGAGTAAATTAAGTGAAATACAGCAAAAATAAATAAAAAAAGCCCATGTTGCGTTGAACTGAAGTTGTTTCACCTGTGATATTGCTTTCACCCATGACTCTAGTGGGATCTATAAACATGTGCCCTAGACAGACATGACAAGTCAGCCAGACAAAGCATGTCCCTGCCAGCCGGCCACAGTGAGACAGAAAGTGTGGAGGCGGCGTGATGGATTGAAGACAGACTCAGGACGGAGCTGCTGCAGGTCTGCTCTCTGTTTGAGTCGGACACCTCGCAGCAGCTGCAGCCCTCGCCGAGCTCGGAGCCTCGGAGGCACGGAGAGCTGGCTCGAGGTGTGAAACTCGAGCCATAACTGAGCCGTGTGGGCTTTTGTTTCATGGCTAATTACTGCTGACTCCTGGCTCTCGTCCCCCCCCCCCCCCCCCCCCTCCCTCCCTCCCTGCTCTCTCTTCCCTCCATCACCCCTCTGCCGCCTGTGTCTTGCTGTTCACCAGTGGAAAAAAGGTATTACTAATGACAGAAGAAGGTTACCCAATTTATCTTCGGGCAAAACCTCTCAGAGCTAGCTCTCCTTGCGTCCTTGCGGAGTGCAGATTGCCAGAGGAAAAATAAAACCCCCAAACAAACAGACACAACAAACAAACACACAACAAACAACAAGGCTGCAACTAGAGACTGAACCCAATCTGACTGGTTTAAATTACTGAAATAATTTTGTTTTTCCTTTTCATCTACTTTCGCTGCAACCTGAATACATTCATTTTTTTATTCTATGATGGTATTTTATTTAATGCTATGGGCAAATAAACTTAAATGAATCTTTTACAAGGTGGTTTCCAGATCCAGGTGGTGTGCTTTCAATACAGATGGTGTGAAGATGAGAAGAAAGGCTAGGGTTAGAGAAACTAGCTGAAGAGAGCTTCGGTGGTTTGAATCTTTGTTGCCGTTCGATTCGAGAAAGGCCTTTTGCCATTGTGAGTAATCGGCAGTAGGATGACATGGAACATCTTGCTGCATGCAGTTTTAGATGAGATCTGACTCTCTTGGAGTCATAGCACATTATGGAAGAAGTCAAAGGAAAACTGTAAAAGTGTCTCTACTACTCCTTTTACTGTCAAAGCCTTTGAGTATTTTACTTAACTCCACCAAAGCTGTTTAATGGTCATTAGTAAACTACTGGCTGTAAAAGGCTCAGATGTGACTGTAAAACAGCCCATGTTTTAAAGATTTGGGACACACTACTGACGAGGTGGATCAAGGTAAAAGCCATTATTCTTGATTGTTTTCACTGCCAGTCACAAAGAAGCTGCAGATAAAAACAGAGGCACTTACAGATGGACTTTTTAAGATTTGAGACAATCAAGATTGAATAATTAAATAGTTGCAGCTGAAGGTATCTAATGAGGCAGGGTTTGAGCATGAAAATCCTCTTTTCTTTCATTGATAAAATAATGTTAATTCACAGGTGAAATGACTTCACAATCAATTTGAAGGTGCGTTGTTTTAAAAGAGGGAAAGCTTGATATTTGGGAAATACAATCTTTCACTAAGAGTCACATGGGAATATTGATTGTGTGTTGGCACATAAGAGTGGTATTAATCTCATCTAATTCCTTGCAAGTTAATTTCATGGACAATAGTTTGAACACATGTGACAATTAGAGATGGTGTTGCTAGAAGATAGCACATATTTCGCTAAAAGTAAACAATAAGGGAGATTGGATTTAGATTTAGAGAGAGAGAGGAGATACAACGAGGTGAAAAGCAAGGAGGAAGTGACTGACGTGTCCATGCTAAATAAATGAGGAGCAGGATGTCCACAGCAGTTACCGACTAAACCCTGATTAAACACATATTAATCAGCTGGGACCGACGGACTCACTCCAACATTCATCAGGTTTAAGCTGCTCTGCAAAGGCCAAAGATGTAGAAGCACTAATACTGCCGGATTACAAAAGGTGGAACAATAGGTAACAGGTGTTTGAGGTTATTCTTATATTAAAAGGTCTTGAAGATGAACACGGTCAAGTCAATCATCTTAAATTTCACCCTTTACTATTATAAAACCATTTATACTACATGATGTTCCATAAAGAAGGGATAGCGTGTCGGCTGATGGAGATTTTTAAGGCTGATGCCTTGAACCGATCCTCTGCCATCAACTACTCCATCATCACTGGGCCGTCCTGCTTTCATGTCTGCCAGAATTGCCAAACTATTCAGTAACGCAATTCATCACAATGCTCTCTATGTTCTCTGCCTCCTCCGTCACTGCGCCGGTGCAAGCTGACAGTTTGAAACCCACCTCCTGTTTTGACCTTTGTGATATTCATTTCTCTTGAAGCTACACACCAAGCTGTCAATAACTTCTGCGGTACAGCGGAAGATGTATGGCAACAAGTCTGATTAAGTGATATGGCCTGCAAACTGGTTTGTAGTGATGTCACCGTAAAAAGCATGACAAACTGTGACATATGGGGATAAACATCCTCCACTTAGTGTTGGTGGTTTTACAAGGGCTTCAGTCTTGTGTGAAAGATCTATGAAATGTGGCCGCACCAATATGGATCTGTCCATAAAAAATATACTGAGGGAAATTAATTTATGTAAATTGTGGGTGAAGGTAAGGTTTAGGGTCCCGTGAGATGTGGCATTTCATCAATTTTTTGCAGGCACTTTGACATAATTGCGAGCTCTAAATCTGTGATCGGCTCCTGCGAGCGCAAAAATCCACAGTGGCAGCCTGACATTTATGGAGGGTCACCTGTGGTATGGCAGAGCGATGTGTGGATAAAGGGGAAAAACGGAAATTTAGCGTTGACTTGCTGAAGAGCACTTGAAATGTACAGAAAATGACTGGTTGAATTGTATGAGCATATGAAACTGAAGCAGCGTTTAATTAGAGGCTTTGCTATTGATTGATCTGGGGAGAGGTGGGTTTTTCATGAGCTGCTTGGGCTTTTGTGGAGCAATTTATTTTGCAGCCGGCAACAGGCAGAGAGGATCCATCCTGCAGAGAAATGAAGCTGTTGGATCAAGAAGTTCAAGATAAGAGAGGGAATTGCAAAGGAAGGGGAGGAGAGAGACAGACAGATCAGATTTTGTTTGTGTTTACTTGGTTTAACTTTACTAGGGTTTACCTCTAACTGTAATTGACAGCCTGGAGGATGGTTGAAACATGTAGCAGGAGAATCAACAGTATATAAATACTCAACACTGAAACATAAACAGTATGAATCTGGAGAACAAAACACAGAAAAGAATGACTGGTCAGGATAGCAGGCTATATGACGGCTATGTGTGTGTGTGTGTATGATCATCCTGGCAGAGCAGTCTCAACAGCTGCTTCGTCTGTGAGCAGAAGCAGCTGCATCAGCAGTGGCGGGTGAAACATCTGTCTTTGCTTCTGTGCCCTTTAGTCAGCTGCAGATTTGCAAACCCTCCATCACAAGTATCTGTCTGATAAGATCAAGTCTGAACTGTATTCAAAGAACAAACACTGTTATTTAAATTAGAGTAGTGTACTGTAATGGAATGACAGTACACTATTCTGATTTACTGGTATTTTAATTTTTTTCTGAGAATTAGGAAATGTGACATAGTCAGATTTTTTGTATTGGTCATTGGGGATCAGAGGTGAAATAGAATTTAATGGCAGCATTTTGAATACAGATATTGTTTTTCAATGTTCCTTATAATAAAAAAAAAACAATATCTGTATTCAAAATGCTCCCGCTAAATTCAATTTCACGTTTCAGGATAACTCAGATATAATGATACAAGCAGTTACAAAAGTGTGTGTTAAGGCAGACGAGCAATATCTGTAAAACATCACATTCATTTAGTCTGCTAAAAAACGAGGTAATAAAGAACGGGATATAAAAAAAGGATAAACAAAAGGCAAAAGCATGAAATCATGTGAATCTCGTGCCATGAATCACGTGTGAAGTCTTTGTTCAGCCAAGCTTTGTAAAAATGACAGAAAAAGATGCAAAAGTACACCGCTGCGCTCAGACAGCCACTGCACAAAGAGAAAAACAGATAAGTTCATCTACATGAATTAAAAATGAGAGAAAGGTTTAGTGTTAGGCATGCTTGCTAGATTTCGAGAACCTGGTGTTTCTGCGGTTTCGCCACCTTTGTGACGACATGTTCCAAAATGCAAAATGTTGTTGAGTGGAAAATAACAGATAACACGCTGTCCGACTGATGTAACACATTACTGTCACAAGGTCGTCACAGGAGGTTGACAAGGTCACAGGTGCTTTTCAACCTCCTAAATCTCAAATATAATTCAAATAATATCAGTTTTTGTCTCATTGTAATTTCTGTAACACAATACATAGTAACTTGTCAATCTGTTTAATGCGTTCTCGCTGTTGCAACTTGGCCTTGGGCCTTGTCTGCTTCCCCAATTTGCATAAATATGAGGAACTTGAAATGCCAGTGTGACATGAAGCCACCTGATGAACTCACCCCGGGTTAGCCACGGAGTCCATTACGTTTATTAGGCTGGCAGCGGGTGCAGGCCACCATTCGAGGTCAGGCACGTGAGACTCGTCTGCTTGCATCTGGCAGACAGCTGAACGCACATGATTCAAACAGATACCTGCCTATGCATGTGCAGCATGTACACAGACATTTGGACTCTTAAATGTGTCCGCTTTTTTTGCAGACACACATGCTTGTATAAATACACAAATGGATTTTGAAGATTTGTAAATGGAAGTGGATTTTACACACAGTCCATCAGATTAACCCTGCATTGATAATTAGCACATCTGGAAAAATGGTTAATCTAGGGGTTCATGGATGTTCATTGCCGTGTTTCCTTTAGAACATGCCAACAGATGGAAATGGCATTTAAAGCATCTGGAACTTCAAGAGCATCTGCTCCATAACTTCATTTGATTATCATATAACTCTGTCATTTATACAGCTTCATGTGTCAAATATAATGCTGACCCAAATGCTTTTGTAGTTGTTGTTTTTTATATATGATTACCTAAAATATTATCAAAAATCCCATGAAATGATGATTAATAATACCATATTATTAATTCATGTGTATATACACCTTTTTATGGGCCTGCATATGAGCAAATTTGGTTATTTTTTGCAATTAATTTGATGTAATTATTTAAATGTTGCAGCCATTTTAGTTTCAATAAAATGAGAAATCCTTGAAGTAAAGTTGTCCTCATCTCTCATAACACCACAATATCAAAGTAAAGTACAATATAAGTTAATAATGACTGCACACTTGAGCTTGTGGTGTCATACCCCCGCCCGCTGTCATTTGATGCACAGGCTTACCGACCCAGGTCAGACCGCCGCACCGGATGCTCCCGCTTGTAAAGACACAACTGCAGCAACTATGTTTAAGACAATGGTTACAGTTGACCTACAATGTGCCAGTATTCCCCTCCACCTCTTTCTCACTTCCACAGTTCAATCCTATCTAAATTACAGGGTATATCGATTGTGAATATAATAGTATGAGCAATACATTGCTTCACTGTTATATTTAGCTGCTTCCTGCTATTTGCCCGTCCTGTGTTTCCATTGTCTAAGTCTCTATGCTATTGTCTCCACCAGCAGGGCTGGAAATGGATCTTGACTCACCCCAAAGGAGTTCCAGCAGTACAATTTGAGCAGGAACAGAACCCAGTAAAGGGATTTGAGCCTCTCAGGCAGCGCTTACTCACAGGTCTGCCAGTCAGGTGGGAGGCTGGGGGCAGTGCTACCTGGGAGGCTCAGCTCATGTCAGCAAGTCTCCTTTTATGGCGTTTCACCTTACTTTAATACGAGTGCTAGCAAAGCTGGGTTTGCCTGCATGGCAGCGCAAATAAATGCAACTTGATGATTTCACAGTCTTGTGTGTGCTTTGTCTTTGTCCAAATATGACTTGACAGCTCATTCATACAATCTTAAGGCACACAAACAGAAGTAGGCCTGAATAATTATTCAGTAGTTACTGAACACTTTTTTGGTCCGACCAGACATTAGGATAATGTGTCTGAGGGAGCTGTTGAAAATTGCAGTGGGGCAATTTTTCCCAGAAAATAAAATGCATTGATTTAACCATGCAATAGCCTCAGACAGGCTGAATAACTGCACCATAATGCTACCGCTTATAAATCAAGGGATACATTTATCAATTGTAGCACCATCAGAGCAGTAAACCTATTTAGAATGTATAAACGATGACGCTGGAGACAGCTGTTTGTGACTTTCATCTCCCTCGCACCGTTTCAGTGCTATGGACAGCGCCACACCTAGACAGGCACCCTATACACCCACTGTACAAACAATGGACAAAGCTCTACACGGAATGCGTTGTGGGGAAGCTTTGATAGGGAATCCACCGCAGCATTGGGCATGACAAAGCCCCTCAGAACCCCATGTAGAGGTGGAGGAGGAGACAGGAACATGAATATGAGAGCAGAACAGGAGACGGGTATTTATGGATATGCAGGAAGTGGCACGGTTGAGGAGGTTGGATTTTGAATCATACAAAGAGATCTCATTGCATTGAAATAACAAACCAGTGAGATATCTTACCCCCAAGCGATATTTTAGAAGGGCGCCATAGTAGAGTTCATCATTGATTATTCTGATAGGATTAAGGATGACATACACCCATGACATAATTGCTCTTAAAACAGAAAGAGGCTCCAGCTAGACTTTCCTCCTGTGGTGGCACAGTGTGGAGACTGTGCTCTGCCAAAACATCCTGTTGTACCTCCAAATGTGTCCAATTATAGAAGCAACACACCTTCAAACTATCATTTCCTTTTGACTTCAACCAAATTCAAAGATCGTCGTTCTCACTCCAGCTGGAGCTGAGATCCACCATGTGATTTGGATCACAGCGTCGGTGTTACAGGTGTCATGCAGACAGGCTACCAGCAAGTAAAACGTCTAGAGTCCCATTTATACCTTCTTTTTTTTTGTCTACAGCCTTACAGTGCTGAGCCCACTACCATGACAGACAGCTTCAAATCGAAAGTATGGTGTTGACACGGATGAAGGGTGGTAGTCGCTCAAGAGTGAGCCTAAGATTTTTCAAAACTTGCTCTATGGTTTCACACAGAGGATTTCCAGCCACACACACACACACACACACACACGCTCACTGGTTTGATGTGCATGATGCATTGCTGGAGGTAGTGTTGGAGTGAGTAAACATCCCTGCCATGAATTCTCGAAAAACATCAAGACAGAGTTTGATACAGTCTGGTCATCGAAGCCAAGGCACTCTGAGACAGTGAAAACGTCTTAAAGTAAGAGCACAGTGTGGTGTAGCATCCCGACCGAGACGTCGTAGAAACTAAAAAGACACGCAGAGACAAATTAGAGTGGTAGAAATGTAGAAATGAAGAAATGTTTGCATTCCCCTCCAAGGCATGGGAGTCGCGTTTGATCTCAGGAGGAGCTTCACGTGAGAAAGACGGCACCACAACACATCTCAGTAGGAATCCTCACTCTTCCACAACCACCATGCGTCCTTCTCTCTTCTCAGTAGAGAGAGACGGGGGTTGATACAAACAGGAGGGGGGAGGATGAAGAAAAGGTAAAGTATGATTTATGAACACTTCTCTTCCTCCGGTTTCCACTCTCCCCGCTTCCCTGTTGTGGTGGTAAACAATGTTGAGTCCTCCGAGTGTGTACAGCCCTTCTTTCATTCCGTCTATCTCTCATGCAAACACGCGCAGCAGGAGAAGAGAGCCCTCCTCTGTCTATACCTTGCTCCTCCCCTACTCCTCCTCTTGTCTTGTAGCCCAGAGATATATTTGTGCTGACTTCTTAAAAGGCCTTTGGGGTGTCACTTGGACAGAGTGGATGGGCCTAATTGCATTTAGCAAAGTGGAGGCAGATCTGTACAAGCGTAAATGGATTAAATGTTGTTGGTCTTTTTTTTTTCTTTTTTTTTGTCCCTGCTTTATTCAATCTCAACTGTAATGCACGTCTGTCACTTTGTAAAACTACGTCACTTTGGGTGCTTTCAACATTTCTTCTATTTAAGCTAGTTTAACATGTATCATATTGACTAGTAAATGCTGACACAATCTGATGAACAATCCGACACCATTTAGGGAACGGTGTAAACTCTCGGAGAATTTTACATTCTCTATTTAAATGTTGGATTTCACTGCAAGGGGTACATCATTATGCCCCCTTTCCAGAACCACAGTGTGAAATTGTATGCAGAGCAGCAGACGCCTACTCACGCGATTCTTGTTTAGTGCTTTTCATAATGGAAATCGATGCGCTTGATGGTCATAAATTGTATTTGATGATCATATGAATTCATCTCTACAGCTACTCAAATTCAATCAACTGTCAAACAGAGGCTCTTTGTTCTCATTGTTCAACATCAGATGTATGGCTTAATGGCAGTTGCCCCGGGTGACCAAGCTTATCTATCAGCTATTTACACTGTAGTAAGAGGTTTTGTGTCCAATATGCATTTAATATTTCCTGGCTACACTCTTTGTGACAAGACAACAGCGGATTCATCTGTGGTGTGAGTGTAAAGAAAAAGCTACTGTCAATATTTATTTGCATCTATATTCAGGTTTGTATTTGACCAATAATAAGTTTAGCTGCCAATATATATATAAAATGTCATAACAATAACATTGTATTGCTGTGAGCCTTTGAATTGCCTTAAATATCGACATTTAAACTATCAACACCTCTGTGTTTAAGCCTATTTGTTTACAATTTAGCAAATGTGCCAAAACTCAGATGGTGTTTATTTTGTTCGTTTACATCACTAACCTCTCCTGCCATTCCTCACCTGTCCATAAGCTGTCACTATTGAGTTTCCCGCCTCACATCATCGCCTGCCTAACCAGCTGCTCCTCATGTGAAATCACCCTCAGCATATATAGAGGACAGATGTTTTAATGACCATCTGCCACCCGTATCCCTCTGGTTTAATTTCCCGGTCTGGCTACTTCCTCATTTGCAACTGCAATCATGCCTTTTGACCTATAAAGAGAGTTTCCAACCCCCGAGTCTGCTTTTGGGCACCTGCTCTGTGATTTAGTATTGCACTTCCTCGTCCTCTCTACCCGCCTCCATCGCAACCTCCTGTGTGACCTTTCAATTGTGTGCCTTGGCAGTCTGCATCTTGGGAGGGGTGTCATGCCTCCTTGTGAGGGTGATAATGACTGTTATCTTGAATGTGAGGAGGCAGACGGAGGAGATATATTACTGAGCCATGTAGATATGGGCAGAGACGGGAGAAGAGAGAAACGGCATGGCTTAACGGCACAAATGCAGGTACAGTATACAGAGAGGGAGTGTTGGTTAAATATATCTGTCAGCAGGTGGTATTTTAAAGGCTTCCCACCAGCTTTACAAGTTATCGACACACACAGTTCTTCACACAATGGCTGACGGTGTGTGACAGGAGAGGTTTTACCCAGTATCGGGGATATAATAGACTCTGGGCTTTTGTATTATCTTTCAGTTGCAAAAAAAATGATTAAATATAAAAGAAAGTTATTTCAAACATCTACAATATGTGTGATGCTCTGATCTGAAAAATCAATGCTGTAACACTGGAATAGAAACTCTTCCATTATGATGTCCAATGCATTCCATGTGAACTGTCTGAAAATGCCATTCTCTCCTGCAATGTCTTGAACGTTGAGTCCGTTTTAGTCTTTTTAGATCATCAGAGTGCACCTGCAAGTTCATGTGACTGACAGTCTTTTTTTTATTTTAAACCTTTATTTAACCAGGAGAGTCCCATTGAGATTAAAAATCTCTTTTTCGAGGGAGACCTGGCCAAGACAGGCAGCATTATAAAAAACACATAGTTACAGACAGAAAACACAGAACAAGACAAGTTATAAGAAACTGAAAGCTAAGAGACAGTGACGTAACAGAGTCAATTTAAGAAACATTTACATTTTTGGGACAGTGAGCATAAAAAAAGTCCTGAGAACGCAAAGAATATTGTCCCACACTTCTCTGCATGATAAAAACACACAGGTAGTTTGGGAGCAGACCAAGGATTGCCTTATAAATAAGGGTGTACCAATAACAGAAGTAAGTATCTTATAAGTATAATTATAGCAACAAATTACTGCTTGCTCAACCTTGAATATACCATTCCCTTTTGAAATGCATTCATCTCTGTAAAAGCAATTAAACAGTACATTCTATGATACACCCGGCCTGTGAAACCTGCAGTGAGAGGTCAAACACTGAGCGACATGAAAGATTAAATGTATCAATAATACATTCAGGCAGAATGATTCAGTGGGGGCACATAAATGAGGCGTCACTGCCTTGTCACATTGGGGAACAGGTGCGCCGCCGCATAAGACGCGTATATTTGGCATGTCAAATGAGCAGATGTTGTGTATAATTCATCTTTGTTCCATATTTCATGTAGAGGAGCAGGAGAGTGGGTTTTGGAGTCTGCTGGGGGGTCTCTCTGAGAAAAGGCTTTCAGCCTTCTGGCTCAGCGTGGCGTCTCTTCTGGAGGTCTCTCAATGGGATCTGGTCTTTAGGAATGTGCGTCTCTGTGTGTTTCGGTGCATGATCCAGCTGAATATGTGCATGTGTATGTAGTCTTATACTGCGATGTGTCTAATTTCTACTAATATTGTCTCTGTAGTCCAGTTTAGAGCACCACACATTGATCTGCAAACCCTAAAATGGAAACTGCTCGTGAATAAAAAAGACACACTTCTCTATTAATCAAGTCTCGTTATTCCATTTTTCATGCTATCTCAAAGGAACTGCAAAAGCCCAAAAAGGTGAACATGAAGTAGAATACTGGATTAAATCACAGAGACAAGGGACTGTACGTGAACCCACTGCCAAACTCAGATTTCAATTGGCTCTTTCCAACCAAATATTTCAGTGTCAAATTGTGACAAACTTGCACTGTCAGAAAAATATTGTATATCTAAATTTGCTTAAGTGAGACAAAAGTTTCCCTTCATTTGAAATATACCAGATTCTAGTTCAACTTAGTCAGCGAAAAGGAATTCAACTGCACCACTTGAGGGAAAAAGTGGTACAGAATCTCTTTATCACGTAATGGGCGATGTCTCCTTTAACAACGATAAAGTGAGTCGTTGATCTGTCACTCAGATGCCTCGGAGGAATTCTGGACCATAATTGTCAACTTAGGCTTTAAGTCATGTACTGTGGAGCTTACATCGGGTTTCCTCTGTGGCTGTCAGTGGGTTTGGAGTAGAGGTCGGGCTTTGCAACTGACAGAATTCTGTATTTTCGATTTGTGCTTCAGTGCAGTGCTTAAGCAGGATTTTGAAGTACAGTACAGACATGAAAACCAATATGGTTCAAATGGACGTATTTTTTCAAGCAGCTATATTAACAACGTCTCAAAATTAAAAGGGGGTCGCCAGTTGTGATGAACCTTTAGAGAATTATTTATTGAATTTGCAGCTCCCCTCAACTGTAAAGAGCTTTACTGTGAGTTTCCGTGGCCCGACCCAAACCACTCCCATCATGAAAGCAGTGGGTTACTGTTTTCAGTAAGAATACTCTGAGAAGCCCAGCATAGGCTGCCTGCTGAGCACTGAGCAGTAGACAGATACAATCTGTGACTAGCTGGTGAACATAGTGGAATATTTAGCCGCTACAGAGCCGGATAATTCCCTCAGGAGTTGGTGGCGAACAAAACAGAGCCAAAAGGAGAGTATATTTGAGCCTCGATTCACAAGATGGCCAGAAACATGAATCCAAATGAAAGCTGCTGTTTGCTATGTTAATGTTTGATGTAAGGTGATATATATATATATATATATATATATATATATATATAATGATGTTTAAAGCTTGTTGCCCCAAAACACCAAAAGGCTCTTATGACGATGCAACTGAATTAAGTTAAATTCAGCCATTTATACAAACGTATGAAAATGATCTCTATTATTTTTGTAATGAGAGGATTGTATTGAGAGACAATAAGTACTTAAAATACACATGTTAGGCCTTTGTGTGTATTTTCATAAGTTAAATTAGTTGATAATGAGAGACATATTTTGAAATGTAATTGCGCTGGTCGAGATCTACCAGCTCACAACAGTCAGCAGGAGGTTATGCAATGTGAGTTACTGCGGATCAGTGGTGGTATTGAGGGGAAGGAAAAACTTAATTTGGGCCTTGAATTTGCTTTGCTTCCTGCTGGCTCACCATCACAAATTTACAGAGAGTTTATAATGATTAGGCCTTAATTGTTTTGTTAACTCTATTCTAACATGAAACCGCCAACTCCATTTTGGGAGGATATACTGTAGAATCCCTTATTATGCCACTTATACGCCTGTATGTTGTGCAGATCCCGCAGTGAGATTTAAATGGGATCAGACAGTAACACAAACAACAATTAAAAGCTTGGTTAAGTTTGTTCTTTCTGATTACCAGTGAAGTTGTATCCTGCATACAAAGCAGCGCCTCCAACACAAATGGCTGTTGATATGCATTTGTGATGATCAAGGCTTCATTCAAACGCTTCC
The DNA here is from genome assembly GCA_038501785.1 of Myoxocephalus aenaeus. NCBI lineage: Eukaryota > Metazoa > Chordata > Actinopteri > Perciformes > Cottidae > Myoxocephalus > Myoxocephalus aenaeus. The sequence continues at coordinate 4,808,845 of JBAMJR010000053.1, forward strand.
TCTTTCCCTCCCACAACACAACACACACTCGTCCAAGGCCTATCTGAATAAGGCCAGTCACTTTACAAAGACAGATGGTAGTGGCCTCGTCAGTCAGGGACTAGCAGAGCCATGTGTTTGTAGTTCTCTGTTGCTCAGTCATAACAATATTCAGTCAAATGAGGTAATACATTTTGATTGGTAGACATAAGGAATATCAAAGGCCTGTCAGGGATGGAACACAAAAACAAACCTCCAACAGTCACAGCCATTCTTCATTGTTCTTCTGGGTTTATATGGCGCACTGGGATTGCCTTGCAAGGTGGTGGGGATAGAGACAAATGGAAAACCACACTATGTTACAGACAGAAAGAAGTCAGTATAAATGTCAAAGAAGGTGGAAGGTCTGCTGAATAAATATTGCTGATAAAACTGTACACACAACTTTGACACGTCGTTTGAGGGTCTTTTTATTGTTAGGTGAAATATTTACACACAATAGTACTTTATGCTTTATTTGCCACCACAAGTGTGATGTGTACAGCAGATAACATTACTTCCAAGTTAAGGTAACAGTAACAATCAGGTAAATCGTCTTTTACTTTACTATCTTTCCAAGATGACATTTTAATGGTTGCGTGTAAAGTACAGATCTAGAGCCAGGAGGCATAAAGCTTGGCTTAGCATAAATACAGGCAAGCAGGGGAAAACAGATAGTTGGCTCTGTCCAAAAGTAGGTAAAATGTATTAATGAACATGTTAAATCTTGTTTGCTAATAACCATGAATAAAAGTTTAACATTTAGGGAGGATTATGTGCCGGATCTTTTCTTGGCCGGTCACAGTGATTTACTGGAGTCTCCCTGGACAAAGACAAGCTAGCCAATTCCACTGGTTTCAGGTCTTTGTGCTAAATTGAGCTAATCACCTATGGCTATAGAATGAAAATAGTTAAGATAATTTGCTGTGGCCTATAGAAAGTAAGCAAGTTGAAAACGCCGAACAACTCCTGACTATTTAGCATTTTTTATTCAGTTAATTGTATTTGTACTGAAACCAAAATGTGTCATTGTCAATTGTCTTTACAGGTGTTTGTTTTTTTACTTTGGTCAGGCTACGCTAGGCTAATCACCTCCCAGCTCCAGCTCCATACTGTATTTAACAGACTATCATAAGATTGGTATCAATCTGCACCTTTGACACTTAGTGAGACGGTGAAAAAACATATTTCCCAAAATGTTGAACCATGCCTTAGAATATACATAAAGGAATTATTTCAACAACTAACGACTTTTTCAAATTTACATAATTCTAATCCTAAAACATTGAAAACTGTGATTTATTTTTCTCGTGTTTATATAACCAGCTGTCATACATTGCTAATATTTATGCTCTCATTTATGATTGTCAGTTATGATAGAAAGTTGCGTGACCCTACATCCAGTTAAGTGTCCACATCAATCATGTATTTGTGTCTTTGTTGTTGTCCCGGAGCAACACATTGAACTCCTACCTGCTTACTCATATAAACACTGGATAAGAATGTCAGCTTACTGTCTAAAATGTAAATATCCAGTGGGAGGAAAAACAGCCCCATAATCCAATAAAGGCAATATCAATGGTTGACATAACAACCTACACGCTACCGTTAATGTTGATGCCAAAAAAAACGAAGCACTTATAAGATCCAATTTGAGCTAATAACCAGTATGCAGGGTTTTGTTATTTTTGAGAACATTGTGTTTTGCACCGATTTGTTTTAAACAATGAGATGTCGTCTACTCTGTGGCTGATGATGTTGCCTGTAAACTGCTCATTAGCTCAGGCAGTGACCCTGGGCCTGGTTTGAATGCGACTCATCTGTTTGAAATCCTAAACAGCACACAACACTATTCCCATGATTCACCACAGGGAGAAAATTAAAAAGAGAAAACGTATGAATCCTAATAAAAGCGGCTTCGCAAAGCTTTACAATCTTCCTCATATATTGTCCTGAATGTGCATTGTTCTGCGTTATGTGGAAATATTGCTGACATATCACTTCGGATACTATATGAAACAAACAATACTATCCAATTTCTTGAAATGGTACACTGATCACTCGGTGCGTGGTCAAAATTGAATTTTGCTGAAATGTGATATTTGAACTGACTACATCTCGGTGAGGGGAGAGTGAAGCAAAAAGCCATTCATAAATCATTTCTTGACATTGCTGCTTCATTACTCAGAACTTACTTTCTCCCAGCCTCTCTGTCTCTCATCAAAACTCCATAATCCCTGTCAAAGCTGTTTGGATTGTAGGTTAAATGTGATTCACAAACAGGGGGAGAGAGAATGAGAGAGGACGGAGGGATGGAGAGGACTATAATCTCCTCAGAATAAATCTTTGTTCCACACACTCGTATGCTAATTACCTCTTGCTAGCTTTCACCGGCTCCATACTTTTTTAATAGGTGCTGGGAGCGTGCAAATGTAACTAGTTTGTAATTATAATGCTCCAATACAGAGAATGGTTTACTTCTGTGAGCACATTGCAGAGCCGATCATTGGATTTGTGAGGCAGCCACTGGGCTCCTGTTTTCACCAGAAATGTCAGCTTGATGGATTTAAGTCAAGGTCACATTTGAAAGCTCTGATTAAAAACTGAGCGCGGTTATGGATCAAATGTTGGGAGCATAGCACTGTTTTCAAGCACTGCAACCTAAGACCATGTAAAATAGCTTTTGGTCAGCAGTCAACTATGACAGGCACCGGGTTTTGGACCGAGTGGGTCAGGATCAGAAACACCTAAAGCTGATCAACACACCACAAAAACACAATTCCTTCCCAAGCAAGGAAGTATTTGTTATTAGAAAAATCCAAAAGTTGAGAACCAGCCACATACATTTCATATAAATCAGAAGGTAAGCGGCAAACTGCCAGAGGTTAGTCAGTTGATATAAATCAGAAGTCCGAATGTAAAAATGTCAAGCCTTAATAATAACACTGTAGCCTTTCACTGCCATTGACTCATCTACATGACCACCGTTCAGTGCTGGATCAAGTAACTAGAAGGCCCCAAAGATGAGCATTTGAGCCCCCACACACACCCATTTTGCCAAGAATCCCCCCGCCCAAAAAAACAGTATTTCGTGGAATAGTTAAGACATTTGTGTTGACAGCTATGTCACAGCTGTGTGTCATAAGGGTATCATCAGCATATATGATACAGACATACTAACAAACATAATACTACTTCTGATTCAGATCATCTGAGCTATACTGGTCACAATGACATCATTATTATTATTGCTAACAATGCAGTGGTGCTGGGACGTTTTAATCATTTGCAGATTCACTACATACTGAGTTCCAGTTTCCAATACTACACCACACTACTATTGAGTTGATGTAAGGGAATTTAACTTAATAGGAGAGCACACTGAAATAAGCATTGTTTGCAGTGTCCCACATCACCTGTACGTTCAATCCACTGTAGGGATTTGCCATTACTAATGAAATACCTCAAAACAGTGTTTTTTTACCATATTAACCTCTGAGGGACAAACAGGTACCTCCACCCACGCTGTTAAAAGCTACACTTTGTCACACTAGAGTGACTTTTTTTAACACTAAATTAAGATTGCAGTAGGATTAAGTTCTCGTCGGACTAAGAGTGGGAAGCTGTATTTAATAAAAGCAGTACCACTGCAGCAGAACATTTGGTAAAGTACATACAGATATCAAAAGTGACTCACTTTCTTTCTATTTTTTTGCACGGCACTACAGTCTTGTGAGGCTAAACAGCCAAAAAACATAGAAGAAATAATTATATAAAAAGGTATAGTAAGGACATTAGGTGGGAACTCATAAAAACAACCATATTACAGTAACATTTATAACCAGTGTGCTTATCCAGCACAGGCTTCACTGGCTATAAGTGATTCATCTCCTGGAGATAAAAGCAAACAAATGCTGCCTGGAGAGATATCTGATGGTAGCTGTCCGTGGTGCTGAATTTACCCTTGCCTGCTTCTCTCCTCTCTTTCTCTCTTTCTCTTGCCTCTGTCGCTCTGTCGGTCCGTCTGTGTCCATCTGCCCTGGGCCTATAAGCACACATTGCCAATGTCACTCAAGACTGTCAAAGCGAGGCTGCCACTACCACCACCATCACACAGCGACTATAATGCCTCAGTCAGTTGAAATATAGGCAATCGCTGTGTGCATAGTGTCAGTGGTTGCAGTCAATATGTCCTTTTTACTGTTTCAATATAAGCCTTAAATGTCACCTGGCAGAAGACATACAACAACATAGCCCTGACCCACTCAGATAGGTGTCAACTCCATTCACACAAACACTGGCCTTTCCCGTCAGACGTACATCAAGCATTTCACTATCTTCATAGGAATGTCGCAGCCGATGTGATTGGGTGTGTGGGAAGCAGCAGACTGCGGCTGTAGCGTAGTTAAAGACACTAGTTGATTGACAGCCCAGCAGTGTGGCACTCTGAGAGATATACAACAAGGATCATCTCCCCCTCCCGCAGTCAAATGCCTGGGAAATGAAGACCGAGCCAGGGATGAAATAGTCCCATGCACCAACGCACAGAGACAAAATGAAAATACATATATATATCTATTATGCATGCACACACGCAGACACATGCATGCACATGGATAAAGGAAAAACAAATGTGCATGCACATATGTTTATAACAAGACTATGAGTATACAGCCATGCTACAGTAGTAGCTCTGAAAGGCTGCATTAAGGTACAACAATGCTTTAAAGCTAAATGTTGATGTCTAAATTGATGGAATTTTGGCTTTTTTGTATGTGTTTTTTTTCAACATGATTGTTTCTTGTCGTATTTTTTCAATTATTGAATTTCCCTAGCTTTGCGAGTACACACCCACTGTTGATTTTATCCATACCACTTCATTAAGGCATCAAAGGCTTCACTCTTTTATCTTTCATGGTTCTGAAGCAAAAGAGGCCCTTTCTAAGAAATTAATCCTTTGTATTCATGACATGGACGAACAATCATAACTAATGAAGTATTACTTCACAAGAAACGAAAAAGAGAGCGATGATTTTAATTACGTGTCAACAGGTTTTGAGAAGCATGTCACAGTGGCGGGAGCTGGCTTCTTATGGAGAGCTTACTTTTTTTTCTGTAATAGAAGAAGCTGTCACATTAATATTAAAGACATCTGCTCTTTGTTTTGCTGCATTTCACACGTCATAGAAAACATGACTCTCTTTTTGAATACGGTGTCTTTTTAAATATATCACTGAAATATTAGTAATTCAATTACATATTGCTCTAATACGGACATTTTATGGCTTTATATAAAATTAATTTCACACATTTAAGAGAGGCCGATGGCTCACTGACTGTTTCGCTGATTCTCACAGTGACTTTCACAGTTTAGAATTCTAATTCTATTTTTTAGTGAACTAATTTAATCCTAAAATGCCCCTCTGGTATATCAACATCAATTAAAGTTGGTGGAAAGTTCCGTGCTCTGTGTGTTGGGCTATATGTGATATATTTAGGGTTTACACTGAAACACTGAGCCAGGATTGTTTGGGAGGGGGTCAAATGGACACAGTAGTAGTTTCTAGGGGTCACTGCTCTATCCAAGGGGAGCAATGAACTATTTTTCCTTTGTATACTGTACACCTTTGAGGGCTGAAAAATAATACTACAATAATATAAAAACTGATATATGACAAAATATGATGATATAGAAAACATTTTTTTTTTATATACAATAAAGAGATAACTTTAACCCTTACTGGATTCAAAATGGAACATTTGGCGCAGGAAGGTTTTAATGATGGGACTTTCAATTTGAATAAAAATAATGTATTTTTCACAGTGGTTCAAACCCTGCATCTAGCAGGATAACTGACAGTTTTAACGACCTATTCTCTTGTAAAAAAAATCACAAATATCATTTTTCTTCCCATCACATTCACTGAAGATAACATTTTCTCAGAGAATAACTTTCTATACTTTAATGCCTGTTTTGTGAGGAGACACTCTTTTAGAGAAGCAGCATGAAATTCATGAGAAACAGTCTTCTACAGATCTCTCACAAACAATAAAGTTTGGAGTGCCACTCCGTTTCTCTTCTCTTCTTGCCGTTCTCTCTCGCTCTCCCTCTCAGACATGCATACAACTGTCAGATTCCCTTTCATGAATAGCATTTGCAATAAATTGAGAAAGGCCTTTTTCCGAGAATGATTTTCCTCCGCAAGTCCCTTTAGGTAACATGCAAAATCAACGAGAAGAATGAGCTCAATCCAATTATCTTGCTCCGTACTCGGAGGTGCCAAGGAGCCTTTAACAGATTGAAGCTGGCTGTGGTTGATTCAGGTAAATGGACCGAACCCCTCACTCAAGTATTTAGAAAGAGGGGGTTCATTGCTCTCAATTAGTCTCACACATGAATAACAGTAATACTTTTGAGCACTATCAAGCAGGGTTCCATGCCCAGCGCAGAAACAGCTCATTGAGGTCACCAATGATTTACTGCTTGCTGCTGATCCTGCAGCTTGTTCAATTTCAATTATTCTCAATTTAAATTCTCCATTTGATAAGGTCAACAATGATATCCTTATGGATAGGACACTGAGCTTGCCTGATTTTGGTCCTACCTCTCTGATGAAATGGGATAATTATCCTCATCTACAGCACCCCTTCTCATGTGGTGTTCTCCAAGGGTCAATCCTTGGCCCTTTACTATTTTATACTGTCATATTTGGGTCAGATCATTTCCAGAGTTATGTGGACAACACACGACTCAGTTCCACTGACTGGTAATGACTTAGACACATTTTCTCATGTTATGGATTGTCTATCTGATATCGAATGCTGGATATCACAAAACATCCTGCGGCTCATTGATCGGCGGTCCCTTTATTTGACCCCCTAACTTGACCTGTCCTCCAACATCAAACTTTCCACTCACAATTTGGGGGTTATTTTTGACTGAGTTCCGTTTTAATATGCAAGTCACCAAGGTCGTACATCATGTTTTCTCCATTTTAGGAATATTGCTTTAGTAAAAATAATAATATCAGGTGTCATTGAAAGAGTTATCCTTATGAAAGAGTCATTGAAAGAGTTATCCTTGTTTTTATCTCATCACATAATTCCCTGTATTCTGGGTACAGCCAAAAGGCCACGTCATGTCTCCAGCTCGTCCAAAACTCAGACTATATATACTACTTTAAATACACTACTATATATCCAAAGAGACAAGTGCATATCGTTACCATTTTTGCAAAACTACTCTGGATAGTTTTAGAATTGAATTAAAACCTTTTCCTAGTTATTTTCTTGCTCCTACCTAACATCATATTTACCCGTGCCCTAGCCGCTGCCTGCGCTTCTCAGGTAAGACCCTCCTCACTGGTCCCACAGCCCACCGGTATCGAAAAGAAACTGGGAATTTCCATGTAAACCCCGCAGTTGAGGAACTTCAGTTAGCAAACACAGTACCTTCTTTTAAATCACTGTTCTATGTTTCTATTCATATTGTTGTTGTTGTTGTTTTATATTGGCTGTGTATACAATTGTATCTTATTCTGTTTAGCACTTTGTAACTGTGTTTAAATTACTATAGAAATAAAGTACGTTATTATTATTGAATGTGATAAAGCTTGAGCTACATCTTTGCAGCAACAACCCTCCTCCCATCAGGAAAGCAGGAGCGAGACCCACATTGTATTTTCTTCCACTCACTAGGCTTTACCTACTTGATTTGCAATGCAAGATGACAGCTTTGATGTAAGGCCTTGTCTTCCCCAGAACACTATATCTGACTGTAATGTGGAACCAATGCATTTGTCATGGTGAATCACAAAATATTTTGGAAAGGTTTGCTTTCCTGCTCAAAACTGTTTTCCTCCAAACCTAAAGCAAAGGAACCAGTGATTTTTCATGCAAGACCCAGAAGAGATATCTCCCCACACTAGTCTCAACTAGTGTGAATCATTTAGCATGGGCCAGGGACTCTATTCATTCTAGTCAGTGTGGTGACCTCAATAAAATTAGTGTACATTGAGCTACAATTGAGCTACAAAAAGTGTTGTATTCCCGTTGAAGATCTATGCTCTACTTCAAAGATTAATGTTTGTTTGTACACCACATAGATGTATGGATGTATGGATGGATGGACACGTAAGGAAAGAATAGATAAATGAATGGATCAATAGAATAAATTAACGCTTCATGTGTGTAGAGATACATTTAAAAGAACAGAGAGAGAGACCGTAAAGCAGATACGGAGACTATATCATGTCGGATTCATTCGGTTTGTTGCCAGTGCCCTATTCCTGTGGGGAGCAATTTGCTTGTTTTCCTCCAGGCTCCAGCGGCAGCGGCAATGCCGACACCTCCTCTACCCCCAAAATGAAGAGGCCTCTGCAGGGGAAATCACCTCTCAGTTTGGCCTCTCCAATCCTAGATCCCTCATCTCCTGTGCCATAACCTCTGAAAGCACCCGCCGTGCGACCATTACCCAGGCACTGGGGCTTTAAGCAGGGGAAGATGGATCTAGAGGCTGTCCCGAGCCAAAGCTCCACACATCCCTCCTCTGTATTACTTGTCTCGCCGCCTGCCTAGCTTTCCTGCCTCCTCTTTCTCGCTCACTGATTTTTTTCCCATTTTTTCCTTTTGTTAGCCACTACAGTACATGGCTGTAAAAATATATAAATATCTGGAGGCAGGAGCCACATCCAATAAAACAAACTGATGTGAAGGGCTGTGACAGGCGATCACACCATTTGAGGACTGTGACAGCGATTTATTTGCTCAGTTAAGGCTGGTAAGGCCTTAAAGCAGTCCACTGGAACGAGACGACAAATGTACATAGATCTTGGTAAACTATTGTATTGGGAGTAATGCTGCGTTCAAATGGAATCAGACGGACAACACATTGTGGACGGCACGGGGAAAACTAACAGTCCGAGGGATTGGCAGGACGGCACAACGAAGCATCCATGATGATGTGATGGAATAAAATATATTAAATCCAAACATTTAGTTTCTACTTATTTATGTAATTATTCTAGTATTGCTTGAAAAAAAAAATGCAGCTTTCTCTTAATATCCTATTGGAAATGTAAACAACTTTCTTTTTGTGTGAGCGAGATACATAACATCCGGTTGTAAATTCGGTTGCAGAGGTCGGCAACAGTTAAAATAGTTCAACTTTGGACGGCAATGCGGTTGACCGTTACCGCTGCTGGAATTATAATCTAATTTTACGATCCTGCTCTCGTCCACTAACGTGATTTCCGGTCTGCCATCTGCCTGATTCCATGTGAATGCAGAATGAATGTTACACTGGATTTATGTTTACTGTGTTATTTAAATAGATCGCCCCTTGGCCATTTCAAGTTCATATTTTAGGACAACAGTGAGTAGAATGTATGACCAAGGTCGTGTAATTTGTTTACTACACACAGACAGTCAATGTTAAATATATACCCAGTTGTCTCGAACAAGATCATTTCTGTCACTGGTCCACGCCAGATAGTTGCTAATACTGTCATATATATTCCTCGGGCATGAATAAACAGCTAATTATAAGAAACCGCAACAAAACAAGGCGTCGATGGCAGAACTTTGATCGCCCATGCGGGACTCTGTTTGGAGGACCCAGCAGGTGGCCTGAAACAAACCTGAAAGGGAACCGCGGCCCGACTGCACCTCCATATCACACATTCAAACCGCTGTCTCTTATCTCCTGGACCCCTCAAAACAGCCGCTCTGTATGTGCTCACAGTGCCACGCATCAAAACACCAAGTTTAAAGGAGGACCTCAACAGTGTCGTTTGCAGGAATCTTTAAAGAACTGAAGTAAGCATTTCATGCTGCGATAGTGCTTTTCACATATGAAGTCAGTACACACTGTAAGATGCTGCGAGTTGGGGATAACAAGAGTACTCATTGAATGCCAACACATCCATTATTATGGCTTGACAAACCTATTTATTCATCCGTTTGGTGATGGATACAGTTTATTTTCACAGTCCCTTATACAGAGGCCCATAATTGACTCTGACTGGCGAGTATTTCAAATGCCCATCTCTCAATGCATATTGGCTTCTTTCCCATCCCATATGACAGGACATGTCATTGCTGGACATTGCTAGAATTTGAATTATGCATAAGTGGACCTTTGGGAAGGATTATAATTGCCACAATCCAGGATCATTCAGCAACTCACACAGAGAAAGGATCAATAAAACTATAGAATACATGAACAGGCACAGGGACCTGCTGTTGATTGTAAATATTTGTATTGAGTTTACTCAGTGATACAGCATTCCTGTAATATACCCATTACCTCAAAAGCTGCTGTTTATCATGGATTATAAAGATGCCACTATAGGTCTGTCCCATTCCTTAGTTCTTCCGTTCCTAGTGTTGGTGTTATGCCAGAATGTGAATGTGCTGTCCGGACTCAAAGTGCCCATGACAATGTACACAATGGCCCAAAGGAGCCTAAAACAAAGAGGGGGAATTGACTCAGAAACTAAATGCACCACACAAGGCTCAAACAAAGAGTATGCATTGATTGAATCGTTTAATTTCCTCAACACAAAAAGAGAAATCAAAACACACACAGGCCATGTGCAGACCATAGTATCTTCAGTTAGGACCCAGCAGTTATCATTTGCCTATTAGCGCTAGTACAGATGAAGCTGATTAAATAAGTCAAACGTTAACCTCCTGGTAGGGCTGGAAAATGCAATGCAATGGATGCCCAAAGTCATGAGGATAAATCATCTGGCGAACATGAACGCCTGATGCAAAATGTATGGTATTCCAGTTATTGGTGATAGAAAGGTCAACTAACCGACACTGCCATCTCTTCAAGGAGCTCGCATGGCTAAACGCCCATGACATTAAAGCTGTGACCTCCTCTTGGTCGGGGTGTTTGGCAAAACCTGCAGTACTTTCATAACCCGTGGTTCACACCAAGAGTGGGTGGGAAAGGCTGACTGAAAGTATGACTGAACCTGCAGACACACTGAGGAGGCTAAAAGCTGCAAACAAAAACACTAATGAAAGAAGTCAGGTGGAAAATGTAAGCACAGTAGTACTAATTGACCTGACAGACACCTCCAGTGTGTCTCAGTGGAGAGAGCTGGTGGCATGGCCCTCTGCTTAGCTGAAGTGTGTGTGGCACTGCTCTCTGTCATTTGGCTGTCTGACGGTCTGCAGTCCCCAGACCTATTGCTCTTTTCATCATCTCTTTTTGTTTCGCGCCCTCAAAGTCTCTAAATATTGCTTCTCCCCCATGTGTCTTTTGCTTGTCCATTCGTCTGTCACTCAGCGCAGCCCTACTTTTCATTTTTAAACACACTCGGCTACGCACACACGCACATCGTTCCATTTCAGAGGATACCACTCAAACCAAATCCCCAGTAGTGCTGTCCCCAAAAAGCTTCCACCATCAGCGAAACGTAGTGCATCTAAGTGGTGGAGCGGATATCACAGTGTGTTGCTTGACCCTCCAAAGTGACAAAATGCACGGCGGCAGCACATAAGAGCAACATCAGCACTCTGGGACACACAACAGCAATTTCTGAGCACAGCACAGCAAACTCAAATCAAAAAAAGCAGTGAGAAACTGTGACATAGGAGCTGCTTTCCATGCCTGTTGAAGATGTTTTGAATTAATTAGATAAATTGTTTTATGTTTGTGTTATGTCCATGTTTCCAGGAACATGCCAACAATGTTGAATATTCATAAGATGCATTTTGAAACCAACATCTGGCCCCTCTATTTTTACTTTACATATTATAAGATTTCTCTACTCAACACAGTAACGGTGATGAATTGTGTACTTGGCATCACACACCTCTCGGACCATGGGGGCAATGAGTTGGCAGTAATTGGGTTTGATTTAATGCAGTAATGTATCCAACGCAGCTGTCATGCTAAACAAGCTTGTGCACACAAGTACCGTATTTACCTCTGGCGTGAATGCGTTATCTCACTGCCTCATGCTCTCAACTAAAAGCGTCGGAGTGCAGGGGTCGTTTGTTTTATTCAATTCTATATCATTAACTTCAAAATATATTCATAAATTAAGTTTTTGCAAGAGTAGCTACTTAATAAATGCATGAGGAAACATGCCATGTGCTTTTGTAGGACAAACTATGAAGGAGCAAAACTTCATGTGATAGTAGATTTCCATTTGGATAAGTCCATGTGTGGCTGATGCAGCCAACAAGACACCAGAAGAGTCTTGATATAGCACACGGACCACAGGGGAGGATACGGTGCACACTTCTCGTGTTTTATTTATGATTTATAAATGTACTCACCTGCTGTTTTGTCCAAGTCTGATGTAAGATTCACAAGAAAACATAAAGTCATTGGCCATTACGTCAACTGTTCTTTATTTCATTTTTTATGTAGGCCACAACTAAATTAATTGTGTAATAAATCATTGACAGACAAATTCATTTTTTATGAAAAAGAGCAAGCAGGTGGTATTCAATTACAGCAGCTATGGAGCATACTGTCAAATAGAATAATGTCATCCATGGCCATTCAGAACCATTAAGAAGTCAAACCCATCTGTGCCTCTCCCCTGTGAGCTGCCATGTTAAAGAATACATGTTTCCAACACAGTGCATGTCATGTCAAGACAGATGCTCGCATCTGATGGAGAAGTCGAGAAAGTGACAGTAAATATGAGTATACATGCACTTTTTTTTCAGTGGTGACCACAGATACATGTGTATGCAAATGTTGGCTTTCACATTATTCATTGACCTGATCTGACACTGCAACCTCACACATGCACTACCACATGGAGCACACATGCTATGAGCACATTACAACACAAAGCCACATAAAGTATGTATTTATCCAGCAGCTCCCGATTGGGCAGCTTAATACATACTCGACCTTGTAAATCAATTCATGAACAGAATTGCATTTTCATATTTCACGTTGTGATTGGGTCAGGTGCCCCAAAGCACAAACAGTTCCCATCCAACTCACTAAACAGGTGCATAAATCAAGCAGTGACCTTTTTGTGGTAGAATAAGCAGAGGACAGGCAGTAGCTGTCGTTGTCCCAGGGCGTAACTTCTCACTGCGAGTGCATGTGTGCATGTGTGCGTCAACTGGACCACAGACTGGGTTTCAACTACAGGGCTTTTTCAAGGTTTATTTTGATGCAAATGCACGTTTTTATGTTGACGTTGCAAAATTCACATTCCGCCATGTGGAATTGTACAAATATATAGTTGAATCAAATATCAATAGAGCAAACACGTTCTCAATCTAGTACACTCTGGTTTTGCTGCTACATCCTTACTTGGTCTGGTATGACCAGAAACTGTAGGTGGCTAATGTTGGCAAACTAATCTTTTAATTGACCACTTCTTTATAGCTACTATTGCCCAATAATTTCCACTTGTAGCCACAGTGGTGGTTGTTCAGCAAAGTTAAAGTAAATTGGCTTGCTTTGCTTTTTTCATTTGGTTTTTCCGAACACATGTCTTTTCAATTGTGAACACCGTTTTCACTAGTTGATTTCACTTACATGATTTTGGTATATGCCCCTCTGAAATTACTCTCTTTGCTGCATATATTTTGTTGTATGATTCTAACATGTAATAATTTCTTAACTCATTTAACAACACACTGAAATCACTGTTCAGTAGTTCCTTTGTTTAACCATCCAATATGCCATGCAAGTCATGCCATAGTATTGTAGTGATGAGTAGCTCTCCCCCCCCCCCCCCCATGTTTTTTGTTTTGTAAGTGTATGTAATTGCATTAAGGAACATACACTGTGAATATTTCATTATTTGTCTACAGGAAGTGTATAGTGAAGATATATACATACAAATTATGGTTATTCATAATGTTTTCCCCAAGTAGTTTTCCATGTGATTCAGATTCACAACTCTCTTCATAATCTGTCCAATCGTTTAATCAAAGCCTTTAGAAATCAAGAGTTTAAGACATGATCAGACTGATAGACTCAAGTAAGTGTAGGGCTGCTGTTCAGATATGACACAGCAGTGGAAATAGCTAATTCTCCCCTGCTGATTATGTAAATACCACTAGATCCCAATCTCAAAACACCATTAATCATGTCCGTATGGTTTGACTGTGTGTTATTTCAATTTCCTTGTGAAGGGCTCGTTTGAGAAGCAAAGCTAATCAATTGTATCTCATTATCGCTGCATAGATCTATGTCTGTGACACTCTACACTGATATTGACAAAAGATGAATATTTTAACAATTCAGTGGCAAGGGAGAACGTCTGCCGGCTGGAATATTACTGTGCACATTTGACTTTGCTTGTCAATAAAACTGATAATTAAGGTTTTATCAAAATGAAGCTAATTATTAATGTGAATCTGGCCTCAAGAGTTGTTATAGATAAATACTAACATCAGCATGCTAACAAGCTCATAATGTTATATGCCATATATTTAGTTTTGAATCATGTCTTATAATTTATTTGTATGATCTAAAGACATTCCTTTGCCATATGAATGGATGTTATATTCATATTCGAAATAATGCTTTTTTGGGTGAATTATTTATATTAATCTAATGGTATAAGAGGAAGGGGCGGGACTGAATCTCATGTTTTATTTTCTTTATTTAGAACGAGACATCGGCACAGTCTTTGACCTCGCGTTAGACCTCACGTTAGACTTACGATGTTGTTAAGTTCGATAAAAGTGAAAATAAATCGACAAAACGATGGGTTTATTATTTGACCCTTTTAACGTGTGAGTCAAGAAACGGAGTCCCGTAGCGTGGCACAGAATAGGACAAGAACAAGGAACAGGCCACCACAATGTTAATGCAAACATGCTGATGTTTAACGGATAACATCTACCATGTCCACCATCATCTTCGTTGAGTGTGTTAGCATGCTTACATTTGCTAACAAGCAGAAAATGCAAAGTACAGCGAAGGCCAATGGGAATTAGTTTTATTGGGATGTGGTTATAAACCAAAGTATGGAGTCTCAAAAAAAGGCTAGAAACTACATCATATGTTAAACTGATAAACTTCATATATTTTACATTCATACAATATTGACCTATTTGCTATTACTTTTAATTAAAGAACATATTTTTTCCTAGTATTGTTACCATTTCTTAACACTTGAATACACATGTGCAGTACATAAATCAACACAGCAACGGCAAAAACTGGCTCTTTAAATTAGTAAAGGAAATAAACCTCACATGGCACCAATACTAATGAGACGCTCACCTCTCGCTGGTGCTGGTATTTTAATTATAAATTGTTGTGCAGCATGCTTTTAATGACTTGGTTTTAATATAAAGCACAATTGTGTACATCTTGCTGCCATGCCACATTGAAAATAGTCAAGGGAACTGGAATAATGAAGAATCAATGGAGCAACATATTGGATGTTGATGTTCATCAATATGGCTGTAAACAAGAAACAGTCTTGCTGCTTGAGAATTCACGGCATGGCTAAGGAGTTGGAGCCGGGATTATTTAGTGAGTGTACAGTATGCGTGTGTATGCCTTCTTTGAAATTAATTACGTCTTTAATTAGAAGTTTTCTCTTTTTTTCCCCCAACACATAATACACATTTTCAGAAGTTATTGACTTATACATACAATCAGAGGATTTTCAAGTAACTCCTTTGCACAAATAAATGGTTATTAAAAATTGTACTGTAGCTTAAAAGTCAAGAGTGCAGCGTCTAGACACTGCCTAAGTGGAAACTCTGGAAATTATTTGCATTTTTCGTTACTGCCTGGCAGGAGACACATTTGGGGCTCGTCTGCGAGACATGTCTACCCTGTTCCTTAGCTCGGATTGCTTTCTGTCCACTATCTCTTGTGAGGGACAGTGAAGCCATATTCAAATTAACATGCAATCCACTTTGGATTGCCTTCTATGAAAATAACATGAGGCGAAGATAGGTAGACAGACTAATTTAAAAGCAGGCTGGAAAAAAGCAATTGGCGACACTGATGCGGGACCTTTGAAAAACGTGCGGCTGGTGCGAGGAGATACATGTCTGTAGTGTGTGGTGTTGTGTAAAAACAAGGAAGGTTCCTCTGCTTACAGTAGCAAGGTAAGCCATCCTCCTGTTTGTCATTTCTCCCCTCCAACAGACTGTGAAAGATCATATTAGTGGCTGCCTCTCTTTTCACACCACAACCTGTGCCGCGATTGGATTTTGTGGCTGTTAGAGTCTGGAAGTGGTCAAACAGAGAGACAGTCGGGAGGTCTGTAACAGTGTAGTTGGCACCGTTTGGATATGCGATATGACAGGCAAAGAAAGAAAAAAAAGTGTGCTTGTGTTTCTACGTGTGAGACGAGTTGCGCGTGTTTCGGTTGTGACGGCCTGTGCGCTTAATTCATGAGGGTATTACTGTATCATGCTCCTGCGGGTGACACGGTGTGTGTTGCCCACGGCTGCAGCGGCGTGTGGCATGATGGGAGCTGGCTGACACGCGGTGGGTAAGCAAACGTCAGGAAAGGAACTGCAGCAGCGAGCGATTCCAGTAAGCAGGCAAAAGCCAAAACCCAGTCCTCTGAGCAGGGGGTGGGGGGGGAGTAAATGTCTGTCCCCCCCCCCCCCCCCCCCCTGCTCAGAGGACTGGGCTTTGGCCTTTACATTTACTCCCCCCCCCCCTTCCTCCACGCCTACAGAGACCTGTCCATAGCGTTCCTGGTGGAGCGCGTGCTGGAAGCAGAGAGCTGCCGGTCATGGTGAATAGACGCTCTCACACGAATAACAAGCTCTCTTTGAATTGCTTTGGACATTATGTTCTGGTGATAAGAGGACATATGACATCCCCGTGATAAAATAACGTGCTTCTCTGATGAAATCACACAGTGTGAGAATGCTACACTTAAAGTGCGAGTCTGTCACACTATTTATTTTGGATTTTTCAAGAAAGTAATACAGATCCTGGTTGCTGCAGGAAGTTCATTTATATGATTCTCTGTGTCTCCATAATAGAGTGCAACATCCAGGAAGATAAATCACACATTAAAAAAAAAAAGGTGAAAGTCAGCAACCACATTATTTTGACAAGTAGTTGTCCCCAAAATAAGGGTTGTGGTTTGCATGTTTGCTGATGTGCTGGTAATCCTGTTTCATGCTCTCCTGGAGAGGAGTCGCACCATCATCCCCAGGCATGACAATCCCACCTACCGGAGTACACCAGCAACCTCCGCAACTCCAGTATGACTGATGTGTTTACGCATTCTCTTACCATATTTACCCCTCAGTATCCTCAGTGCAGACGACTCAACATTTACAAGGGGTGATTCACAAGCCGTCAAGAACAGTGCTGCATTATTTGAAAACGTGGGGGCAGCTGCAACATTTTTCTTCATATAGCAGCATATTGACTATAAACCTCCATCCAGGATGTGAGGAAATAATGATAATCTTGTTTGAGGGATGAATGCACGGCACAGTTTTAGATAGTCAACTTACTTCTCCCACAGTGGGCCTAAATGCGGACGGATAGCGAGGGAGAATTCAATCACACCTACAGACTCCCGACGCGGCGAAATCGAGAAATAGATGGCAGTCTGGTTGTCATCCCTTACTTCCTGAGAAGTGTGACTTTCAGTGCTACGTGATAGCCCAAAAGTGTGCAGCGGAGAGGTCAGCCTTCAGAAAGAGACAAAATGATTCAGGAGATATCAGTGACGGTCGAGGTGACGCTCTCTCTGTGCAGATGTATGCCGTTGCTCAAGAAAGAGAGGAAGATAGAAAGATGAGGACATGGCGGAGGGATGAGATAAAGGAGTGGGAAAAAAAGCTATTGATGCTGCTGCAAATTTCCCCCTGGCCAGCTATGACAAAAATGGATGATTTTTATTAAGGGCCTTGGCTTTGTATCTTCCATCTCATATATCTTTTCTAACAGAGGAAGGCCATCTTTGTACCGGTCATAGAAAGAGATTGTTGCACTGCTATTTTTTTGGGGGGGGGGGGGGAACTTAAATTTGACTTTGTCTCCCTTGTGATGTAAGGGAATATCAAATGTAATTTCCCCCATTTTTCAATATAAGATACACCTGTTTTGGGGACATATTAGGACTCTGAGTAGGTATTTCCCGAGGCAGTGATTAACTGACCTTTGAGGGCTCGTGGAGATGTGAAGTCATCATTTGTAGTGCGCTTTGTAGTGCGCTAATTTTTAATAAGGTCACTTATTGTATTGTAGCATGATACACTTTTATTGACTAAAGATACCTCATTTTTGACAATATTTAGTAGGATTGATAATTTTTCATTAATCTAAAAGACTAATGCCACAGTTATATGTTTCTTCCCAACACCAACATTGTGTGAATCCCTCTACAGCTACTTTCTGACTCCTTCAGCCTCTCTGTGGCACTGTGGCTCATTTGTCCCGACTGAAGATGTAGATCTTTAAAAACAGGTCACAACTAAGAAGTTATTTGTATAACAGTAATTTTCTAAACTGCAGGGCGCTTGTTTTTGTGTGTTAAAGAGACAAAATAATAGTGTTAAGTCTTTAACGCTCTAGTGAGCATGTTTGGCACCAGGACGGATAGGATTGACTTAGAAGAAAATATTGTGCCCATGTTCATCAAAATGTAGGACCATGTCTCCCAGTGTTTTTGGACAACAATAAAAGGCAATAAAAGGCGTATTGCATGGACAAACACCTCTTTTTCTTTTTATCCTTGGTGTAAATCATTATGTGGAATAACACTACATCAACTATTACACCCTCCACAAACAGAACAACTTGCACAAACTTTACCCCTCTCTTCCCTCCACCCTGGCATCTTAGCCCTAGATTGTTGTACTCTCCCCGTCACCTCTGACCCCAACCTGTCACACCTCCTCCCTCCCTTGGGAGTCTCCAGGCTCGCCTTCTCTTTGTACGACATGCTCCTCCACATCCCAATGACAGGCCCCATAAACCACCGTCGAACAAGATAGCCCACCACTCTGCTCACTGGAAGGCCTGTGGGATTGCCATCGGAGAACGAACAAGGGCACAAGTCGGGTCTTGTGTTAATCAATAATGTACTCTCTTTCGCCATCACACTATCTGTCACCTCCATTTCTAAGAAAGCAGAATAAATAGTAGAGCCTGGATTTGTTGCTTCCAATGATGGATACCGGCTGATAACGTCGCCTTGGCAACTGTTCTGCAGTGTACATACACCATAACGGTCTCCGGCGCTAGCTTTTCTTACTCTGAGCCTGAATGTCTCTCTTATTGGCAGGCTGTCACTGTAAACATTCTGCTATAGCTCAAACTGACAATAAAGTAAATGAAATGCTTCATTTCTCCCCGCAATCGTTTTAGGTTTTTGCACAAAAGCCATGACAAAAGCCACGTACAGTTCATTACTTTTGCTGCCACTGTCAACACAGGAGATTGTCTGCAAATAGAAGAAACAAATTTATATCTGAGGCTTTGCCTGGATAGTAACAACTTTCCCCACGTTTAGGCTGATCTTTGCAGCCTGTAATTGCATGAATCATTCTGTCTCTCTGTCCACCATCTGTTAATAGGTGACACCTGCACACGGATAAACATGTCATGTGCTTTGAGAGCAAAGTAGGCATCAGAGACCTTGAGTTATAGTGAAAAGTGTAATTCAATTAAAAGTTTTGAATAACTAAATGCAGGTTACAGCATTTTGAGGCAGTATTACCCATGTTTACAAAAGAGAAAACACTCAATGCACTTCAGCCAGTAGCAAGGTCACCTCAAAGCACACATCTAAAAATAATGCTCCATTTGTAATCCACTCACCTTTCCTTTCAAAGAAAGCGCATCAAAAAGACAAAATGTCAAACAGCCGTACATCGAGAGCAAATCAAAACGGACGAGCCAAAGCAGTACATTTAGCCCCCTGTGGCTCTGTCTGCCTCACAGAAATCAGTCACGGCCAACTACGGTAATGCTTGAAGGACTGCCTGCTGTCAGCCTGAGATGAGCACTCAGAGTTTCTACCACAGGTTCCATGTGTTCCGACTTGCCATACCCAAAATGAGCTTTTAGCGGTCTGCCTGTCGGACAGACAGGAGCAGACCAGAACACCCTGTTTAGAGCTGACAAAAAAACTGGGCCCGCTGAGCGTGGGAGGGGAGTGCTGGAATAGAAATCCTGACGGTAATAATCCTGATAGTAATGCTTCCTTCAAAGGGGTGTTGGAAAAATAAATGTGTTCTTACATGGATTACCTTGGCCAATACTTTTCTTGCACTGAAAAAAAAAAGAAAAACCTCTGTTTAGCTATTTATGAATAAATATAATAATTGTCAGTGCCTTTAAAACATGTCCTATATGGCCTGATCTGCCAGTTGCAGTATATGTTGAGGCTGATGGGAATGTCTCTAGTTTTAGCGGGTATCTGGTTGAATACCAACATACTGGTCTAAAGCTACATTTTGACTTGATGATGGTGAAAAATGGAAAATGCAGTGATAATCTAAATTGTTTAAATAAATAAATGGCATGATAATAGTCATCAAGACACAATCTCATTGTGGCGCTAAAAGAAAAGTCAAGTGGATCACCAGAGTCAGGAGGATTGATCCTCTAGGGACCATGAATGTCTGAACAACATTTCAGAGCAAACCCTATCATAATTGTTGAGATATTCCAGTCTGGGCAAGGTTTTGTGATGATGAAACACCATCCTTGGTTTGCTTTTGCAGTCATTATTCTCATGACCAAAAAAAGTCGCTTATTAGGGGGAAAAAATCTGTAGTTGCAATTAAGTTCTAACTTTTATTACTTGAAGACATCTGTGCTCTGGAGATGCCTTTGTCGTTCTTTTTTACTGTAGCATCTGGCCTGTCAACACAGGTGCAATGTAATGTCATCATAGTGAAGATAAGCTTGTTTAGCGCTTCTGTCAGCACTGCCATGCCACAACTCAGAGAAAACAGGAACCCTGGTGATGCTAACGCAAGCTTCCAGCCCTTCCAGCAATACAGTAAATTCTGCTTTTTTCTTCTGCAATACTCTGAAACATGATTGTAGAGTAATTACCTAGTGCACAACGTGCAAAATAACAAAAATAACTCAAACAACAGCTCATCAACCCTCTGACAGTTGTGGACCATCTTGATATGTACCCATGATCGACAGTCTGATATTGCTGGGCCACTTGAAAGCAATATTCCTCATCATCCACAGTATGAACGGGTAAAGTAAACCCAATAGAGTCTGTCCACTTCTAAACTAACCCACTCCAACAGAACGTATGCAGTAAACAGAAGAAAAGCGCTACCGATAATTGCTAAAGAGGATTCAACTATATTGAACAACGTTTTAAATGAAATGCATGTGCTTTGGAACAAGACATTCTCAGAGTGACTCAAAAGTATGTAATTGTTCAACATCCTTTGTATGTACTGTTCAAACAGCTGCACTGTGTTCATATAAGCCTCACACAATGTATTCCCCGACAATTCCATTATTTTAATCGCGGCTTCTTCAAATTAATTAGCAAAGATTAAAAACAATGACGGCAGAAGTGGTACTGTAACCCCGGTTGTTTTTTATTAAAAGCCAAGTTGTACAGAATTAATTCTAATGAAGGCAAAGGAAAGAGCGTCTGTTCTCTTTGTGATGTGCATGAAAATAACTTGCAAACTTCGACTAACAAAAAGTCTGGCGTTTAATTAATGAAAAAAAAATAAATGAAAGAAGAAATCCTTTTCATGACGGTTGAAACAACTTCTAAAAGTATTGGTAATGAGCTCTAAATGTCCAATGAGGCCATTTGGAGATGAAGGTAAAAGAGAAGGACATGCCCTGACATGCCCAGTCCATGCAGTCAGGTAAAAGCCTCGCGGACCGATTACTGAGCCAGTCACCCCACAGCAAGACACACACATGAGTATGAACACAACTCGCTAGCAGCTTAGGGTTCTTTTATTTTTTTATTTTTTTGGAGCTGATGTGTGGCCAAAGCGCCAGAAGCACTGTTTCTACAGGCAGTAATGTGCTGCACTCAGATCTGGTTTGAACGGCATTATGGAGTCAAATGGCCACCCAAAATATCTTCAAAACACCCAGAACAGTAGGCGAGATGATAAGGAGGCTTTGAGTTTCAGTGAAGAGAGAATATGTATGCTCCCTAATTGGGCTGCGGCGGTTGGATTCACAGAACGGGGATTGTCTTTAATTTCATCTTTCCCTGCGTTACAGCTCGAACAGTGTTTTGCTAACAACTCTTTCTTAATGGTGCATTCCTTCCGAAGGCTCGTGTGACCCTCAGTTCCTTCTGCTCAAGGACAGCAGGGAATGAGATAAAGCGGGGCACAAAAAACGACAGAAACAATGATGGCTTGAAAACCAAAGGGTAGCGGGGGGGGGATCAGAGGAATAAATGAAAAATGTAGCGAGTTAATAGAGGTTGAGAGGAGGGATTAGGAAAGAACAGAAGAGAACAAATGAATTCCACACTGTCCATTATACCAGACGCTATGTGGTGTGGTGCCACAAGTCAAATGTCCTATTTATTCCAGGCATAATTACACAGCAATGAGGCCCTGCTGATGCCCAATGTGAGGTTAAGTCAATAGGTGACCCAGATTTAAAAGCAACCGTGTCCTGTAATGGCATCCACAGTCAAAGAGCCTTGCCTAGATTCCAATAACCCATCTCATCTGTCATAATAAAAATCCAGCTTGCAATTTGTGCTGCCCACTCTGTCCCTCGCTCGCCGCCTCTTATGTTCCCTGTCCCCCTCTCTCTCTCTCTATTTTTCACTCTCTCACTCTCCGACTCTCACTTTATCTCCTGCACACTCGTGTGGACACACATACACAGAGTGGTTCAGTGGTAATGCTTTATGTCACTGGGCTCATATCGATTCGGGAACAGTATCCACCGATTTAATTACCCATGCTGCATATAAAATACCCCGCCAACCAATCATTATGCTGTACGCAACATGAGCCTGTGTGGCTTGAGGTATCTTGCCTCACAATCCTGTTGAAGCATAAAGCTTTAAGCACTTTTGACCACACTCCAGAACGAGTGAATCCTTGACCTCTTGTATTTTTATTCTCTGCTTGCCACCTACTTCCCACCTTTAAGCTGCCCGTCCAAAAACAATTATTCTTCTTCTTCTTCTTCTTCTTCTTCTTCTTCTTCTTCTTCTTCTTCTTCTTCTTCTTCTTCTTCTTCTTATTATTATGTTTTTATGTGTCACTTTTACATTTCCCTTGTAAGATACCTTAGATAGAACTTGGAGCTTGAAAGACATGCCATTTACTTATTTACAAGGTAGAGAAGGTTTCACAAAAGACGCCATTGAGTTGCAATATGGGAATTGTAGGACCTTGTTTTTTTAGTCATATGAGCAACTGAAAGTCTGACATCTCTGCTGTTTTTATTATGTCCATTCGTCCTTTCAATCTGTCTATTGTGAGTACTTCAACTTAATGAGAGTGCTCTGCTAAATCACTAGAGTAACCCTTTAAACTTTTCTTTGAACAGTACAAAAAGTTGACACAATATGGTTATTAAACATTTTAATTCCACGAGTGACAAGGTCTTAAAGTACAAAGGATCAAAACAACCACAGAAACTCAATTCAATATATCCACTGTTGGCCATCAGTATATTTGGTTTATATTGTTGAGAGCTTTATACAAAAAAATTGAATCTTGGGTGTTGTATCACTTTCAGTTATGAAAAGCTGCAGAGCTGCCAAATGTTAATCTAAATCTTGAGTTATTTCTGCCATCTATTTTAGAGATCAGATTGTATAGATCAAATCAAATTGCTTTTGTCTGACACTCTTTGCTGGTGTCAGTCTCCAGTGTGTATGTTAACAGCAGTGGGGAATTAGGTTAAAAGAAAATGTCTCCAAAAATGTCTGCAACCGTCTACTCTGACCTACAGTACTCAGTACAAAAATATATTTTGTGTGCAAATGTCTCTCACACACAAACAACCCAATTCATTTTTTCGAGTATATTTTCCTGACACTGACTTCCTCCCTGAGGTGATGGCTGTGCAATCTAGTAGCATGTCTGAGATGAAAGACAAAGGACTCACTGTGCTGGTGATTTTCATTTTTGTGTAATGAGTTGACCCCTCAGTCTCCATTTGTATAGTACGTGAAGGCAAACAATGTGCATTACAATGATTCTGTTTTTTTAAGCATCCGTTTGAACCCGTCACGCTTTCTGCGTTGCAATATTGTAATTGAAAAAATTTAATATAGCACTTCAAATTAGTGATTGTGTTATTATCATGATCATTAAACATGCACAAATTAGGTCTCTGGAAGGGTTGAGACTCATTTTAAATACGTTCCACCTGACTCACTTAATATGAAACAATTATATTCCCTGCCACATTTTGTAATTGAAGTGCTCAAGATACTGCAACAAATAGCATTAAGAATAATTACTCAGTTTTTAATACAGATTTTGTTCAGGTAGCTATGATAATTTCCACATGCTGATTATCCAGTTTTGTAAAGGAACATACTTTTAGGTAATGATACTTACGTCAATCATGACTAAATCACAAAGATCATTTTAAATGTCAATGCTCAATTATCTTATTTAAGAGAAATAATTGTTGCAAGTTATTTTTTGTTTGATGTCAGTGTAGTCACATATCCAGCTTCATGGGGATTCAAGACTATTGTTAAGATTACAAAAAGATAATGTGACAAGGTCAAAGCTATTATAATCAACAGTATTTGAATCGTAACAATGGATCAAATGACTGTGTGCAATGCAAAAGGGGTACCAAGTGGCACGCAGACAAAGTTAGCAACTAGCTGGCCAACATAGCGGTGCACTTAGCAGCCGAAGAGCCAGACATTTCTCTTTGGAGTTAGTGAAGACCAGACCAGAGCTAAAAGGAAACTCAAAATGAATGCTCGTGTTACTCTTTAACTGCTGGATGTGTAAATAAGCAACCGTTTGCTAGCAGTTTCCCGACATCCACTTCAAATGTGATGTGACATTATTATACGTACAGCTTGTTTCCACTGCTCCCAAGTGGCTAAAGCAAAAGCAGTGCATACAGGTGTAATGCTGCTGTTAAAATAATCGTTATCTTTAGTGCTGACCAACTCAGCAACGCCGCACGCTGATCTTGTATTGTGTAGTCACCACCTGACGAGGTGTTGAGCATGGGCGTCGTGTGTTTTATTGGACTTGCAGAAGCCCATTTGTTGTCATTTGGCATGCTAGCCTTGTTCATCTCAGTCAGGGTAAGATGCAAAGTCATCACTGGCTAATGGCGCAAATACTGGTAAGAAAGCCCATTATGATTCATTGAGGAGTGTGCACAGAGAGTCTTCCAAGAGCAAGCCAAGCTGTGTTTGCGAAATCATTTACATCCATCTCCTCTAAAACTCTACAGTATGTGTAACGATTGCAGCCGTGAGAGAGAAAATGAGAACAGCCATTAAAACAAATAAGGTCTGGGATTTTGTCCAATTAACATTTAACCTGGATACGATCAACTGGAGGAGGAGAATGAAAGAGGAGGAATGTGAAGTGGATTACCCTGATTCTCGATGCCAACCTTCAGAGGCTGCAATTTTCTATTAAGGATGTCAACTCGATAGTGATTTAAGTGAGAACTTATGGATGCCGAACATAGCTTTTTATCCTGTAAGTGACTACTAGACTCTCCATATAGATGTGTGAGTCCCCTGTGTGCATGACAAGATGCAACTACTTTATTTCTACAATAGCAGTTAGGTTTCCCTGTGGTTTTGCCTGTAGTTAAAGCACAACCCCCCCAAAAAACAATGCAGATCCAGCTGCATGCATTGCTAGAAACTGTTTAACCCAGACTTAGCAATGGATGTCAACAACACAGAGAGACACAAACCTGACAATCAAAAGTGAAGAATAATTTCTCTCCCTCTGTTTCCCTCTCAGCAGTGAGCCAGCTCTGACAGTACCCATGCATTGTTTGTGCCCATTATAAAAGTTCAGGTCCTCACTAAAGGAGCCAAAGAAACAAGGCTCATCAAGCTTGACAGCAAATCTTTACTAAAAGTATAGAATAGGAAACTTTTTTTCCCCTTGCACAAATGCCAACATTATGCCATACGCATGAATAATGGACGCAGGTTTGCAGGGTCCATGCCACTCCACACTTTGATCAAATACATATTGAATGCTTAATTTCTGCATGTTGAATGATAAACAGGGCAGTGTGTTCTCTGAAAAACACCGGTTAATAGGCCTGTCAGACCATGGTGTTGACTTTGCCAGGCCAAACAGGAGGGATTCACTTATTTCAAATGAAACCTTTTAACCGCTAAAGCTGCAATGACAATCACAACGGCAGTATATAAAGATTAGCATCTTAGTATGATTCTTCCCTTCATATAAATAGAAAACAAACAGCACCGCAGTCAGTCGTTCTTGACAAAGCAAGTCGCTTCGCCACGCTCATCCTTCTCTGCCTATTCAGCATGTGAGGGGGTAGGGTATAGGGGGGGGGGCACTATAAATCAAATTCTCCACTCCTGCTGAAGTGCTCCACAGGTCCAGGAGGACAGTGTCCACTTCCTTGCATTAATCTTTTAATGGACTCTCCTTCCTTCACTTTGGCAGCTACACTTCCTCCGACAGGTCAGCACCGATTGCCGGGGTCATTAGTCCTCTGATAGGCTGAACGATAAGATCAGCAACAATGGGGACAAGGTGTGGGAGAGAGAGCGCTGAGCCAGCTACACATCGCTGGGTTAAAGAGGAGAGTCGTCTTCCGCAAGGTCATTTGGAGAGAGAGAGAGACAGCTGGAGTCAATTTAGTACTGAGGAGCAGTGTTTGGGCTTGTGTTGCATTGCTGATGCTTTGCTGTTGATATATGACTCTGTGAATGCTGTATTCTTATAACAGCATGTGCAGCAGCCTCAATATTGTGTCTTCAGTAATAAATGCATGACATGAGACAGATCTTGAGCTTCCTCTTCACAAATAACTCAAAGCCCAGCTTCACTCCACTGACCTTAGCTCTCTTGCAATATTAAAGTTATAACTGAATAGATTTTAAGACACCCAGTGTGTGGCAGAATACTTAATTTTTGGACAAACTTCTCAAAAGTGTTTTGTACAGCGCTAGCCTGCAGATCAAGGTCATCTTTGAATTGTACGACAAAGTCCTCTGGTTCAGATCACAGCGGATAAGGCTGGAAACAATTCTGAATTTCTCTTAATGAGCCAAGAGGAAAGTATTTTATACAACAAAAGGACAAAGGGGAGGATCTTTGTTCTCCAGGAAGAGCTTTTGGCCCGTCCTCTGATGCAGTTTTCACAGCCGGCCTCACACCAGTAAGAATTAACTGCAGACAAAAACAGTTCAATCCATATTGTCCGAGGGGAACAAATGGGCTGGAGTTGACGGGTTGATAGTCGGTAAATGTATTCCTTAATCTACACTGGGGTGTAAGGGTAACTGGGTAAATGTGGCCTACTACTCACAACAAGTCCCTTGAGAGATTATACCAATTGCCATTTCAGAAATGAATTCAGTGACCTACAGTAATGTGAATTTCATTTGCACACTATTTGCTGCCAGACCATTGTGTGTGAGTGTGTTAATTTCTGCCTCCTATGGGCACAGCAGTGGTTGAAATATAAATATGAAAACATCTAAAACACATGACAGCCAAGCAGTCTGTTAGCATGATCTGTGACTCTGAAGTCCCTGAAGGCAGGGGCCGTCACTAAAGTGCATGCTAAATGCTAAATGATTCAATTTGGTCATTTCTTTTCTTCTTTAAAAAAATAATCATAGACACTGCAACCAAGTAGGTTGACTTACGTACTGAACTTTAGTATATCGGTACTTTTGACATATTTGTACTTGAATATTTCCAAGTTATGCTTCTTTATACTTCTACTTCATTACATGTACAGATAAATATTGTACTTTTGACATTTATTTGGAAGCTATAGTTTATTTTGTAGATTAAGAATTTTCATTGAATAATCTTAAAGATACTATGTATTTTATATGACAAAATGAAGTAGTTACTATTATCTTCCTTTGACTAACTACAACATTACATTTATTAAGCATGTATTACTGTAATACAATGATACAATGCATATACTACTATAATAGTCTGGGAGAAGAAATCTGCATAATAACTTGTTTTACTTCTGATGCTTTAAATACGTTTATGCCCCTAATACGTCTGTACTTAAGTCAGACTTTTACTTGTACACAGTACAATTTACATTGTGGTACTTCTTTTTTTTTTGGAGTGAAGGATTTGAATACTTGTTTGAAGAAAATTAATGCAAACCAAATGCAATCATGACTTGTTTTTTTTAAACACTCTATTTCATTTCCACTCTTTATTTCCACTAACAGTTATACAGCCTTTATTTTGACTTGGATAAGACTTGATTTAAGAATTAACACCGATTAAAATCCTAAATTCTGAAATCAGTTTGCTTACCTCCAACTCCCGACTATCTAAAAATGTGCCAAATTGTATGCATGCAACATAAACAATTTGTCTTCTTACACAAGATAACATTTATTAAGATAGATCAAGAGGAATCTCACGATGTTCCTTCTTTTGCAAAGTAATTATATTCTAACCACTAATCAAATTATGCTATGGTTTGGATAACAGTAAACCCCCCCCCCCCCCCCCACACACACACACACACCCACACAAACAGAAGTCAGATTTAGTAAGCAGAGTGGGCTGTTGAACCCTCACTTAGTCCAACAGCCTTTTTCTCATGTTATTATTTTAGAAGACACAAAAACACTTGGACTGATTAGTTCTGGGAATAAATTATCTCTAATTAGGCTAAGTGCTTCAGAGGGAATATTTTAGAAGAAGATGAGCTTTGATTGGCTACGCACAAAAACAGGAACTGAAACACAGAAGTGTGTTCTGTTTCTTCTGATAGTCAGTGACGGAGAGAGACTGGGTTGTTGCTGTGGTTTGTGTAGTATTGCAATTAGTAGTTTTGCTTTCTCTTGTAGTTTAATTGATCAAATATAAACTGCTATACAAACAAAGCTAAAAGTCTGGGATTAGCAAGAGGAAAACATTTGAACATTTGAACATTAGAAATGATGTAATCTGATGTTATTAAACTGCATCCAGATCACATTTAGACTAATAAAAGGGATACCAGACAAATGATATCCCACTAGGGAGACCAGCTTTCTCTGGATAGAGTGATTACTCCTTTCTGTTTATGAGGCAAATTAAATTTCATTCATAGAACAATTATCTCGGATAGAGTCAGAGAAATCAATGCCTGGGATTAATATAACAGAAGAGTGATTTAACAAATGTTCAGTTCTTTACAGCTTTTCCATCGACTGTTGGCAAGGTGAAAAACTTCCTGGCACACTGAAAGTGAAGTGAACGCTGTTGTGGGTGTCAAAACAGAAGAAAGGTCCAAGTCACTCTTTAATCAGATGGCCATTGAGTGGTGAAATTATAAAAAACAGCAGATGCAATGCAAATGTTAAGGTACAGTTAGGTTACAGGGCAAATCAAATTCTGATGACTGACCGAAGTTTATGGAGCACTTTAATGCTTTTGATGTG
This sequence comes from Myoxocephalus aenaeus, assembly GCA_038501785.1. Lineage (NCBI taxonomy): Eukaryota > Metazoa > Chordata > Actinopteri > Perciformes > Cottidae > Myoxocephalus > Myoxocephalus aenaeus. Next base: position 4,838,403 of record JBAMJR010000053.1, read on the forward strand.
AATTTATGTTCTTTGGGGTCACAGAGAGCTCACGAAGAAATATCTGATCATATGCTATATTAGTGTTATTAGAGTGCAAATCGACACGCATGTCAAGAATAATCACTGACAGGTGGAGACAGATCGAAAAGAAGCCTCTTCTATAGTAATGATTTAGGGTTTATTGCTGCGGGACGCTGTCACACTCTTTTTAATGGACTTAATGAACTGACAAAGCACACAGAGTCATATACAAGCACAGCAGCAGATGATATATAGCCCCCATGGGGTTGCAGGCAGCAATATCAGAGTCTGAAAAGGGAAGCCAATGCAGAACTTGCATTCTGTATCATAGCCTTCAGGGGGCGACTCTTCTGGTTGCAAAGAGAAGTCTGATTGTATAGAAATACATGAGAAAAAGAACCGACTCATTTGACTTATTACCACATATATATAATTTAGGATCTCAGTCACTAGTTTCAAGTCTTCTTCAATACAGTATGATGTTTTTATCAGTATTTGGTAATTTATGGTCCCTCTCAGCAGATGGATATATCAGTACACCTTTAGAAATCACTGTGCAACAGTACTTAGGAACAGTGCTGCTTTGAGCTGAATGCTGAACTCTGACGTTTAGCAGGTATAGCATGCTCACTGTCTTAATGTGGCCTGTTAACATGCTAACATTTGGTAATTATCACAAAACACAAAGTACACCTGAGGCTGACAGGAATGGGATTAGTTTTGCAGGTATTTGTTTATAAACCAAAGTATTGGACACATTGAAATTACAATATACCTTTTTGACAGCAGGCGTTGTGACAAATCATAATAGAAAAAGCACAGGTGTAACTGATCATTTTTCCAGAACCCTGGTATTGTGCATGCTGGATCGCTGCTGTTGCTCCCCGAGACACTTAAATAGAACAAAGCCGTTGTAAGCGTTATTATTTACACCTGCGCTTTTCGTGGCATGACACGTCCAAATGCCTGCTGAGAAAAGGGTTTATGGTTTGCTTAATGTAGCTCATAAAAGGGTTTATTAACTACTGAAACTGTGGTGCATTTTCTATCCGTGACTGTTTCAGTCTCAGAAGGACAAAAATGTGATTAATGAAGCTTTAATTTGTAAAGAAAATGAACACTAATGTCTGAATAGGAATTTGCTGGTACATTGTATCGGCTTGTAGTCAAAGATTAATACAAAAGAAAGGCCAAACATTTCCCATGGGGCAACAAACTACAAATAATGAAGGAAATTTAGCATAACTGGACTTATTAGGCTGCATTTTGACACAGCTGTTCTGTCTTGGAGGTTTAAGACAATGACGATCTGGACTCAGAAAGCCAATAATGTGCTTAGCAAAATCCGTCTGTATCATCACTAATCTAAATAATTTCAGAGTGGTCTAGTACGATAGCTAAAACATGTATTCTTGTAATACTGCGTTATCATACTCATCTCAGTTTTTATGCAAAATAACAAGGCCAAAAATATAAGAAAGGCTGCACTTACACAACAGTTGATAACGTTATGAAGATGATCACAGTCTGTTTTTAATGTTTATGCATGTGTTATTTTATTAAGCAAGCCACATTATAGTGAGGCAATGCTGATGTTAAGCTGAACAGAATTACAGCGGTTAAAGATCTCATGGTCTCACCAAACAGCTTTCACCTTGAGTGATGATTGCTTTTTTTCTAGGACAAAGACGAGAAACATATTGGAATATGAAAACCTTTAAGCAATATTTATATGTACACAATAGGTGCACAGTGAAAATATTAGGACCTTATGGATATGAAAGGAGGATTTAAACTAAGACTGACTCTGAGCTCAGGGTTAGGGTCGGCCTGATATTGTAGGATTTCAGTTTCTTGCTCAGGGATACTGAAGCGTGGGCACCTGCTGTCACAATCTTCAAACCCAGGCCTCTCTCAAGAAAAAGTACTGCCACCCCAACTTCAACATGCTGCAATAAAGTGACATACATCCGTAAACCTTGCTTAAATGCTGATGTATTTTATACTGTGATTGACTCATAGGTGAGTAAAACACAAATACAATTGCATCCCAATGTGCTAGAAAGACTAAAAGCTTTTCCAGCTTCCTCCAGCACAAAGCCAGCCTGTGATTTCTAAGGATGCTTCCATTACGCATCAAAGCAAGTGAGGATGGTTTATTTATCTTGTAAACACATGCGCATTACTAATTACACTGCATATCACTTTAAAAGAATTCCACCGCCATCAAAGACACGACTGTTCGATAGAGAGCGTTTTTTCCTCTTTTCTTCTATTCTCTCGCCAGGAGAGGATTAAAAGCTGGTTAACGTTCAATTCCTTTAATGTCGCCTCCCTCCCTGCTGCCTGTTTCAAGCTAATTAAATTTCTTTCCGGGGTGATTCTGTATTGGCTGGCTGACAGGTAACATTATAAAGTGTGACCTTCCTTACGTTGTTATCCTTCTGACAGCTCAGAAACCCTGCTGGTGAGGAGCTGTGGGATGAAGCCATACTGTCCCCAACTTTTCATGCAGTAGATACACTTGTCAAGTCGCTTTGAGTCAGACTTTTTTGTTCAGAGAATTTCATACAAATGTGCTGTATGTTAAATTGACAAAAAGCTTAACAACTGTTCCTGTTTTTGCATGCATTCTCTTTGCATAATGTGAAAACACTTATATAGGGTACACTATCTTATCCGTAATGAGGTATTTTTAGACTGCTGAACAATGACACAAATCTAAGGTTGACTCATTTCTTTGAGTAGGAGTGGGGAACTGCTGTAGAAGCTTCCACAACCAGTCAGGTGTGTGTGTGTGTGTGTGTGTGTGTGTGTGTGTGTGTGTGTGTGTGTGTGTGTGTGTGTGTGTGTGTGTGTGTGTGTGTTTCAGTTAAAACATATTAGCTTTATTTACTTCAGCTACAACATTAAAATGTACCTTACATGTAACTGGAGCAATAATTTAATATTATAATATACAATATTGTAACAACTATAGAGCCCATTCAGCTGCATCATGGGTACTTTTACTTGTATACTTTAAGTAAATTGTCTTGATTATATAGTTATAGCTTTATTTTAGTAAGAATTTGGAGAGTGTTTTTAAATTGTGCAGTCAGTAATTTTACTTAAGTTAAAGATCTTAGTACTTCTTGGACCATTTGTTTTAGTCAATGACACTGGCTCAGTCACTTCCATCAACAGTGGTGTCTGAGTCCGAACCTCTTGTTGTCTCTCACTCCTCTATCTCCTCATTTTGCTTTATTAAATAGTCTGATAGACTTGTTTGTTTTTTGGAACATAGTAACAGCTAAACAGATTGTTTCATAAAGTTTACAGCCGCTGCGTACACGCACATGGCGTTTAATTAGCCTCAACGTGCACACATAAAAACCAGGGCCACGCGTGTTATGCTTGCTTGTGTCTTTGTTTATGTGCGAGTACAATGTGTGAGGACAAGCGAGCACTGTGTTCAATTGTCCGTTCACTGAGCGCAGCCGGGTGTGAGGGCCCTCTGGCCAGACAGCCCAACGCTCTGACTGGTTGTCAGGCTTCATTTCATTCAGATCCTCAAATAATGTCTTGTTGTGAGGCTGTGGCCACACACAAAAAAAACAGCAATAATCATTTGAAAACTAGACAAATACAGAGAAGACATGACAGGAGAGGTTGTTGTACTCCTGGGTGTTAAAGGGGACATGGGAATGAAAAGCTTGTGCACATACATTTGGATATCTGGAGTGACTACCAACGCCGTCCCTCGTGCTGCACTGGGTCACTCTGACCACGTAATGGTGCATCTGATTCCCTCATACACGCAGAAACTAAAGCTCTGCAAACCTGTGGCGAGGTTTGCAGAAGTGGACCAGTGATGTCACGGCTCGGCCGTGACTCGTGTCCTTTTTTGTCTTTTCCTTGTGTCTCTGGTGTCCCCTGTTTGTCTCCTGTGTGTGTGTGTGTGTGTGTGTGTGTGTGGGTGTGTGGGCGTGGCTTCTGGCAACTGGCAATCATCTCCACACCTGCGCCTCATCTCCGGCACCTGTCTTCAATCAAATCATCAGATCCTCCCTGTTAAAACACCCCGGCTTCCCTCTGTCCAGTTGCCAGATTATTACGCCATCTCCAGTGGTACCTCGACTCTCGGCTTCTGTAGAATAGAATTATAGACGTACTTCACATTGTGTTTTGATTTCACACTAACCCCTGTGCCCAGGATTCCCGTACCTGCACTTCAGCTCAGCCGCCGCTCACGCCACCTCACCGCTCTGCCTGCACTCTTCCCTACCATCTCCCCAGTGTTCTGTTAAATAAACCCTTTTCCTTCAAATAACCTTGCCGCCCCGTGTCTGCGCTTGGGTCCTGCCAAACCGAACCCTCACAAGTGAGGCTCTGGAGGATCTTCGCGCGTGCTTGGACTGTACAGACTGGGATGTCTTCAGGACTGCTACTAACAGTCTGGATGAGTACACAGAGGCTGTAACTTCCTACATCAGCTTCTGTGAGGACAGCTGTGTTCCAACCAGCACCAGGGTGAGTTACAACAATGATAAACCCTGGTTTACAGCGGAACTCAGAAAGCTAAGGCTGCAAAAGGATCGGGCATTTAGGAGTGGGGACAATGACTTGTACAGAGTCAAAATACAGCTGTCTCTGGTGTTCACTGACATCTTCAACACCTCCCTGGAGACATGCCGCGTACCAGCCTGCTTCAAGGCCTCCACCATCATTCCCGTCCCCAAAACACCTAGGATCACAGGACTCAATGACTACAGGCCCGTCGCCCTGACCTCTGTGGTCATGAAGTCCTTTAAACGCCTTGTCCTGTCCCACCTCAAAACCCTCACTGACCCACTCCTGGACCCCCTGCAGTTCGCCTAGTTTGCTTTGTGGACTTCAGCTCTGCTTTCAACATCATCCTCCTGTCTCTGCTGCATGACAAGCTCTCCCAGCTGCACGTGCCCGACTCCACCTGCAGTTGGGTCACAGACTTCCTGTCTGACAGGAAGCAGCACGGAAGGATGGGAAAACACGTCTCGGACCATCAGCACCGGTTCCCCCCAAGGCTGCGTTCTTTCCTCTCTACCCCAACAGCTGCACCTCCAGTCACCAGTCCGTCAAGCTCCTGAAGTTTGCAGATGACACCACCCTCATTGGACTTATCTCTGGTGGGGACGAGTCCGCCTACAGGTGGGAGACTGACCCTCTGGCGACCTGGTGCAGACAAAACAACACTACAGGCCAAAAGGAAAGAGACTGTGTCTTGCCGTCAATAAGAAGCTCCTGCTGAAGGTTTTGAACTCCACCCAAGCATTCACATTAAAATTTAAAGTGGTTTGCGAACCTGATAACTTTGTGACTGCAAAGAGGGGAAAGTGAGAAGGATGGAGAAACATGCACAATGATGGAAAGAATGCAATGGAAAATAAAAAAAAAGGGAGGCTGACAAACATTCTGAAAAATAACAGGATTGTTTTCCAACTCCCCATTTGTGTCTGTGAATACATTAGAAACAGAATGTGCCAAGAGCTTTTCGGTTAACCTCTCCAGGCTGGCAGAGGGAAATGTAGCAGGAAGTATGAAATTGTCTTCATGCTAAATTGCACATGGTTTCTCAAACCTCACAACACGTACTGCCTTTGAGAATGACGTTCTCGGGGCTAAGCCAGGAATATTTCAATGTTTTCTCAGTTATTGTGAGTTCATTTCAAGATTTTAGGCCCATAAAGAGATTTAGTAAAGATGACACCTGCTCTCAGAGAGAAATTAAAACAAATGATTGCCATAAAAATGGGAAGCAATTTAAACCCTTGAGTAATAACACAATAATACAGCAAATTATGGCTTTTATTGAAGCACAAAGAAGAGGTGAATCTCGATGAAAAGGGATTTTTTTTTTTTTTTTTTTACATTGTGCAGTTCAGTGTGTAGTTTTGAAGGAGCTCATGTCCTACAGCAGCCAATAAAGCACTCAACCGATTTATGGGATCATTCTCCATGACCTCTGGTGGCAAAATACAAAACATGGAATAACTGACCTTGACACTGACCTTTCCTAGCTACTGAGTTTAAGATGCACCCATAATATTTCAGTGCTACACACTAATAGTGTTACGTTACTGGCTACTGACAAACCGAGCCAACTTTAATTAATCAAAAAAGAAACAAGGTGCCGTTGGCCTGCAGCGACACGCATTTCTCCAGATGTAGAAACATTTATCATTTGTTTGCGGTTTGTGATGGTGCCTAAAGCTGCACTAATCAATATTTTAAAAAGTATGCAACGTCTAATGGGAAAGGAGTCGACTGTACGCTAAATCCTGTATTCGGCTGAACATACATAGATTTTTAGGAATACTAATTTGTATTCGTTTTTGGCGCCTTATAACTGTGTACATGGTGGACATTAGTTTCCACCTGCGTTTGCTGACATGACAGGAAGAAAATAGTGAGAAAGTGCACAAACTGAAATGAAACGTACAGTTTAACACCCTAAACATTAAGTCATAAACATGTTGCTGCCACAAAGACAGACACAATCACCGATACTGGGCTCTCTGCACATCCCGACTGTACACAACCCGCTTGCCACTAAACAGACAGTCAGCGACGTGCCGGTGAACATTTTGGAGCATTTTAGCAGCTGAAGGCTCAGGTATATTTCTCCAAAACACTACATTCACCAGGTGACCAGCAGCAACGGTGCTCAATGTCTCTGTGATGTGTCGCCTTAACGGGGCGAACAATATTCTTGCTCTAGTTTCTCGCTGGTCAATCAGCTGTTGTTGAAGTCACAATGTCCTCCAGCTCCAGTTGGCTTTGTTTTTCCATGTTTGCTAAATCATGCTCACTTTTCAGCAATCCTATCAAAATAACACTACCAGCAATGCACATGAGCCATTCTTATAGCTGCTTTTGCAACAGCATTGTGTCATGTGTGGTAGACTAAACTATGAATCATCTTTCTTGTAGTGTGGGAACACCTTTTAAATCCTATTGGTCATCGTCCTGCTTTCTGGAAGCACAATATGACTACTTGGCTAAATATATCCGCCCGGGTGGGAAGAACATATTGTGATGCTGTGTAGTCGCAGCTTAACCACTCTGGAGATTTCGGCATTTAAAGGAGGAGTGGGCCGAGGCTATGTTTTTGTTGTTGTTTTTGATCTCGCCCGCTGTGACGGCTGGTACCCCCGGCGGCCTTGGCTTTCGCTTGTACTCCTCGGTAAACGTCTCCACTTGGCATGATGTTTGCTAATTAAACAGATAGGTAACGCTAGTTGGGTTGCAAACCGATGCTTAAACAAGTCCTCCGCACAAGAGCGCCCCTCGATGCTCGCTGCAGTCTGTCCTCCGAGAGTTGCACGAGAAGGCAATAACAGCTAAGCAAACAGCATTTGGAATCACAGGAAAAGTGAGAGATGGAGTTTGTAAGTGTGTCTGTGACAGAGAGATAAGGCGTATACTACATCCCCTAACCTTCAAGATATGACTACTATATGTGCTGCCTTCTTTGAAATTAAAACCTGGATGATATTTTCAATATCATAACAGCATCCCAGCAAACATTCCAGAGAAACACATTCAACAGCACAAGATTTACGCCACATAACTACACACGTGATAACAAACACACGTTTATGACACCTACACGTTGTGACGGCAACATCATTTTCACAAATGAACACCCACCGCTTTTATGAATTAGGAAGCATAATGCTTGAAACAAACTGCACAACTTCACATCGTCACCACTAAACTAAAGGTGGATTAGAGCTTAATGTTTAATGTACAAGATAAAAATGAATTGACTTCGAGAAGAGGGGACTGGAAGTGCAAAAAGGCTAACTAATTTCTGGGTTTTAGAAGTCATTCCTGCATTACTAGATTCAGAGGCACTTCAGTTGAGAACACACACACACACACACACACACACACACACACACACACCTTGTTTTGCACATAATGTTTTACACTTAAACCCACTGAAAATCATCACCTCAGGGGTCTTTCTATTTATAGGTGACTCTCTAACCCTTTCCTATCCCCCCCTGCCATTCATAGCTTTATGTTGCTCACCTCTCTCTCCCTCTTTTTCTCTCCGACTATCTGCATGATGGAAACATATTTCTGGCAGTGAGCTCCTGAAACACAATTCCTCCCCTGTCGATATCCTGCTGTCACCATCACACTTCTATCCATCTGTCTCCCTCCTTCTCCCAGTCTCTCTTCCCGCCTGCATCTTTTACCCATCTCCCTGAGCTCCCTCTCGTGTCCTGTCCAACACCCGTCCTCCTAGTTGACTGATCTGTGGCCGAGACTTCCTGCAATGTGAGGTTGTATAGCCCCCTCCCCTTCCCATCAAAGCCACAATCAACCACCTTACTTGCGCCCTCCATCCCTCCTCCCGGTCCATCTTCATTCTGGGCAATTTCCTTCGCTCTCTGCGGGGGAACCCTCTGATGCCGTTTGTAGTGTGAATCGTTTTCACCTCCCTCCTTACTCGCGACCCCGCACTGACCCCCCGCCCCCTCTTGCTTCGCTCCACGCCTCTCCATCTTTCACAACATCCCATTCTGCCAGGTGTGGAAGCCGCCTTCAAATCTCTTACAAGGATGCTGTTTTCATTAGGTTAACACACCAACTCGTACACTCGCTCACCCACACATACACACTGCACACTCTTGGGCCGCACCACACAACACGTACCCAACAGCTATTGACTGGTGACAATGGCAATAATCACCTACACTAATCCATTTAAAGCCTTTGTCATTGGTACTAGCATGGAAGGGGGATTGAGTGGGATTGCGCTGGCTCTCCTCTATGTGATAAATTCTCGGCGGAGCAGGCGAGATGTATCAAAGTCAGAAACCTTGTAAAACAAAGCTAATCTGGCTACGCATTGATCTAAAGCTAGGCAGCACAAACCAAGAAGTAAACACAAACACCCTTTGAAAGACTGGGGAGACCTGACCTACTGTTGAACCAGTACAATGTCAAGTCTGACCTTCGAGGTTTAAAAATAATGTAAGAGCACTTTAGCGTCTGTGATACCAAAACATACTGCTTTGGACAAAGGTACAACATGCCATGGTAACATAGATACTGTACCAATAGGGGGAACTCGATACTTGCATTTCTTTCTCACTGTTGTGTTTCTATGATGTTGACAAACACAATTTTTGATTGGTTGCCAAATTCAAAGAATAGATAATGAGTTTCTCTAATGTTTCTTAATGAGTAGCAGCAAACAGAAGGGTGGAGTAATATGGATGCTTGGGAGTGCCGTGCTGCAGATGATAGCCAGGAAAAATACTGGATGTTTTTCTTTTAGATAATATAAATATCAACAATCTGATAAAAAAATTTCACCAACCTTCATTCTTATTTCCACTAGGCTTTACTAAGAATACTATACAACTACAACTGCTAATTTAAAAGGTTAATACCTCACTCTTACCCCTGCCCTGTATCTTTTCAATGTACACTTGATCAATAGACTGCTACTGGCTTTGTATCCATCAACAAATAAGTCTGCAAATAGAAATCAATGGCCCAACAACAGAAAATCATTGGCTCACCAATTAAACCCTGGCACCTTTTCTGAAAAAGCCCGTGGGCCATACAGGCACTTTCAGAAAGGTGCCGTGGACTGCAATAAAAAGGGTAAGAAATCTTAGTGGTCGTAGTTTTAGTGAACCTTTTTCTTCTGTCTCGAAACCCTAATCGTAACATCTCAATGATTTCAAGGAAAAGAACGGCATGCATGAAGGAATGTGAGCATAAAACCGTGCATGATTGTCCTACTGCAGACAAAATGTGTTTCACACATTCTCTGTGCAGACAGGCTGTTCTTAGCTGCCTTAAGGGAGCCCTTATCCGTCAGTATGATCACTATCCTCATAATCCCAAAACGCTCAGTCATTGACCTTCTTATTCAATTGGTTTACTGTTTGAACAAATTATGCACCTCATACCATTTCAAGAGGTTTTGAGCCATTGGGAAACACTCAAATAATCACGCAGCTACAGTCATGCAGACAAGCGGTGGGCAGCAAATACACACACACACACACACACACACACACACACACAGAGTTATGAGCGCGCCTATTTGATTCAACTGTTACCCTAGCAACCACATGAACAATGGCCACCAAGACCTGCCATTTGCTGGTGATGAACATTTGCAAAAATACAGCCTCAATATTAGCACACATTGAAGCTGTATTCACACACAGAATGTCCTTCTATAGGAAATGTTAAAATGCATTGTTTGATGTTTAATATACAGGACAATTGATTACAGCGACAAATAGCAATATAAAAAGCTAAGGGAAAAAAAAGAAAAAAAGACTATTTAAACGTGATACACTGTGAGAACATTTACACCCAGCAATTATTTCACATATCCCATCATCCTTGTCATCATCACTGGAACACACACCAAACAAACCACAGACATGCTGCTGTGTAAGGTGTTTTCCCATATTTCCCTGCACTCTGCCAACAAATTGTGACCTGCTTTCAGCAGTAGATTGCAGCGACACAGATGCATAAACAGCAATACAAAGAGACTGAAATAGGAGCGCTTTCACATCAGCCTGAGCCCCAAGCAGGCTGAAGATTTGAAATGGGTCTCAGAGATGGGGCAGCAGCAGGGTCTCAACCTCCCTCTTGCATTAATAACTGTAAAGATCATCTCAGATAGAAGACGGACGGTCGAGGCTGGGAAGTGGGGAGGGCGCTTAAAGGAGGAAGGCGTTGGCTTTGATATTGAAGTACCGGGTGAGCTGATAGGTAATGAGGTTTGGGGGCAAAACGGTTGAGAGGTCTCAGCACATGTTCCTTAGGGCTTAGGGGTCCTTGACCTATTTTTAATAAGAAGTGGGAGCCGGTCGGGGGCTCGGACAGAAGAAAGAAGTATATATTTCACTCGATGTCCACTTTCCACTTAATTAAACATTATTCCTATGACCTACAAACCAGATTGCAATAAAGCAAAACATACCGAGACCTCAGCACTTGCTAATTAGAACAAGTTAATTGCTCACTTCCAGCACAAAGAAATTAGCAAAAAGGTCATCACCACCTTTTGAAAGATAGAGGAACCCATCTTAACTCTATATTTAGATGTTTGCTCTCAGTGGTGGTGGGGGGGGGTGACAAGAAATTGAGATGCGACATAGGTGATAATTGTGTGTGTCAATTACTGTGTGTGCAAACGTAATGCTGCTATAATCAAAACTGAACAACAATGGATAACATACATCCTGTCATGGGTTGGAAGTCACTTGACCAGTATTGGACTTGAATTCATCAGGTGGTCTGCTCAGTCTGTTGAGACCTGGCTTTTGAGCCGGAGTTATGCCGATCCAAGTCCTCATGCAGACCAAGTATAGTGTGGACTGGCACTGCCGAGGTACCCGTAACACAATGCCATGTCAACTTGAAGGAGATGATAAATCAACGTTGTGTTCACAGATCCTCTCTGCTGGACATCTAAAAAGACGGTATCGTAGGTAAAATAATGGTCATTTCTTACTTTAAATAAAGTGTGTCCGCTCTATCAGCTCCATATAATAATACTGCAGTGTGGCATAATGAGTATCTGATGCAACAATGTATTCCAGTGACCGTAATATGAGAGACACGACAAGGACAAATATGATGAGCGAATGTAAAACTGGCAACGGTCACATGGGAAGGATTGCAGGCTGGAGGTGTATATCAGACTGTTCTTTATTTCAAGCTTTCCAAAAAGGATGTATCCAGGGGATGGAAGTCTTCTATTCCACTATGACCATTAAAAAGTCATAACTAGACGATGTCCTTACCTCTTTCTTTTCATGTGTGTCTAACGATAAGTAAGAAAACAGGCTGTGCAGACGAGCAGAACAAAATCAATGTGTCCAGCAAGTCTTAAAACGTGAATGTGAGTTCTAGTTGCTACAAGAGCTCCAGTGATCTGTTGGCTTGGCCTCCGGGCAAACAAACACACACACACACACACACACACATCATGGGTCGGGTCGTATTTCATAGCTTTAATGAATAGCTGTGGCCACTACAGACCATCCCCCCCAGTGCAGAGAGACAATAATAAGCTCTACATAATAACTGTCCCTCATCAGTGTTCACACATCACAGCATGGTTAAGCACACTCACTCCCTGCTTTCTTCTTCATCTCCCCCTTCACACTTCTGCTAAGGAGGGGGTTCGTAAAGCAGAGTGAGGCGAGCAACGAGGCTCCCATGGGAGCTGGCTACACGATAGAGCTATTATGCGGAAATAGGCCTGGACATTTCAGGGGCCAAAAGGGGGCATGCTTAAGTAAAGCAGCCCCACTATTCACTTTCATAGCAGAGACGCAGCCACGGAGCGATGCAACGTCTTTAACAACATCTCATGCACACACAAAAACACACACACACTCCTGTATGCATTCAAAAAGTGTATTGAAAACACTGATATTGCAGCCTGGACAAACATGCAAATGCATATGCAGGTTGACATACAATCTGAGCAGGACAAAACTGACCTGAAATACACGCCCAGGCGTTTTACAGCCGGGCGCTACCTTTTATTCAGTGGCAAATTCAAATTACCATCAGGTATTCTACCTCCTCCACACATTTCTCTGCTGTTTAAAGAGTGAATGAATCTGTTGGGTAAAGGCATTTTCATTATTCAGTGCTGTTGCAGACTTAGAAAAGGCTCCGGCGAGAATATTATAATGGCATCGCTGCCCCATTCTTGCTCTCGAACTGCATCGCTCTCAAGGCCTATTGCCAACATTGAAGGTTTGTTGTATTTCCAAATGAGGATTAAGATTGAATAATTTATACAAATGCCTCAACAGCTCTTTACAACAGCCAAAAGCCGTATACGACTCGGCTCAACGAAGTCTCCAGTTCTCTCTTTATATTTCCGCTCACTGGCTACACGGAATGAACCAAATTGATGCCACTTTACAGTTCACTACACTATATTGGAATCACATATGTCATATATTTACTCTGACATGATAGGCAATAATAAAGCTGTGATCTACTGGGAGTAATGAGGCGATTTGAATGTAGCCACAGTTCGTTGGGTTCATTACTGAATAACCTGATGAGATGCAGGCTACATTCTAGCTGTATTTGTTGGTCCTCCTAACCCAACTACAGTCAATACACTCTTGGTTCTGACCATATCAATAGCAGAGTACACAGTATGTCCCTGACAACATGCAGGGCCAGAAACGTAGTCACTCAAGAGTAGTGGCGTAACAGAACGTATTTGATCTGTGATCCCTCCCCCTCCTCTCGGTTCGGCAGATTATAACGTCATCATGTGTTCAAATACAATCTTGTAATAAGTACTCTTTGGTAAGACACTTTAATAAATACAATTGTTTGAAGGAGATTTTTTCACAGCAATATCAAATAAATAATACATAGAATTATGTTTACCATTAATAACTGTTTATGTATACCTGTTTAACATACTAATACTAGCTCTAAGCAGCTTATAATACATAATGTAAACTGCACATTCCTAATTACAGAATGCTGGACATGCTAATAACAAAGTTAAAGAATACATTTTAGAACTTTTGATGGTTTAAACTCACTTCATATGGGTTGAAATCATTGTTGGTACAATGCTGAATAAAAAATAGACTGGAGCCTTGTATACAAGCTGCTACAACACAGACACACCCCGGTAGGGTGGGCATCCCGAGTCCTTACTGCTGCGGCCTGGGTTCAAATCCGACTGCAGCTTGTTATCTCCCCCTTTCCTGTTTATCTTTCCTGACTAATACAAAGCAATAAGCTCCCCAAAAACATTTGAACTAAGAAAACTGCGATATTAGGTTATATACATATAATTGACTTGACATGAGTGCAGACCTACTCTGTAAAACATTTGAATATAAATGTGTTCACTAATTCATAAGCAGAATAATTTTTCCTCTTCTGCCAAAATATTATCAGGACATCTATACTGTTTGTATCGTGCTACACACAGGCACCGTGATCAAATGAAGGTATTCTTTGCTAAAAGAGATATTAGCAGGACCTCAGAAAAAAAGAGATGCAAAGAGTCTAGGACAGGGTTTTGAGCCTGAAAGTTTTCCCAGCAAATATCAAGCTAAAGTGCCGGGGGGAGGAATTTTGAGTGGATGTTCATTTGAACCCAGGACATTTTTCCTTGTCAGAAGAAAGACGGCCTATTTTTATCTTTCCTTCTTGTTCAATGGACCCACAGGGAGTCTTCCTTGATCCAGGCGGGATGGTGGGTTTAAAGGGATTCCTGTCCTTTTCCATAGAAGACTGCCAAATGTACACGACGTTGCTGTTGTGCTTCATGTGTTAAGATTTTTTTTTTTCATCTTAAGTAGGGATGAGGGGGGAGGAAATTGATTCTTAGATGCATCGCGATTCTCTCCTAAACGATTATGACTCGATGCAGAAAATTCAATCGGAAATGTAAAACTCAATTCTCAACGTTATGACCTAATAGACCAGCCTTGTTTATGTTCTCAACTAGGCTAAAGCAGCATATGGATGCAATGCACCCCTTGGCTTAAAAGCTAACGTATGCAAGCATTTTGCGTCTTCTTCCGCCCAACTCGGAAAGCAGGAAGCAAATCACAAAGTAGATTGCAACTTTATTTTGCCAAGGATTTGCGAGAAGTCTATACTATTTGTTTGTGAATAAGGGCAGCTTGTTATGTCACATGATTTGGAACATGCTGAATTAAGTGCTTTTACTACGAGGATGCTGCCACAGGCCCAATTTGATTAATTTTCCTGTTGGTTCTCTTTGCAATGCTTGGAAATGTAACCCTCCAGTTGACACATCTCTTACATTTTTTTAATTAGGAATCATTAAAAATATGCAGTGTTTTTAAAACAGCAGATAAACAGTGATAAAAATGTTATAATTTTGATGCATCAAGAAGAATCTATAATTGTTTTGTAATTGCATAGCCCTCTGAATCGGAATCAAACCATGAGGTGCTATAGATTCTCACCCCTAATCTTAAGTGTACCATGCTTTCACACGGTCTCTCTGCTAACTGTTTCTTTAAGCTCATATCTCTGCTATCTTTATTTAGCTCTAGTTTCTTTTAATAGTGTCCTAAAAGCACAATTACATTGTATGACCTTTTAAAAAAAAAAAAAAATCTCCAAAGCAGGTGAATTATACCAAATGTGAATTATACCATATTTTTAAACCACCATGAACATTAACATGAAGCTTAGATATGAAGGTATACAATGGACTGATGCAATTCAACATCAATAGAATGAACAAAAAACTTTTGCACAAGTGTTACAATAGCAAAATACTACTTTTGGGCCAAAAAAAAACGTCCACTGAACCTTGTGATGCAATTTCTCAACACTGTATTCTGTATTCACAAAGGATTTAGTTCACATTCTCAACTCCCTTCAGAAGTTCTCTATTCCCATTTCTATCGTCCCTCGTCTCTCTATATCCCTCTCAGTTCTCCCAAAGCTCAAGGGTGTATTGTTCTTCGAGACTGGAATCATACTGGAGATTTAGAACTTGGTGGATTAGAGGAGGCAGTGTTGTCCCTGGTGGCTATTCCCTTTTGTGGAGCAGACCAAAAAATAAAGGTCCAAAACCGCCTGAGGGTAAAGGAAACAATCCATCATATAGGTTGAAAAACCTCACTTGCGGTCAGTTAAAATGATAGTGTGTCTGTACTGTATGTGTACCGTGTGTTGGTGTGTGTGTAAGTATGCATCCATTGACTCAGCCAATACATCTCTATGTATCTCGGAGGATTTACTCCAACATAGTCTTGGATCCTCTGAGAATCAGAGAGAAATTCTGGTTTATGAAACTGTAAGATCCACACTGATGTGATTATGGCAACAAAATCTCTATTTTTTTCATGCATAATGCATTTTTATTGTAAAACCTAAGCAATACAGTTTCAGAGACTCACAAGAATGCCTCATTTGTTTTCAGGTTTACATACTGTCCACATACTTAAAAACATGACACGAAACTAGATGTGAAAAATTTATCATATTAGATAAGTGAGGCATTTGTGGATAACGCCTTAATGCTTAACCAAAAGGGACATTACGATTTCCACCTGTTCCAAACAAATATATGATTTCCACTAAGTCATAAAAAAGGGGTATATAAAAGGCTTTATGAAGACAAGTCCGCGCAAGAGTTCATAAATACTACTTCGCTTTGAGTCATAAAATGTTGAGGTCTCCAACTCACCTTGCAGAGATGCACACCTGTATATCTCGGTCTAGAAATGTTATGCTGCACAGATTTTGAGTGTACTGTACGGCAAGGAAGACGTTTGTCACATTTCTATTCAGTGAATACTATATTCTAGTAGGTGACACATGGGAAGTAAAGAGTCTAAAATAGGCTCCTCGCCATCTGCTCACCCACAACGTCACGCATGGTCTTTTCAAGAAAATTGAACATATTACATAACCATTATGTAACTCTTGGGCCAATTATTTGTTCGTCTTTATTTTTGTCATGTTGAGTATTACACAAATCTATATTTCTTTTCAACATAAAAACACCACTTTTCATGACTACAATTGCTGTCTTGTGGTTGCACACTTCTGCCAACCAGTCATGTTGCTGCTTACATCCATGTAAAAATGTAAATTAATTTCCTCCAGGCGTTCCTAATATATGGAGTTCATAAGAATGGGACGGATTTGAGGTCAAAGTGACCTTGACATTTGACCGCCACAATCCAATCTGTTCCTCACAGTCAAAGCCAACGTTTGTGTCTAATATGAAGGAATTATTTCCTGTGAAATAGAGACCACGAATTGGGACGAACGGAAAATCCCAAAATATAATGCCTTTGGCCAGAGCTAATCAAACGTCAAGGGTGAGCTAAGTGGATACACAAAGTATGAAGCCTATAAGTCATTATTTCAAAAGACAGAGTGAGACAGAAACGGAAGATTAGAATGAAACAGTCGACAGATGGAGGAGGAAGGCGACGAAGTAACTTTAACTGAAGCCCCTGGAGGCAATACAAGTCACTCTACTGTGGGTAATACATTCTCGTGGCGGCTGAAAATAAAATGTAATATTGCATATCATATTGCGAAAGAAGAGTCTGCCTTTGTAAAGTTGTGGAGTTATTACCTCACATAAGAATAATATAAGTCCAACATACGAGGGTGTGCAGAAATGACTGGACAAATTGCAGACGCGGTAGAAGAAAGCCGGCAGCGGAACGGAGAACAGCACATTATCTGGAGCTTTTTTGATCAATGGGCACAGTTATATCTCAAACACAAATTTGTAAAATTGTGCATGTGCCGCTCTTGGAAAACGGAAATCCAATGAACATCCTGGTCGGATAACATTGTTTTTTTAGTGTAACATTTTTAAGTTATAAATAGTATTTGTGGAGTCTGAGCTGAAGGAGTTTCTGGTGAACCTGCGTGATTTCAAAAGATTTTGCACAGAATCCCACAATCATCAAGAATAACTGTTGCCAATCTTCTCACTTCTTAATTACTTATGTAGGAGATGTATAGTTATCAGTATTACATTTATACTGTTTCACGACAACTCAAAAGTTCCTTAAAGTAACTTCAGGATACATATTATATTTAATTACAAAATGGAAAGTACAGTTTTCTGCATGTTACCTCTTTCTTTGTGACCTGAGGTGCTAGCTATCTTTAAGTATAGTTTATACTCGCCGCAGTGAAGCTATCGTGGTCATGTGACCGTCACAAATAGTTCACTGATAAAAGCACTATTTACATCTACAAAGAAGGCCAATTTGCTTTTCAATGCTTTAGAGACAGGAGGGCTTCAAAATCTTAATTTGAGCATATAATTTGCCTTATTATGCAGGGCTTGTATGAAGGCAATGAAGTAGACTATGAATATGAGAAATGCGTTTACAGATAATTACAATCCCTCCTTGGCATGGTTTACTTTAGTTAGTTGTTAATTCAGTTAGTTTACTTTTTTTGGGGGGGGGGGGTTACAGCTACAGTCTATAGGCATATCTATGTTACACTCGTTGTCTTTTCTTTCCTATTCACAGTTTGTTTTGTTTATATGCCCTCTGGTGTTTAGGAGAATAATGCAGCGCATTGAGCATAAACGCCTCTGTACATGCTCAGAGCTCGGGCGCCGTCTGCGGAGGCTCGCGTTATGGCGCCAAGGCAAGTATAAACGAAGCTTTTGCCTCCCACTGCAGAGGAACGATCGGATCCGTCCCCAAGCCACCTCAGAGTTTGAAAAAAAAATCGGTAACCAGACTGGAGGCCCCTCAAGATGAAGCCAAAGCCAGATGGCTTGCTTAAGAGAGTGCTAAACCCTGACACATGGCCAGAAGAGCAGGCCAACAACCAACTTACCTTCGGAGTTAAGAGCGTGGCAGATCTGGAGAGGCATTTTGAGAAGAAGAATTGATTTGATAAGACACTACAATTCCATTTGAGAGACTTTGCATATGTGCAAACTCAACAACTCTGTTCTCTCCTTCAGAGCAGAGTGCAATACAGCTACAATCCAGGATGAGTGACCCTTGCTCACACTTAGTGTACATTTTGTATCCAAACTAACTCAATTGTGTTTCTTATAAATATGTCTTTGTACCCCTTTATTAAGGACAATATCTTGTATCAATTTTCATTGAGCATCTAAAGTTCTTTACGCACTCCTACATGTTAACGTAGGAGCCCCATGTGCTCGTTGAGGAAAAGTTACTTACCTATATTTTAGTTGAGATAACATTGCTCCAAGAGAGTACGACCAGCACTAATCTTTGGTATATCATTCATCGTCATTTTCTCATTTTTGATCAGGGATTTCCGCTGAACACCCAAAGCTTGCTTGAGCTCCGGTCTCCTTGAAGAATTTAAACTGTTACACGCATCACACCCAACGGCTGCTTAGAGTAACCAGAGTCATCTCCTGTGTCCTGCAACTAAGCAGCTTTTTTTTTGTAGCAGTCAGGGATTAAGCACCTTGCTTAAGGCAACTTCAACATATGATTTCTATGGTTATTACTCAGAGAGCATTCTCATTTACTTTTCTGACTGCTTTTAGGATTGGAGCTGGCGACCGTCCAGCATCCTGCCAAGTTCTCCAGGCTAATGCCCATTCAATAGTCACTGAACAAGAGGGCTGAAATGTCTGGTGTGAAAACTCAATATTTTTAGCAACACGAGCAGAGTGGCTCTCGGGATTCCCAATGTCAGACGGTCAAGTACTTAGAACATTAGAAAACTTAGAAACAAATTTGTCTACGAGTTAGTTTTTTTCTGTACAATGAGCATTACAGCCTCACGGGGCAGCTAGCATGGCTGTAGAAGATTTACAGCCATTGTATAGGGGCTAAACGTCAAATGGTCTGGTTATTCAATACAGAAGGACAAACCTGCAGGTTTTGCTTCATGCAATAGGCCTTTTATGTTTTCTGTTTAGAGGCGCAAAATGGGATGAGGGTATGGAAATGTATATAAATACCCCTCAGCACCTGATTTATCACAGCGGACTGACCACTGCTGCAGGGGATACTGCTTCTGAAATGTAGCACCGAGGAATAGCAGGTGTGAAATCTGCAGCACTGTTTCGGCACACACAAAGAATGAGAGAGACAGCGGGGAGAAACGGCTTTTTAAACAAAAGTCCCTCAATCGCTGATCTTTTTGTTGAGCTGACAAAATCAGGCTGGTTACCATTTCTCATGCTACATAAAGCCCTCTTCTTGCAGGATGAATGCACACACCAAAAGTGTACAATAATCTGAAGCCACAGCAGGGAAATAAATAAATAAAACAGGCCTACTGACTGACTCATAATACTTGATTTATGTATTATACTGCCAGATTTGCTCACAAACAGATCAAAATGTTTTTGATATATGTAATGTGCATTCATGTGACTGTATAGCAAATCCGGCTTTGGCACAAATCTCCTCAAAACTATTTCCCCCAATACCCTAAACACAACAGGCCCTCTCAGACGCCACCACACACAGAGAGGCGTACACAAATATGCAAACAAACACAGGCGAAACCAACTTGAGGTAGCAGACAGCGCACCACAGGAAATGTAAGCGCTCCACACGGGGGACAGTGTCATTCAACGTGGCAAGAGGGAAAGCAAAAATTCAAAAGAGAACAAAGTTGCACGTCTGAAGATACACACAACTCTGCTTACATCATCACACCCATGTTTCCTGTTGACGCAAACTCCCCAGCATGCGAGGCAAAACCAATGCAAAGCAGCTGAAAGTTGGGTTTGTAGCAGCATGGGAATGAGTAATGCATGTTGAAGGCTGTCTTTGGAAGCCCCTGGAAGGATGGATGTGTGGCAGCTTGAGGCTCGGTGATCCGTCTTCCACTGTCGAGATTTATAAATACCTAAGACCTGACAGGGAGGACAGCTCCTGGATACAAACAATGGCCATGTACGACAAAGCATGCATGTGCAGTAACACAAAAACAGCACACCTGCGATCAAACGTGTAAAAAGACACACATACACAAAAACAAGTGTAAATAAATCCCACGAACACCTGCACACAAAACTACTGAGGCACTCTGCTCAGAGGCAATTTTTATTTTAAGATCACACGCTTTGAGACAATTTTCCAGAGGAGATAGGGTTCAGTCATTGCAAATTGACTGATCAATCTTCATAACTGTCCTGGGTACATAAACAGATGTTTTTCCATCCTCTCCAAAGGGAAGCTGTTCAAATAAGTCCGTCTTTATTCTACTCAAACTTAAATCCAGAGTCATTTGGTCTTTTTTTAAACACAAGCTGGGTCATAACGGTCAAAGTCAACAGTCTTTCCTAATGGTGCTAATCATCCGTTGATCTGAACTAATGATGTGGCACAAATTAAGAGGATTAATAATTACGACCCTCCCCATCCTCGCTTTTTTTGTTCTCAATGTGTCAAAGCAGTGGCCTAGTTGTCTCATCACTGTCAATGTGATGGAGATTGTCTTTAAGCATTTAAGTGTGTCAGTATGTGGGGACTGGAGAGGGAGGAAAACAGTGGTAATGCAAGCTTTCAAACACTGTGTTGTGTTTCTGCTTCCCATTAGTTATATGCCTCCAAAAATCTGTTGAAATTCAAGACATCATGCCAACAGTGCTGTAAGTGTTTGTGTCCCCAACGGCTCCTTAATTATTCCAAAAGAAAGTGTAATTGGACATTAAAAAGGGGTCTGACTGAGCTGACGACAACACATTATCTTTTAAAAGTAACCTCACTTTCAACCGCATTCGTCTCCGAAGGGCAATCGGTTATTGCACCATTATATTATTGCATTATATTTTCCAGACAGATAGCTGTTTGTTTACTGATCATTAATCGTTACCAACGAGCTTCGTGCTGTTGCATGCTGGGGGGCCGTGGTCGAAGTGGCTAACAAGCCGCCCGGCTGCAACGGTAACGGATGCACAAACATATTAAATCCATCATTTTAGCAGCCACAATGTTGCGTGCATCATCGTTCACTTTACCAGTAAGTCTCCACCGCATCAATTAGTTTGATCAACTTTTTGTTTTTACACTTTGGGTTTAATATTAACATTTACATATAATCTGGTGGAGCTAGTAGGCAGATTGTGTTACCTTCAGACAGACGTGTCTTGTCGTTCCCCCGTTTGCAGTCTTCATGCTCAGGTAAACTAGTCGGCTGCAGCCTAAATTTATCCTACAGACATGAGTGGTTTCAATCTTCAACTCTCTGAAGCCAGGAGGGAAATATACTTAGTTTAGTGTAAAGATGGATAGAGCAAGACTAGCTGGGTTCTCTCTGCTTTCAAAGTAAAAAAAAATATGGCAACAAACATCTCAAAAGCTCACTAATTAACACTGGGAGTTGCTTTGTGCAT
The DNA here is from genome assembly GCA_038501785.1 of Myoxocephalus aenaeus. NCBI lineage: Eukaryota > Metazoa > Chordata > Actinopteri > Perciformes > Cottidae > Myoxocephalus > Myoxocephalus aenaeus. The sequence continues at coordinate 4,860,289 of JBAMJR010000053.1, forward strand.
GGATTAAACAAACAAGGTATACTAGGTTTCACTAATTAGTGAGCTTTGGAGGTGCTGGCATGTTTTTAAATTTTGAACTAAACTCACTGAAACCATATAATTAGCTGTGTTTTCTGCGATCCAGTACTTCCTCCTGGAGTTGTATAACAAGCCTAAGAACAAAACCAAAAAGGATTTTCCACTTTATTTTTTCTCTTGCAAGCCTGTGCACACTTCAAAATCTCCTGCAAATGTATTGTGTCGTTTGTGTGCAACAGCCCCGTCAGAGGTCTACATTTTACAGCGAGCAGTGGCCCTGAAGGAGGGAGAGATGTGGGCAGTTTGAGGGCCATTAGAGGGTGCGTGGGTGGCAGTAGGTGGGGTGCCAATGGGGCAGCCTACTGAGCTGTGCAGTGAGTCGATGGCCTGGGGCTTGTGTCCAACCTGTTTAAAAGCGGTTTGGCTTATTCACTCTGTCCCCTTCACCATTTGGCCTGACTGCTTATAGCCAAGTGATCGCTCCCCACCCACTCCATATCTCTCTGCATCACACTGTCCCCTGCAGTTTATTTTCAATTTAAGCTCAGTAGGCGTTCTTTCCATCCATTATAATTTTCTCAGAAAGTCTGTCCAAAAAAGAGTCGCCAGCTATGAATTATTCTCTTTTCTGTTGAGGAAGCATTAAATACCCTCAAAGCTTTGTTTGGAAAACTGTTTTCGAAGTTTAAGGGATAGTTGCAGTGTCCAAAACTACACAGCAAAAGGAGTGTCTTTACCAGGACTGGTTCCAGTCCATAAGTTTAAAGCAAGACTGTACAGGCTCTTCAGAAAACTTAAATAAACAACGACGTTTTGAGTGATTCTATCCCCACGCACCAACCATAGCTGTGTTAAAAAGGTGCAATAAATCCAATTTAAGATATGTTAGAACACAGGTACGGGATTTCCGGCTTTTTTGTTTTTCATTTTCTGGGACATACTGTGTTTTAAAAGAGCAATTCTTAATTATGTGGTATTTCACCTTCAACATCAGTCACCAGCCTTAATTCTAACTAACAATCTGCATTTGGATCAGCATCTCTCTCATCTGTTATGTTGTTTCTTTTATCTTCATTTCTGCACTTGCATTGGATATAAACATGCAACCACAATGTATATGTGACCTATATGCTCACTAAACTACATGTATCCATTACTTATCTAGAGCTGAACCATAGAGTAGCACTTAATTAAACTTGGCTACTAAATGTCCCACTGTCTCCCTGTTACCACTTGAAAACTCTCCAATTTTGAATACCAAGCCTTGGTTCATCCCTCTTGAATGAATGCCCAATTTTTTCCATCAAATTGAAATTAATTTAAACTGTATGCTATATATGTAAAGAGCTGGTATAATCCCGCTCGTTTATACAGTAGTCTATACAGTAGGATTATGAACCTACAAAAAAAAAGCACTTTATTTCAACACCCCATTTAGCAATCATAAGCAGTATAATACAATTAATTAAGTATTTCATGGCACACTGAATTAAACAACAATGTTAAGTGTTTATTGATGTATTGATCAACACTTTAATTTCTCTTATGAAACATCCATAACAGGTGAAAGCAGTTAATGAATACTAAAATAATACCACATAATTAAATATTAAACAGTCATAATTACATATAGATAATATCGTTGTGAGTTATGAACATATGCATCGTTTCAAACCTGTCTGAGAAGGATTTGCGTATGTGTGGAAACAGTTAATAAATGTTGTTTGTGATCAAACACCCATGTTATGTGCTGTCAAACATGCTTTAATCCATTATGCAGATAATTAATTATACAGTTAGGTTTCATAAGACACGCAACTGTTTACAATTGTATAAATAAAACACTTAAAATGTATGTTCGAAACCAGTTAAGTTATTATACACTGCTTATGAATGTAAACGGGCAGGTTAAAATAAAGTGCAACGGGAAAGATCAAATCGTGGCATGGCTTATGCAACTTAATGAGAGCGCTTGCATCATATTGTTTCATATTTCACTCTATTTGTGATGACAGAAAACTGGGTCTTTCATATTTATTTCCATGCGTTTTTTATTTCTGTGCTCGCACAGTGCACAGGTCCAGCGCTTCAATATCCGTTTCCCACACGCTGACGCCTCCAGGCATGTTCTCTACGTGTTGACAGCCGTGTCCAATCTCAGCTGAACATTGAGATGTAAACCCGTATCTCAGCCCAATCACAGAAATAGCACACAACCCGATCAAGATACTTGTCTTTAAGATTCTTGCATCTAAAATCAGTCAAAACAAACCACGTATTGTTTCAGGATGAGATGAAATCTGCAATCCGTGCACACGGGCCTTCTCGTACTAAATATTTCATTGACAATAAACATCGCTGTGATTGATGTGAAGCCGAGTCACTCGGAGAAGGACGAGAGAGGAGAAAAGTGAGGAAAATAAAAAAAGGAGGGAAGGAGAGAGGACAGAAAAAGACACACACTGCAGACACAAAGCAACAGATCTAGATTCTGCTCACCGTGTTGCTACAGTAATGGAGGTTTCGAGGTCAACGCATGCTTGAAGTGAAAACACCTCGTTAAATTTTACATACTAGGGCCCCGCCTTGTTTGTAATGAGGCCCTATGAGTCATAACCACTGCCATGTTAAAGAGGGGGCGGACATTACAGTGATGGAAGTGAAGGCCAAGCTCTCACTCCTCCAATGGGAAATGTAATTAGAAGATCAAGAGTTAGCAAAAAATTAATTCAGATCCACAATATCTCTTCATGACATGACTTTGCTTTGCTCTGAAGGGCCTCCTTTACTCAACAATCATCTCATCGTTGAATACATTTGTTTTTTGCTTTTTTTGTAAACAGGCGAAGATATGGCAGCACCTTAGAGACCAAAAGGCTCAGAGATCTGGGCTTTATCCCTCTCCTGTAGTCATGGTCACTCTCCAACCAAGGCTGAAATCCCCTTTCACTCACCAGTACAGTAAGACTCATGAATAAAATATACGCATGGACAGGAATAATAACGCAGGAGGCTCAACGTATTAATAGTGCCTTTGCGTTCATCTGTGACCTCCTAAGGCTGGCCACAGTTAAAGTTCTAATTAATTCTTTCAGGAAATAATTATGTCGTTAATAATGTTTTTTCCTAATCCCATGTCCTTTGCCTTTAGAAAAAATGCCAGTTTATAACTGTAAATAGTAAGATAGTTAGCCAGACATGCTAACATTCTCATATTTCATTAGAGCAGAAACCTTAAAAAAAAGAAAAAATAATCCATTGTATGCATGTGTCGAAGATTTCTCTATTACCAATGATATTGCTGTGAGTCCCTGAGACCTGCATGTGGTTATTGAGTGGGCATTTAAATAATATTTTTTCAAAAGTTTTAGTGGAAACAGTTTGAACAGCATATTAATATATTTTTTAATCAAATATTTTTCAGAATCTAAAAACAACATTTCAAAGTGAGATTCAATTCCTAAAAATTCAAATATGCTACTGGATAAACTTACGTGCACAACATTTTTGATTAAAATGCTTGATTAAAAAACAGCACGCTGCCTTTCAGATTTTAATGCGCCAGATGCGAGATCCGCCGTTATAATATTTTATGGATGAGCATTACTAACAAGCTACTTCAGACTCAGCAAGTAGTTGTGGTCAACAAACACTGAGGTAGATGAAAAAAGAGCTGGGTATATCATGGAAGGTTAGGCCTGAAACTAGGCACCATTAGCCGATATTGTGTACTATCATCCATCTCCATCTGCAGCTGACCAGTGTAAGGGCATTGTAAGTGGATGTGTAGGTGTACAATACACAGTACACAATGCCGTGTACATTAAGGCTTCTTCACAGTGCGCATGTCTGTAGTTATGCCAGTGTCTGCAGGCGATCTCCATGCATGTGTGCGCACACAGGTATGCGTTTGATTCCATGTGCAGCGAACACACCTGACAGATCACAAAGAGAAGGCTCGAGGACCATCGGGGACCAATTTCCCCAGTCTGTTCATTACTGGGAGCAGGAGGGAACAATACTCCACAGCCCGCCAACTTCATTTGCTGCCATTTTCTCTCATTCTCTCCCTCTCCTCCTGAAACACGACAGCGCGCCACCCCGGCTTCCCACAGTGCACCACTGCACGCCTGTGAAGCCGAGATTGGTTGCGGTGGGCTCTCTGAGGCTCCAAAGCTGTCGCCGCTGACTGGAATGTTTTCTATCTCCCTCAGTTTTTCAACTGTCATGTTTCTGAGAGTGAAAATAAACCAGACATCTTTGGTTTAAGTGTTTTTGGTATTGCATGTGAGCAACGGAGAGTTTTGAAGTTGGCACTGGAGAGGGAATGAAACAAAAGGACAAAAGCCGAGATGCAGCCTGCATTTGAAGGATGCGAATGTACCAAGATAGCAGCAAATGGATGTTGAATGAACTACCCTGTCATGGACTTGGTCTTTAAAAGTTTGTTTGCCCGGTCCTCCATTGCTCGTGCAGAAATATCTGCAGATGCCTTACTTCATTACAATAAATATTTCATTTCAAAAGATGACACTAAACAAATGAAAAATCCTGAAGATATGTCTGTGGTTGGGAGCAAGACGCCATGCAGTGAAGCAGAAGATGCAATTTGTATTTTGGTAGAGAGACATAGCTAAAATTAGATGGCTGATGCACAATAATGATACTATATCAAGCCAACGCATGCAGCATATGATGGATCCACGCTGAACATGAGATCTCATTTCACATTTCTGGCCACGCTTATTCTTAGCGAGCACGAACACAGACAAATAGAACCATCAGACGGAAATTGATCCTTTGCACGAATCAGTTTTACAGGCAGCTCACAGATGGGTGTGCTCACAGCAGCGTGCCGGATAAATCAGGTTTGTAATGGCCGCTACTGCAGGCATGACAAAAAGTCTAAGAGAAGCACCGAGCCCCATATGGGCTCACGGAGCGACCGGCGTCGGGGCGTTTTTCCGAGTCAGATGCCTCCGCTTTGAAAATGAAGGGTATTAAGTAAGTCTCCGTGGACCCAATGTTTCCTTGAAATATTTGCTTTCGGGAGTGAATATCAATGATGTGTGGGAATTACAATCTGCAGCAGAAACAAACATGTTTGAAATCAAAACGCTAAACAAGACGCACGACTGTGGAAAAAAAAAAACGTTTATCTTATTGTGCGTCTGCTTTAGTGACACAGAGATCAATCCCCTGACTCTAACACATGCAAACTCTTGTGAGCTTTATTTTAAATGGATATGTGCATGTCGGCAAATCCAAAAATGCAGTCTATGTGACATTACAATACACATCTATTTCCAACCTTTTAAAAAAGTCAGATATCAGCAGCTATGAAGGACTATCAAGTCAAGAAAGTGGCAATAATCGCTCTTATTCTCTTCCTGTGTGTCTGTGCAAGTGTTCACATGTACGTACACTGTTCACATAGTGTTTGGCAATTGTTCTTTCTCTTCACAGGCAGAGGTCTCGAGCTAAATATAAGCTTCTGTGCCGACTGGATATCTGTGATTGGGTCTAGACTTGTTTTCACCTTTCTGCCAAATTACTGTCATTGTGTTGAATGGCAGATATGGGGAGCTAATACACATCAGGTCGAATTAGTATGGCCCTGAAGCGCTCAGTGCACTTTGTCAAGACGAGAGGTGATGTAAGAGGGGATAAATGTTGCAGTTTCCCCCTGACCTGGGGCTCAGCATCCCCCGCACAGTGACACACTGCCCCCTCTGGGCTGCTAATGGAGATTATATACTCAACAATTTAAACTGCGTCTTTTTTTTTAAAGTGATCTGTCTAGATTTGCATTGATGTGGTCTAGTCAAAGTGTTTTTTTAGCAAGGTGGCTGCTGACATTAGAGGGCTATTATGTTCTATGTTATCTGACATTTTGTAGACTAATTAAAGGATTGAAGGACAAAAAATTTTTTAGTAAAAGAATAATCATCAGTGCTCCACTGATCCTTATTTCTGTCTGCTGGCCTGTACCCACATTTTAGTTAGATTTTTTTCTCTTCATTGTCATTGCTTAACCATGTGCCTGTTTTTGCCACTTTTTTCTTCTTCCTCTGCTGAGATAATGAAACGCCCTCCTTATAGTTCAACACAATCGCCCGTAGCACACTTATTTCCTAATAGTTGACGTGTGTCAAGACAGCCAGCGTGCGGGAGTTTAAATAGAAAACAATCAGCAGGGGTGTGTTGATGTTCATCATACGGCACTGGCTACAATGCTTTGTGTCGCAATTATCTTGCTCACGGACAAAGTAACATTACTGGAGACTAGTTTAACAGCCACATTTCAACAAAGACATGTCGGTTTTATGTTTTGACTGTGCCAAGTCTTTATTTTCATGACGCTGAGTCCTCTTGGACCAACTTTATAATACTACTACTTTTAATGCTAATAATACTACCGTTTCATATCTGGTAACATTCAAATCCTGATGCTAAACGTTTGTGTTTATTCTGACAACCAAAGATAAAAAATTAAAATAAAGTGCTCTTCCAGTTACAGATGAAGCTGACATGCCTATATAATAGTGAGTTAAAAGAATAGTAAAGCAGCAGAAAGGAGGCGATGTCTTCCTCGTGATACTTCTGGACGCTCGCCACAACCGTTCTAAAAAGGCATGTATAGAGTGGGAGCAGAAGGTGGAAAGGGTGGTGTAGTTACAAAGAGCGGATGTTCTTGCTCGAGTTAAATGTATTCATAAAGTGCTCTTAAAGCAGGTGTTTCACTAAGTGCTTAAAGAACAGAGGTCATGAATTATGAGCAGAGGACTGAAAAGAAGAGAGAACAGGCAATTCACAAATGTTGTGATACAGGCCAAAGCTTGTGTGAGTGTTGCTCCTTTTTCTTAGCATAACCTGATGTTAATAAGCATTTTTGAACTGGTAAGCTTATGAGATGGAACAACAATGCTCTGGAAACTTGTATTTAGTAGAATTAAGGGTACAGTTTGGGATATTTAACTGACTACTTACAGGTAACGCATTAAGCGGTAGAAAGGGGTTCCGAGCCAAAATAATACACAATTTTTCAAACTCAAAATGAGACGAAGTTTGTACATGGATAGCAAGTGGTTGTATCTATAATGTGAATTACTACTGAAGTAGCATATCATATAACATGGTTAAGCTATGTCTGAGGCTGAGAACATGACCACAAATACTGATATACTAAAATCGACTGTAAAACGAATTGATCACAATGTTACAAATGACAGAAATCCATCAGAACAATGTTTTTTTGAAAATAGTGTTTCCCATCAGAGTTTGTGGGCAGGATCAAATTTGACGGAATTCACAATGCAGGAAAAACCTTGCCATTTTTTAATAGCCATCATTTTGTATTGGGTTCATAAATACATACATTGCAAGTTAGCAAAAGCAGCTAAGGGTCATCAGCAGAATGAACAAAAAAGTCTAAAAAGGGACGTTATTACTCGTCCAAGGACTGAGCCCTGAGGGACTTGTTGTAGAGATATAATTCTTTGCATGGAGGAATTATAATCCCTCAGAGGCAATGTGCTATAGTTAGCAATTGTGGGCAGGAGATTATAATATATATCTATATATATTTTTTAAATGGTTGCTCATACTGGGACTTTAAATAAATAAGTGCAAATCCATGTTTTCCTAAAATGGAGGTTTAAAGATCTAAGAAGCTAATAACCAATAAGAATTAACTCTGGTCTCACTGTAATTCCTGTTAGAACAAATCAAGGCCAACCTTATGAGGCAGTAATTGTGACTCATGACCTACGTTGCCCTTCAGAACACAACCTTACACCCGTTCCCAAAATACAGTGAAGCAAACTCAGACAAAAAAAAAAAAACGGCTAAATATCACCTCTTAGTTGGATTGCCAGGACAACAAAGTTACCCATAAATAACCCACACATGCTCACAGTATAAATAAACTGACTTAATCTAAATTCTGACAGCGAAGCCTCATATTACCTTTGGCGAAGAGTAGGAATGCACTTTCCAGAGAAAGAGGCTGTGGCTTTTATTGCCCATCACTTACAGTGTGTGCCATTTATAGCGTCTACTGGTTCCAAGCAGAAAAGGAGTGTTTTCTGCCATTTTCTAGGCGGTCTCATACTCCTTTTGAAGACAGGTGTTTTCAAGCCTAATATGTAAACATGTTTTAGAAGGTTTATGTCAGTGCTTGGAAATGTTGTGGCAGGTGTGGGCGACTGTGGGCTGTTGGTTTCAGCAAGCTTGGAGGTGAAGCGTGCCTTTGCTGCAAAAAATAAAGTGAAAGTCAATTTTTCCAAGCAAGCATGAAAGAAATCACTTGCCCTGTCCGTGGATGCAGAAGATGGTTGGGACAGTTTGAGAGCACTGAAGATTCAATACTTGCTTGCTGGCATCATGGTGTGTTAGAGACGAGTATTGTGTGCTAAGAGAGGTGTCCTACATGATCACGTCCTGAGTTAACCTCATCTATTAACAAGGGGATTCTGAGCGCAGAGGACTGTGAGGATATTTTCTGTTTGGAACAGGAAGAAAAGGGTCCATTGAACAAACATTCCTGGGATTAGCCTATCAAGCCTATTGGATATCATTCATTTGAGCTAAGAAGAAAGGGAAACCACTGGCTCAGTCTTGTTTGGATAATGATAACAGAGGTCCATAGGATACCTGGGCAGAACAAATATGAACAGCTTTGATCCAAAATTATAATCTATTCAGCATTCTGATGCTATAATCATTGTATATTAATGATAAGCATTGGAACTGGGTTTCCTTTCGCAGGCTGCTTTCCTACAAACTATAGATTAATTTGGAGCCTGTGTCCTTGTATTCTCTTGGCTCAGCACAGTCTGCTCTGATCCCCAGCTGAACTAGCCCTGGCTCTATGTATGTCAGCCTAAGGGGCCTGTTTGTGGATACGTGTGTCAGTGCGCATGCGTGAATTGTGCATTTGTCCTACCTGGCACAGTGCATACGATCCCCAAGGAACCTTGTGTGTGTGTGCTAGCATCACTCCAGATGTCTCCTCACATCCATCCGCTCTCTGACGACTGAACTTCACAGTGAAGATCTCCGAGCCAACACTATCAGGGCTCCACCCATACAGACAGACATTTCAAAACAATGCTTTGTGGGATTGAAGCCAAATCACGCAGTGAAAAGTGGAACTTTGTGTGTGCAGAGCAACCAGCTACAGCAGGAAGCTATCTTGCAATATTTGAAAACAGACCAGCTGTGGTCAGGCAGGTGCTACTGCTCTGATGCAGGCAGGAGAAAGCATGCAACTGACTCTGACGGACCGAAATCTGACTTTTCTGCCATTGTCCCACTCTTACAATAAAGACGGGACAAATTGCTCATCCTCATTTGTGCAATTTCATCTAAACTACCTTTCATCCTTGCATCTTTTAACCTTTCTAGAAAAGTAATTTCTGAATTTATCTGGATCACTTCACGAAAAAAGAAAAGAAAATGGAACAAATAATGATCAGTAAAAAAAACTATAATGAGAGTCAATTGGTTGGACCCCAGCGACATGCATTCCAGAAATAAGATGAAGGGACAATCTAGTCATGCGATACCAGATTTCACATGCTTGTGTGTGAAGAATGTAACCAGTTCAATAAAGCCGTGCACAATGTGAAAACAAAGCCAGTGCCACGTGTCCGCAAATGTGTTCCAGAGAAAGCAACTGCTTCACCCAGACCCTGCTCATGTGGCTGTGAGGATGCGTTTACGGGTAGGTGCTATTTAGAGTGCGTTTAGCGATTTCACGTGTTTCTCTGTGAACATGTCTGGGAAGCGCTAATGAGGAAGCAAATCATTTTCACAGAAAAACTGTGTTTTAAAATGAAGACACACACACACACACACAACTGCTCATACATGCACACAGAAGTGTGAACTTGCGACTTCCCAGACCACTTAGATTATTCCAGCAAAGGAAGTGTTGACAGAGAGCTACAAGGTGGCATCGACAGCGAGTTAATTAACAGCAAAGTTTTCAGCTCCCCGAAGATAAACAACACCTGTGGGGGGAAGACAGGGTGTGAGATTTAAACCTAACACATCCTAAACTGAAGAAATCTTAAGGATCATGAATAAATACACGCACACACTTATGTATATAGTATACATACTATATAATACTGCAAGGTCTGTATAACTTAACTCATTTTCAGTCTGTATTTCTTCTCTCTTTGGTTCAAAATACATTTATAAAGCAAGGCCACATCATTTATAAAGCAGTTTACACTTTTCAAAGTTGATTCTATTGCACGTGCATCATCGCTCTTCGCTGCAAGAAAGAGTTTCAGTGATTTACCGCAGGAATGTAATTGTTGATGTTAATTTATTTATTTCCTCGAGGTCAACCAATTCATACGGTTTTAACTTATTACAGTGAGGGTAACGACTCCACAACAAACAGCTGCACTGACAGCATATTTTCTCACAGCCACAAACTACATTAATTGTTCACCCATCACAAAAAAAACAATGGGAAGTCCAGGAGGATTTGCTCCTTCACAAGTGAAACCCAGGCTGATATTAGGCAGGCATGTTTTTCCTCATGAATTAGGAATTAGCGTATTTTCAAAACTGAGATGAAGCAATAGACATAGGTGAAGGTTTTCACTTTAATTTGAAGTTGACTCCGTGCCTTCAGTGTCTCTAATTGGAATAAACAGGCTGTTTCTCTGATGGGGTCAGTGTGCTGTGGCTCCTCTGCATCCTGGTATCTGAGCCAAGAAAACAACACATCTTCAGATCACTTTTATGAGGAAGAACCTATTCTGTTGAATTTGTGTCACAGAATAGGTTGTATGTATAATTATGAATGTTCTGCCATGGCTGTGTTCTCCATCTGAATGTGAAAGAACATTTAATGCCATTTGTTTTATAACAGACATGTTGAATCTCCTAATGAAAACATTTGCAAAAGTGATTTTTCTTTCATATATATATATATATATATATATATATATATATATATATATATATATATATCATTATTTTAATGTTGCATTGTTTACGTCCATGTTTGGTAGATTGCAGTTCTTTCGGGCCTTTGTGACACATTGCTACACTTCTTTGTGGGTTCCTATGTAAATGTTCTCCATACAATATTCAGAGCATTAATATAGCATCAAATAAAGTTACTCTCCCTTTCTGTGTGTTGTAATCCAAGCTTCTCTGTGCTTTGCTTACACAGCCTGCCTTTGAGCGCATGTCAGTGCACGTGAGCGTGCCCCCGCTGGCTAGCTCATGGCCTCGGACCCTCGGCTGTGCTCATACTGCCGTTACAGCTGATAACCACGTCCCCGACCAACTGCTTTGACGCGGAAGTGTAGTGCCCGACCTCTGGATCCCCCTCAGGTAAACACTGTTGGCTCTGTCAGCACTGTTGCCGTTGTTTGCACTGTTAGCTACAAACCCGTGTTTACCTGGGTGGGGGGGCTACGATTCTGCGACCACTACGACGTTATCAGTGGCAACAAAGTGTCAGCGCAGAGCAGAGCGGCAGCCATGAGCTTGCCAGTGGACTCAATAGAGACTCGCAGCCACCGAAAGGGCTCGTGCTATATAAGCACAGAGACGCTTGTATTGAAACTTACACAGAGCAGAGGTTCCATTAACTCACTATTTTCAGTAATTGACTGAATTTCTTTAACAATGACAGAAAAATCTGAAATCTGACGGTGATCTGCCGTAACTTTATATGATTCACAGTAGTGTAACGTTGGATGGTTCATAGTCGCCTGTTTAGGCACAATGGCCACAGTGTTTTTAGTGGCCTCCGCTATCAAAAAGAGAAGAAAAAAAAGTAATTCACCTGCTTCGGGTGGTGTTGACATGAAAAGTGACCACACTGTCTCTGTTCATCTTTTCTCTGCATTCCCTTATATATATGCACAAGCTATATGATTCTTCTTTATATCTGCTTATTAATAAAAATAAAAAAAGATAATGAATGACAATTAAATGCCTTATCATTACAAAAAATGTTATTAAAATGACCGTTATTAATAGATTATGACAAAATCTTTACAACCCTGTCCTTCAGAACAACGAAATCTCACGCAACCCCTGACACAGAGCAAGAGCAACTTTATTCTAGGTCAAGTAGCCATTGCTCCACTGTAGCTTTGCATAGCAAATAGTTGTTTGCCGTTATATCAATGCTCAGAATCCTGTAAATAGAACTTCTGAGCAATATTTAAACAAATGTTGATCGAATATAATGCGCATTGTGCAGAATAATCCAATATCAAAAGTTATTTCTGGCAATAATATGTTGCTTGCTTACTTATTTTATAACAGCATCCTGCCTTATTCTTGGTTTGAGATATGAAAATAATAATATTACTGCACTGGGCGCTTGTAGTAAGGCATTTAGGACTCCATTATGGACAAAAGCAAATGAATGAGACAGATTTTGTGCAGTGAATAGAACAAAATAGAGTGACTCATACACTTTGATTTTACTGTGAAGAATAGTGTTTCTTTGCCCCTTTACCAATAAAGAGAGGCTTATGAATAGACGCTACATTCAAAGCAATCAGGCCTTTTTGATGCAGACACCAGCCTAAATGATTAAGTTTCATTATTTGAAGATTTCTGCTCCAATGCAAAGATATCGAGCTCGGGGAAACGCACAGTAAAATCTGTCTCAACATCAAGATAAAAACCAGAACAGTAATTTTTTCCCGATTTCTCTGTAATTTTTTTCATCCAATTAGAACATACTGTAAAAAAAGAAAAAGAAAAGAAAAAAGTAGCACAATTTATTACACATCAGTGTTGTGTAAGTGGCACATACACACATAGAAATAACCCAAGAGCCTCGTGAAATCTTCCGTACTGTATAATCCACATCATTGATGACAAGCGCTCACAGCATTACACGGACACAAAGACAGATCACATATAATATTACTTCTAGATTGGCTTTAAATCAGTCTTAAAAAAAGGGAAATGAGTAATGAATAAAAGAAGGTAACTATTCATTTCTGCACCCCGCATGGGGCGTGGTCTGATAAGGCTTTCATTTCTCTACCAGACATCACATTTAAGAGTTGAAATGGAAACAAGCAAACCTAAGGCCTGCTCGTAGCAGCCGCTGGTACTATGATGCTGTCACTGAACGGTCATTATAAATCATCTGCTGCAAGAGAGATGGAAAGAGAAAGGGTTGGAGGGGAGAGGGGGCAATTGGACAGTATTTGAGCAAGATGAAAGCTGAGAGTGAGGGGTGTAGGTATATAAATACATAGATTCATGCTCGGTTTTACATTTCGCTTGATTCTCTCCATGCTTGCTTTCTCATACCATCCACATAACAACACAACACTTCTAGGACAGCTTTTAGCTCAACATTGCCTTGAAAATGTGAATAGAATATTGATGTTAGCATCCTGTGGGAAGCGGTCGTTAATGTCATCCCTTTGCAGTGTAAATCAGCCTTGTTCTATTTGAGTGGGCACGGACAGGAAGTGCGGCTATATTTAGGAGGTAGGTTCACTCCCATGATTAAACAAGGGGCACAACAATTAACATTTTAAAAGGTTAGCCTCTCCGTTGAGAAACATACATGTTGTCCCGAGCACCGCACATATGGATCAGTCTCTATTCTACTCTACTTTGTGAAGCCAGCGTTGTTTACTGCATATTTTAAGAGTTTGACACAGTTAGGATGGAACACATGCTTAAGGTTCATGGATAATCCCTCAGAGAGAGAGAAAAAAGAGGAAGATTATGAGAAAATGATGAAAAACCGAGTAACATGCTGCAGGATAGCAGTGTTTCGGCATTGTTTCAACATAGGTAAGGTGCAATGAAGCAGACTTCAATCAAGTGATGACTACAATGGGTCTAATAACTGAAAAAAAGCCTCTGCAGTGCCTGATCCAACTCCAATTACATGCAATTGCCCTTAAAAAAATTAATATGACAGCATTGCCAAAAAGGATAAGAAATAGAGGCCCTTGCTAATTTCGCCTGGCTGGATCCAACACAATTAGCCTTGTTGCTCACTGTCTCTGTGCCACAACCCCAGAGAAACGGAGGTGGGCAGAAGAGGAGCCATCTCATATCTCATGTGTTAGGATGAGACCTGACGTAGAACCTGCCTTTTGTTCTCTTCCAGGCAGAGCGCCGACTATTCCCACTAGATGCCACCTCTCTGCTGCTGTGCATATTATTGCACAACCTGCTCAGATGGCTGCAGAGCCTCCGATTCCCACTGCGATTTCCCTTTGACACACACCTGAGTATGCACGCAACAAATTATTATCATCAACAGCAGTCGGAGTATAGCATAGTTAAATTGCCACTTTACTAAGCTGTGAATATTTGCAGGAGATAAGTTGATGTGCATGAAACATAAATAGACAGTTAGCTATACAAAAATACTATGAGTGCCTCATGGGCACCGTAAAGTGGCACCTCCTCCACGCTATATTCCTACCAAGACATGTAGGAACAAAAAGGTGGACACTCACATTTCCATTCGTCAGAGAAGCGCACACACACACACACACACACACACACACACACACACACACACACACACACACACACACACACACACACACACACACACACACACCACTATGAAAATGCTATGCAATTCCATCATACTGTACCACATACACATGCCTGGGCTCCCACTCAACCCGGCCCATCCTGATGCTTCACTACAATATGAGCAGCACTCCATGATGGTGGGCAGGACATTTTCTTTTATTGGCCTGCCAAGAGATGTCATTGTACCATCAGTATGAATTCGATCTCTGCAGTTGTCACACATGGTGGTTTATTGTAGCGTGACTGACGACGCTAGAGTGCATAACCCTCATCCCTCGCCGTTAAAACCACCAAGACCAGACCAGGAACATGAAAGAACGCCAGCAAATGCAGCATATTTCATTATTTCCCGGAGCATCAAACGCATACGCTCCAGGTGAAGTATGGAGTTGATGGCTCTTGCTGCAACCACAAAGGACATGCAATCTCCATTTTTTATCGGATAAGTGCACATAGTAAAACATCATGTGTGCAGTTCTGTGGTGCGTGTCTCAGTAAAAGTTATTTTTTGACTGTAGCAACATGGTGAATATTGTTGCTGTCATGCACATGTACAGTATGTATGGATTGTATGAGTAAACATACTATGGACAATCCTTATTATCGCCTGGATCTAATTTTAACTTCAGTAAAAATGCCTTTTAATACTTTAATAATCCAGAAGACAAACCATTGGACATGCTGCCATTACATCATTTTATTTCTTTCTTAAAAAGGCGAGGATGTTGTATTTTATTGTGTTTCCGTGTAGATTATCTGATGCCATTTTGGCCTTTTCTTTTTTATTAAACTGAATTTAACTTCCTCCTTAAAAATGGTTGAATAATTTGAGCAGGACAAGCCATGCTAGCGGCTGTGTGAGGCGGTACTAGTGGTGCTTTGAGCCAAATGCTATGCTCACAATGACAAAGCTAACATGCTGATTAGCAGGTAAAATGTTCACCATGTTCATCTTAGTTTACCGTCACATGTTACCATGATATCATTTGCTAAATAGCACTAAACACAAAGTACAGCTGAGGCTGATGGGTAGATATTTAATCATAAACAAGTGTACTGGACACATTTTGATTTAGGTCAAACCATCCGGGGAATCACCACTTATTACAAATAGTATAATAAATAATAGGGGCACATGAATGTCTGTCCCAAATTGAATGGCAATCCATTCAATTGTTTTTTAAGATACTTCAATCTGGATTGAAATAGGATGATTTGCCAGAACACTTTCTCGTGGAATTTCCTTTACTTCGCCCGTCTGATGAAGACACACTATTTAATCTACATTTACTCACATGACAATACTGCATGGCAGCTGAAATAGAAAGGGGAGCTTGTAGGGAGGTGGAAAAGAAAATCGAAGGATCGGAACTGCGCTAATCTCATTGGCATTTAGACCCAAATTGATTTCCATAGGATGGAGCCCTGGCCTCAGGGCTTCTGCAGCCCAGTCTCATCGTGCAGAGTCCATGGCCTTATTCAATAGCAGCTAAAGGCCATGCTGGTGTTTATAAGGAAGGTAATTAGCTTAGTGTCTTACCATGCTAAGTAGCAGCCCCTCCAAATCAATCCAGTCACTGTGACCCACTCTACAGGGTCACCCGCCTCTGTTAGCAACTGAGCACAAGAAGAAGCAGTAGGTCGTATTTTTGCATCATTTCTTTTCTTTGACTGTTGAACTGGAGACTTTCTAGAGGAGCCCTTTCTTTTTCATTCTGAGGAGCTGTCAAGAAAACCTCTCCTTTATGCCAGAGAGGGATAGGCAGAAACTGTTGACCCAAGTGGTGAGTTTCATAATTATAGTGAAAGTGTGAACAGATGGACGGATGAGTGGATGGACAATAAGCAAACAATACCAACGGCAGACAGAGGAAGACAAAAAAAGTGCAGGAGCCTCTCCATCACACACTGAAGTCATGGCAGCAGCAATAATGGTTGGAATGACAAGTGAAAATACACATTATTTTAGTCGATACATTGTTCAGAACCTTTTGTTTGGCTTCATGTGTGAGTGGAGCCGAGCACAACAGAGAGAGACTTTGAAAGGAATCTTTGGCAGTCTCAGTAAATAGATAGCATCATTAAACCCACAACTATACGGTCCATCCATTGTAAACTATCACAAGCCTTGTCTAGTGTGAAGGACCAACAAACAACCGACACCCTTTATGTACTCATGTAAACCTCTATACCCTGAAATATGAGAAATGCAGAGTCAAATAGGCAGAATGGCAAAGACACTGACATAAAGGCACATAAAGCAAAGGCTGTGGTGGGAGTCGAGAGTCTAAGGGGCTAAACTTTGACATAATTAACCGTAAGAGAATAAGGTAAAAATAAAGGTGCTAAGAGCCGAAAGGTCCTCCAATCTTACCATGCAGCTTGCTGTACTGTAAATATGTCCCACGTGGTGGGAATCAGTGTAAAAGGCAGCTAGCAGCTGGTGCTTAGTGGGGTCCTGCTGGCCCAAGCCCACAGCCACCCCGGCTCACTGATGAAGACAGATGGATTGGGCCACAGCCCCGACGCAGGAAACACACCCCCGAGCCCGCAGATTAGAGCCAAGCCTTCGATGGAGGCCTGATAGCCCGCTGAGGGAGAGCGAGCAGACTGGGCAGAGAGCGAATGCTTGGTACGCAGGAACCTCTTCACATGAACTCTTGAACCAAGGAGATGATATGGAATGAGGTCGGCCGGATGTCAATGGTTGAGTGAAACGGTGCAGGGTGGTTGCTGCAAATGCAAGAACGTGGACCGGCAGCTAAATGAGCAGCATCCGATGCGTTCAACTCATTTCAGGTGAAAGACGACCATGACAACAGCATTTGATGCCGTTTTTCCGATAACACCCCATTTTCACGCTCATATGGTCACAGAACCTCCAGGCAGTAGTGTGGCAGGTGTGATGTTTTTCTTTCTCTAAAAACCTCTTCTGTACTAACAATAGGGATTCGGTGCAATGAGGGCTACAAGTAAATAATGGTGAGAAAATTACATCTATATTTACCAGCTGTATTTTCAAGTGCAGTTTGTTTTCGCCAAAGGCTGATGTTCAACTAAAATATCACCTTTCTAAGATAACCTTATGTTCACTTGTGTTAAGGTTAAATATACAAGTAGTTTACATTGCTGCACACACAGCTCATTATTTTTAAATGCACTTATTGAATTGTTAGCGCTGGCTTCACTTGCTACCATTGCTTGGACATGTTACACACAGTTGTGCAAAATTATATAAGAAGGCCGGCTGATGTAATACATGACTTTACCAAAAAGAAGAAAAAAAACTCCTGACGTAGAAATAGGCTTGTGACAGACAGACTATTTTAGATTATTTTTCTAATATACACCCCGCAATTCCATATGCACTGAAGCATTATGGCATAGTGGAGCCGTGACTATGGAACCAGTTAACCAGGAAACAGCTATACTGAGTGAGATGCAATACATACAAATAAAAAGACATCAAGGAACACAGACAGTGTCTACATATTTAGGTTTCAGACACCAAACGTACAGCAACAGCTCCACCAAAACAAGGCACGATTCCCCGCCGTGTGTGCTGAGATCAAGTGAGGGCCGGAGCTTGTGAGAGCCACAGCCGCCCCGGGAGGGTAGCGTATTGATCGGTAAAGCCCCTGCTAGGTGTGTTACAGTTGGCTCAGGCGCATCTCTGATAGACTGAGTGCGATGCGAGCATAATTAAGACTGCAGCACATTAACAGATGGCCACAGCATCACACCGAGTGAGTTAGAGAGAAGATGCCTGGTGTGAATATTATAGTACACCGGACGGACCTACCGAAGCATGCGGCGCCGACAGACACATTTTAAGTTGCTAAGCACAATGTGTGCGTCTGAAGCTTTTTTTTTATTTTTTATGACAATAGAGAGAGTCAGTGTACTGTTCTGTAATGTATGAAACACAGACCACATTGTGTATAGCATCTTGTTAGTCGATGCATAGCCGTCACACCGAACAGTGTGTGGTCTCGGCACACGAGTAGCCGTGCTGGGATCCTTGGTGGAAATGTAAAATGGCTGCTTTTCTGGAGATTACCCAGATCAAAGCTGGGGGAATAGCACACTGGTGTATCCTGAACCAGCCGCCAATGTGTAGCCTCACATAGAAAACAAAGGTGTTATGTAGGGCTGGACTTGAATATTTGCATTCGTTGGGTCGGTATTTATTTAAAAAAATATATTTTTCCTAATGTGTCAGTTTTTTTTAAACCCCTCAGGATGACAAACATGCTTAAAACAGGCCTGACCTTTTTGGCAAATGCATCTTATTCCGAAACAAATAAAAATGCAAACAACAATACTGTCGGGCACTGCCTGTGAGGCCGTTTGTAATCTGTGGCCACAGGAGTCTCAACACGCTGCTGTTCAGGGGGAGAAGATGCATCTAAACCAAATGTGACCTAAATACAACATACGTGGACTTGTGATAGAAGTCTGTTCGAAAAGTTATATCAGTTACAAGGCAATGTTTGTTAGTTAATGATAGTTTCATATTATTAAACTTGTAGTTTGATAATTTTAGTCAACATTACCAACTATAAGCTACAGGACACACAAGACTGTATTGGCTTAACTACTTGAGCATTTATTATTATTGCTCATAAATTTTGTTTTATTTCTTCTTTCAAAAGTTACAAAGTCTGGAGCTAACCGCATCTCGTAGGTACGGTAGAACGGCCTCCCCTAACCGGCCAAATCAAAACTTGACCATTAGATGTTTTAAAGTCTTTTAGTTTTTAACAACGAAAAACAAAAAAATGGCAGAGGATTAACATTCATCAAGTGTCCTGGAACTTTATTCCATGACACCACTCATTGGGTTCACTTCTATTTTCCACTTTTCATCCCAGCTTTCATTCTCCGGGTCTTTTGTTCAGTTTTGCCTCAACCAAATAGGATGGAAAAAAAAATTTAATAGAGAAGAGGAACCTCGGGGAGCAGATGAGAAAACAGTAGTCACGATTCAAGCCACATACAATTTGATGACATGACCAGAAAAATCAATAGGAATTCATTGTGAGAAACCCCCTCAGAGCTTCACTACCAAAACAAAAGAACAATCCAGTGCTCTCTAGCTGAAGCGGTAATAGCCCAGTAAAATCATTCTCCTACAGGAATCAAACCAAAGCGAGCTGAAGCGGTGCATTATCCTTCCCGAGGCGAACCTCTCGCCCCCAGACACCACCCCCTGTCATCGCATATAGGACACCAAATTCTGAAAACATTTTTCTTTTTAAACACTGTTTACAAGTTGAGGGCAGTCAATAACAAGCAATGCAATGGAAAGTTTGCAGAAAGGCAAATGAACAAAAAGTGTTTCTGCTGTTCTTTTTGGCAACCAGTTAGCAGCCTTTGTTGAACTCCGCAGAAAAGTCATATCCACTTTGTAAATTCGGGGGAGATACAAGCAGCTGCTGCGAGCTTTCCAGCTGCGGTGAGCTCTGATGCCAAAATCCGATTTAGGAGTCTGTATGCCACAAACATCATTGTTATAGAACCAACCTATCTTTAAAAAAATACTATTGGCAGATGCCTCCCATCTACAGATGATTTTAATGGTTCCAACTAAATGTATACTGCACTTTGTGATCTGAAATGTGAATCCTATAGAGTGCTATTCCACTCAGCGCCCTTTCTCCTGCACCTATGTATGCAACTTTAAAAATAATTGTATGTTCCTTGTGTTGTTGGAGCTTTCTCTAGTCTGCCTGAATGCTGCCCATCTAAAAAACATATTAATTTTTTTTTTTTAGACAACAGCTCCTCCTCACTGTTGTCTAACTCATATATGCACCATGGAGCTATTCCCGAAAGGTTTTCCTGTCAATGGTTTGTTTCTCTTTAGTTGTAAATATGAACTAGTATTAGCTGGTTTCGCTACCAATGACAGACTACCCATTCATAATTAAAAGTTTGAATTAAAAGTTACATTTGGATATAAATCTTGGTGTGCTCTATTCATTTTACAGCAATATCCAGTTACATCACTGTCCAGTCGGGTCAATTCCCCTGTCAGCTTATTGAATTGTACTCTTAACTCGAGCTACTACAACCCAAAGTAGTCTACATTACTCTGACAGAGATTTACTTCCCCACTGCCCTCACCGTGCCATCCTTCCTGCCCTTATGTAACCCCTGAGCTGAGTTTTTTTCCCCACTCAACAGCGAAACCCCTTACGGGGACAACCCTTCAAAATTTCACCTGACCTTATGTTTATTCATGTGCGTAGGAGAAACAAGAAAAAGGCCTCTTCACAGCTGAAGTAGCCAATCACCCAAGAGAGCGGGGACAGAGATAGCATAACATTTAATTTAATATACACACCCCCACAGAACGAGAGCGGGTGTCAGCGAGGTGTTAGAGAAGGGCAAAAGAGTAGCTTTAAGCATGGCCGGCCTGATGCAAGTCTTGATGCAGCTGCCCTCCGGCTCTGCTGTGCAGACTACTGAACCACAGGGGCTGGAGTGGAGGACGGGATCCAGAAGCTCGGTAAACAGGGTCGCCATTTGCTGACCTTCGGGGGATGACTCACTGGAATGTGATGCGTATGATAATGAGAGAACTGCAGTAGTGTGGCGAGAAGTGCCGAGTCTCAAGTAGGCTTGTAATGGTACGATGTCATCAGGGTGTGCGGCATTACACTGTAAATGTTTTTATTATTATCAGTTACAATGATGGTTAAAGGTACGAGAACAGAATTATTAAAAAACTAAATTATAAAAACTTTAATGTGTTATGCAACATTTTTTTTTATCCTTATTTACGGCCCAGAGTGTGTGCCAGAAGTACTTTCTGTTACTTTATCTACAAAAAATAAATAATCTTTAAAAAAAACTCCCTCTCTGGTGTACCTGCTCGGTTACTGACATTAGTATACTGTTACAACAAATCAATGTTAATGTTTTTCATTATTTTGGGTGATATGCTATAACAGGTGCAGGTATTTGAAGCTTTGATGCTCAGGCCTTTACTTTATCTCGAGAACACTGATGGCTGTTTCATTGTATGTCTCTAGAGCAGTACAGTAGTGAAACTGTGCTGTGTGATTTCTGCAGGGGTTTTTAGAAAAAAATACTAAACAAATATGCAGTAAGAAGTACAATACGTCTCTTCCAAGAATATGCATTCTCTCTCACACTCACACACACACACAAACCCTTATTCCTGCATCTACCTGATGTTTTGTCTTGTACCCCTGTTCGGCAATAGCCCCACTCTGAGGACAGCGCGAGTCAAAAAATTAAATATCACTCATAGTCCCGTTCAAATTACCTGGAGTATTTGAAGCCGGCAGGTGAAAATCCCCCATAAGTTGCTAAACACAACAGAGCAGATATATACGAGTGGAGCGGGGAGATAAAACACGCCATCTATTCTTGCGAGTTTCTCTTTGAAAACTTCTCCTCGGCGTGCCTCCGAGATGGAGGTTGGGTGCTCCCTACAGAGCTGCTCCAGCTTCTCTTCTCCCCGGAGAGGTTTGCAGAGCGAGACAAACACCTTGGGTTTCTCTGCGGCTGTGTGTTCTCCAGAATTCGCCTCGGGCAACTTTAAATTAATACCTAGCACTGCCTTTCCCCTGATAATTATGTATCATCACCCATTGAATGCTATAAACGGAAGATGTTTAGTGCCTTTATAACAGTGCTAAACTGTTCTGCAACAATCTCGTGCTGGATATAAGGAATGTCGCGTCTTTTAGAAATGTGCTGAACGTCTCCAAAAATATTTACATGTTATTACAGCTCGGTGCCTCCCAGCTATACGGCTCCTTTTGTTGACGCCAAGCTATCTGCGCTGCATTAAAACCAGGCGGGGCTTTGTTCTGTGCTACTGCAAGCAGGATGCAGCGCTTCTCTTAATAATGGGCAGATTGACAAGCCTAGGGAGGTTCATCATAACGGACAACAATTCTCCCAGGCTCGCTGAATGGCAGAGGCATGTCTCTCCCGTCGTGCAGTACGGGGCCCTCTGTTGCAAGGAGACTCCGCGTTTAGCCCGGGAATTCATTCCGGACATGATAATTGCTGTCAAATTACAGCCAACCACCAACAATTATGATGGGTGCTGACAGGTGTGTGTGTGTGTGTGTGTGTGTGTGTGTGTGTGTGTGTGTGTGTGTGTGTGTGTGTGTGTGTGTGTGTCTCCCCAATTGCCGTGCTGCAGAGTTGAGGGAATACACACAGCAACATGTTTTGCAATTGTTCAAGGTCCCTTGGTCAAGCAGCACAGTTCCATCAATACACACACACACACGTTGAGCTGACGGTGTGGTAATGAAATGCTCTGCGATGAACAAGGAACTCTGTCCCTCGTGTGAACGTGTCTGTCTGCTTTCATCACACACCAGTAACTCATCACCAGTGTGCTCCAGAGGGAGATTTCCACGTCATGTGATGGGACATATGGAGAGGAGCAGATTAGCAATTGAGCCAAATACACCTCAGATAAAAGATAATTTACTGTTAATCTGAACACGACTTTGACAGTAGGGACATTAAACATGTCTCAATTGTTTCTACAATGGAAGCCGTTTTTTTTCTTCTGTGTATTGACAGTTCTTTCTTTGATGCAGCGAAACACAGTGACAAAAATGTCATACTTTTAGTGCCATTTTTTTTTGTTTTTTTTCGACCCAAAAGCAGACTATAGGCCCTTTTCACAGCAGCCATTTTTACATGTAATTGCAGGGTAAACACAGGTGAGATTGGAAAAAAAATAAAATAATTATGGCCCTGTTCCATTTTGGTCGGTCGGGGCCCTGGTATTGTTCGTTCTGGCTTACTGTAATGGCTGTGACACTAAATGGAA
This sequence comes from Myoxocephalus aenaeus, assembly GCA_038501785.1. Taxonomy (NCBI): domain Eukaryota; kingdom Metazoa; phylum Chordata; class Actinopteri; order Perciformes; family Cottidae; genus Myoxocephalus; species Myoxocephalus aenaeus. The sequence continues at coordinate 4,883,714 of JBAMJR010000053.1, forward strand.
TGGGACCATTATCAGTTTTATTAATTACACCTGTGTTTACGCTGAAATACATGGCAAATGGCTGCTGTGAAAAGGGCCTTTTTCTATTGCACAACAGCCAGGAGATGGTGTAAAGTGATATTTTAACTTAGTCTGTAAAGGCCAACATAATTCAAAAATAGGCCTCTCTCAGACATTTTGTCAGAGTAGGAAAGGCCCAGGTGTCACTAATAACACGAACAACCGCTCTTTTCTAATCAAGCGAGAACAGCGAGAACAGCATGCGCAACACCAGACATCTAATTTTTTTTTTTAATTAATTATTCACACCTGTGCTCACTCTGCATACTGCGACGAGCCACAATGTCTTCAGTGAAAATGTATTTTTTCACCCACTTTATTTGTACCTTTATAGTCTAGCTATGGCCCTCTGTTCCGTTCTTTAAACACGACTAAAGTAACACGAGCTGCATGTGAGAAATATGGACGCCTAATAGACGTCAGCTTGCTTCGCATGCTTGTGTGGCAGGTTTAAGTCGATTTATTTTTACCAAATTCATGCAGCAAATTTGCATAAGAACAAATATAAAGTGCAGAAAAAAATACAACTACCCATTACGCTGACTTATCGCCATATTACGCAGAGCGGGCTTGGCGCGCGAGAATCACCTGTAGCGATAAACCCTATTTTAAGTAGCGTTATGACTTCTGATATTGTCTTTTAAACGCAGCTTTCTTTTTCTTGGAAGTTGTAGGCTCATCTTCTTCTTCTTCTTCTTCTTCTTCCTCTTCCATCTCCTCATTGGGCCTTTTCCCCTTTCCAAAGAAGCTCTCCAAAGACGTCTGTTTTTTTTTTACAAATTGTTGCTCGCTTGCAAATTTTTGGGGTAACATATCATGCGACAGAGACGAGCATCTTGACATGTGTCAAGAGGCACAGACACATTGACGGATGTATCCGATCATTTTTCAAAATAAAACATCTTTCAGACCTTGATAATAAAAAACACCATTCAAAAACTATTCTATCAGCCACTGACCTTAAATTGTAGAATAATTAATTAACATCAACATTAATCTAGAATTATATTAATTACCAAGTACTCAGTACACTGAAAAACCTTTTTTGCTGCCAGAAGGTGGGGCTCTGTCCCAAATGACCCTTTACCTATAGTTTTATGATCAGTGGGTCAATCTCATTGATGCACTGTCTAATCCAGAACCAATCTCTTTTAGTTTATCTCAAGGAAATCCAAAGAAGTAATTCCACCAGAGAAGAAAACAATCAGTATTCAACCTGAGCAAGTTGGAATGCAAAAAATTTAACATTTGAAGCATAAAATAAATCTTTCTCATTAACTAATGGTGCTTTCAAATGGTGATAGATTTACATTACAAATGGGTCCCGCCAACAATAGCTAGTCCTTCTTCCCTAAATCACTTCTGCTTCCTTCCAGAGCAGAACGAGAGTCAGGGTGTGGCCATTTCAGTTAACTCCATGTCTGCAGTGCTGGGGGAGAAACCTCAATATCCCATAAAAAAAATACACATATCTCCACGGTCTCATAACAGAAATCTGCCAATCAGTCCATTTGTATTACATAGGCAGTTTATTGAACTTGTAAATGTGTTAGGTGTCATTATGCATGACCTTAGTTTTTCTACAGTCACAAAACCATAAAAGTTTGAACATTTATAATAATAATTTGCCGCTTCAACATTACATTCAAAGCTGTAAATTGTTATAGCTACATTTTGTTAAAAACACAATATTTACATTAATTGTAATACACAAATTTTATATTTGGCATACTTACATTAATCTCATCATATAATTTACAGGTTCTCAAGTACTGATTAATGTGAATATTTAATCTCAAAGATTCACAACAAATCAAAAAGTAAATTAACAATACAAAAATGAAACATATAAACAATATCAAAGCCCCCTCCCCACCCAAAAAAAAATATTAAAATGGTGCACAGAATTTACGATTGATGAATATTTTAAGCCAAAAATGTCCTCTATTTTACAAAACAATGTGAAATGTGCCTGCCACAGAAAACTTACTTCACTGCAGCAATGCAATGCGGTTGAACTGTGCAACTATTTATAGTGCAGTCAACTCACGTCCATCTTTTTAATCAACACAAAGTAAATCTCAACTGTACAAATATTTGACAATGATTAGTTTGTAAATATTTCTTCAATAGAGTGTCAGTCCTTGTGTGTTTTAAGGTTGCTGCTGAGAGTGAAACTCGGTTCCAATTACTGCTTCGTCAAATAGAGAGTTCCTAAAAACAGTAATGGTCGAAATACAGACGATTAAGTCTAGTTTGTGCTTCTCTCAAGTTACAACTGATCAATACGTGACAGTTTAATTAGACTTTTTTTTGGGGGGGGGGTGAAATCCATTTTGTGAAATCAAAATTCGGTCTTAAAACTCTCTGATCCAGTTTAACAAAAGTATCTTTACAGCACATTGTACATTTTCCTTTGGCAAAATACTTGGCGCACCCCCTAAAGATCTGTTGTCATGTACATCATGCAGGAGGGATAGGGTGTGTTCATCTAAATGGAAATGGTCAAAGGCAAAGTTCTAAGCATGCGATCGCACCAGCTTTTGCCCTTGTGTTTGGTCCAGGCTCATGATTTTATTGTTAATGGGGGCAATTTTTGGTAAGTGTGAAATGCTGATTTTAAAATTCTTGTGAGAAGGGCAGTAGAGTGGTTTTGATGGCAACTTCCCACTGAAAGCCTCTCTCGTTTTTCTGATTTACATATGACCGTGTGGAGTTAAATAATGTGCAGTCAAAATTGCTCCCATTACTGTGCTGAAGTTATCTTTGCCAAACTTTTTAAATCAATGCATAACAATGACATTTTTGTCTGGCAGAAATAAGAGCTTTTTTTTCTTCTTTTTTTCATTTAACGGTAATACAGTCCCATTGCGTGTGTGGATATGACTATGGGAACACACCCGTTTCTACGACACTTCACTGAAATGCATACTCGAGGCCTCTAGCACCTTTTTAGCCATATAGTATACAAATGTACGAGTCGTTTAAAAAAAAACAAAAAAAACGTGCAAGACTCACGGATAAAAGACTCTGTTTCCAATACTTAAGGCAAAAACAATTCTCATATATACCAATATACATATATTTGAAATTATTACATCTATCAAAACTGTGTTTTTCTAGAGTGTTCTGGTAAACATATGTTATGACTGACCGTGGTGACCTATTATACATACTAGAGCTAAAAGTGCAGAATGACCAAGTCAAAGTCAATGCAATGCCCTCTAGTAAATACAAAAAGAAACGTTCAATATTTGACCGTTTCTTCAGTCTTTTTTTTTGACTGCCTGTTAATCTATAGGCCCGTGTCTTTTTATTGTGATGTAGGTCAGGAATGCCAAACTGAAGATCACAAAAAACAAGTGAGTGCCCAGTAGAAAAGTGCAAAATACGCCAGTGTGTTTCTTCTCCAGACATGGACCCGAACCAGCACCTATAGCTGGGACACCTTCCTGGGCAGAGGCCGTGGTCTGGGGACTCGAGGGTCAGAGGTCCCGTCCAGCTTCATGCTGCAGGTGCGGAGCTGGTGAGGCTTGGGTGGAAGGGCCGGGGGGTCCGCCTGTGGGGGGATGGAGAGACTGTGGGGCAGCGGCACGGGCCTGCGGGGGTTGTTCCTCTCGTACACGCTGTAGGGAGGAGGCGTCTTATTCTCCCTGCGGATGGGCTCGTCGGAGCTGCTGGAGACAGAGTTTGGCAAGGTGCCGGGAGGAGGCAGCGGATGGGACGGGTGGTCACCTGCGGGCAGCTCGGTGCCCGAAGCTTCCGACACGCTGCAGCGGCTGAGGGACGAGATGCCGCTGCTGTAGCTGCCGGAGAGGACGGGGGAGTTGGAGACCAGGCTGGTGGACTGGCACTCGGTGGGTGAAGGGGTGAACGGTGGCACTGTGGTCTACAGGGGGAGAAAGAAAAAGGAAAAGAAAATCAGGTGTTTCCTTCATGTGAAAATCTAAGATGTTCATTGTATAGAGATTGGCTTTTGGGCTTCTGGCCCTTTCAAGCAGCTAAAGCTATTCGATTAATGGATTAGCCAAACAACAAACCTTTTGATTATCAAATCATTGTTGGAATTGCATCCTAACAGCCCCTGAAAATCTTGTTTTTTGTCAAACATGACCTTTTTCCCCAGCTTCTCTATTGCAATTATTTGCTGTTTTTCTCTGTGTTGAGGTATCAGCAAACTAGGGCTGTGAATAACTATTATCTTAATTATGATTGGTATTTTTTGTCTTTCAAAAAGTCATTTTTGAGACTGTCCAAAAACAGTCCAAATATTAATGACAATAACCTTCTCCGATTGTTTCATTCAAAGACATTTTTGTTAATTTAAAGTGTCCAGCATTTCACAAGAAAGCAAAAAAAAAATTCAACATAATATGGCAATATGCCATTATTTTAATCATTATGGAAAGCATGCAACCATATAGTATGCATGCCCCTATTCTGCTGTCTCCAACATGTGTGCTGACACAGCCCTACAGCAGCGATAAATACTTAAAAAAAGTCAACAGATTGAGAGGGTTTTTACACTCCATCAACCGGCCCTGTGCGCCGAGACGAAAAAACACAATATGCCACACTTCCCCCGCTCAAAAATCCGATCACTCATCAAAATGTTTTTCTAAGCAATTACACCACGCTGCCATTATATCTGCTAAAATGTAATTGGATCTAGTGGAGTATACAATTGATCAGTAAGGTTGTACTGCTCATGCTTCAGGGGGCACGCACGAAGAGAGGTATCCATTTAGCATGCACGACTGGACACACCTTTTTCCACATCTGGGGCGACCGTGATGAAAATCTGTGTATTTAATATAGTGCTGGCAAGCAGTTTAAACTCCTGACCCAGTTCTCCAGAGAGAGAGAGGCTATCACCGAATATCATTTCTACCCCTGCAGATGAGTAGGTGCAGCCCTGTCAGACTGGCACCATGTGTTTTCTGCAGGTTCACTATCTGTCCTGGGGTTTGTGGTCTGGTAATGGGCCCCTGGCTGCACTGACTGATGTGTGTGTGTGTGTGTGTGTGTGTGTGTGTGTGTGTGTGTGTGTGTGTGTGTGTGTGTGTGTGTGTGTGTGTGTGTGTGTGTGCCGGATAATGGGGCCTGCTGGAGGTCCACGAAGGACCCATCTCTGGCTGTGCGGTGATGGGCATCTAGGCACTTCGCTTTGGGCCTCTTCTATCAGCACACACACACAAACACAGGTGCCGACATGCGCACACGTAACCACACACACACACACACACACACACACACACACACACACACACACACACACACACACACACACACACACACACACACACACACACACATGATTGACAGAGCATGCCGAGTGCCAAGCTGTCACTCACACTTCCCAGAGTCGTTCTTTCGCTCTCTCTTTCCGCCTCACACACTGACCACACGTACACACACACGCGAACAACCGCATTCACACGCGGGAGCCGTCACATGCGAGAAGACATCGCAGCCGTAAAACAAATCTGGGAGCTTTGCACCGACGCTCGTGACAAGCCCACAGCGAAGATAACAGTGAGCTTCGGTTCACCAGAGTTTCAAAACAACTTTTGTATCCCTCATTAAAAGCTCACTCGGTGCTTAGTTAACCTTTCCTGGACCTCTACCGCTTCTGCAGTCTGGTATTTACTACTAAGAGGCTCATTAACAACAAATCAGAGCTTGGAGACAAAGCGGGAGTAATCAGTTTAACTGCAGATAAACATAAAAACACTGGAGGTCAGAGGTATTAAAAACTTGTTTGAGAGATGCTAGAGGGAACATTCAGTACAGCACTCGCAGGTCTCACAGCATCAATAGCGAAGAAAAAAAAAAAACATAAATAGGGTTCAGTCTTTGAAATTTAAATTCACTGACAAATACATGAAGTGAAGTTGAATAAATCCATCTGGTTATGCAAATTTTTGGCAAGCAGGCCAGGAGGTGACCTCCTCTCAGAGCCAGAATTAAACGTGGTGGAAAACAGTTGGCGCCCACCAGGTGTACATTTAGCTAACACGATGAGTGCCCTCCAGCCAGTACCGTTTTGGGTCCTCTTTGGGACAGCCGTGTCATAAAAAGGCTACAAAATCAGCAGCACTGGAGCAGTTAGCAGCTTCAGTGAACAGTAATGCAAAGCTCCCAGGCCTCGGGTTGACACAGAGTAGGATAAAGACCCTGCAGCTGGCCGGCCGAGACCACAGCAGTGCAGTACAAAGGCCCCGAGGCTGTCACTAAGCAAGGTCAGGCAATCTCAGGGAAAGACAGAGGAACGATACAAAAAACGGAGGACATGAGTAACAGAGACAGAACCAACCTTTTGCGGCGATCTGGACGCAGAGACAGGAGACTGCGACCTCATGTTTTTAGCCGAGGAGCCTGCTGACAACCAGATGAGAGAGAGAGAGAGAGAGAGAGAGAGAAAAGAGGAGAAATTCAAATTAGGCAGCAGTTTTCTTCCAGTCACCATGATGACACAGCGTGAGTCATTCAAACATACACACATGGAGCTGAGAGGGCCATTGGCCTAAAGCATCAATGAAGCGCTGATGTTCTGCAGGTCCTTTAGGCTGCCTTAAGCTGTTTCTACATCAAACAGCTGTTTCTGCTCTATGCAATGAGGGCAGACGTGTGCGTGTGTGTGGTGTGTGTGTGTGTGTGTGTGTGACACTCCATCTGTGTATTCCGCTGCTGGCCAGCATGATAGATCAGAAAGCACTGGGGGATAAGTCAAATCTGTTGAATCTGTATATAAGTAAACAACTAAAACACAGTGCGAGTTGATAGTGGAGTAAGACGTTGTTGAAATGTAATGACATGCATTTCTCAGGAGGAAAATCTGGGAAATTGACTGGAATTTCAATTGGGATTGACTTCAGCCCTCTCAACGTCCACGGAGATTGGCAGACTTCAGCTGAACTCACACATCTCACACCAGAAAATATTCAATTAGTGAAGCAAATGCTGTTGCCATCATGGACGTGCATGACATTAGGAGCGGCAAGCCAGGAAACGGTAGCTTGAGGGCCTCAGGTGAGGAAAAAGCCATTGTAGGAAGATGTGCGGGAAGCCCCCAGGTGTCAAAAGTCGGAGTGGAGAAATTAGTATCATTCTTCAAATCGGAGAGTTCATCATGATCAGCCACTTTACCTGAGTACGGTGGCCTAGGAGGTACAGGAGGGCATAGCATTTTGCCAAAAGAGTCAGAGAAGGATGGGGCGCCCTCTTTGACACTGTCTAGGCTCCAGCTACTGGGTGTGGGTCGCACTTACAGTACACAGAAACATTACAAGTCACTCAAAGGATTATGGGACGACACGAGACAACATAGAGAAACACATTTCAGATGGATGGCATGATAACATGGAAACAAATGATAATAACATGGAGTGTATATATTGCCCGAGATTGAGTGTAGGATGAAGTGCGTTACGTTAAAAGTCCTAAAAACACGTAATGGAATGGCGTGTTCATGGAATCCAACACGAACACGCCATCTTCTGCCAAGCAGATTGCGTTATTTCACTTGACGAATTTCTGTATTTCTCCTTTTGCCTGTGGCCAGAAAAACGGTGATGTCGCTGACTTGCATGCAGTACATACGATCGAGCTATATCTGAGGAAGGAGCTTCAAGCATCGACTCTTCCATTAAGCACATTCAGAATGTCAACAATCATAAAATTCATCTTTCAGCCCGGTATCCTCTTCTGCTCTAATACATTATGCCGTGCTTGAGATTTGTTTAATTTCATAGAAAGACCAAAGTCATAGAGCTCTGGGACCTCAGAGAGTTTGTCCGATACAGCGAGACTGGTGCCGTCACTATTTCTTCTAGAACTCCATCGGACATGCATTGTCAGCGCATTTGGGACTTTGACTGTCAAGGCAGCCGCTGTGGCTCACAACTGAGCCCAAGAGAGCACAGCTCAGTGTTTTGACATCCTATTTTGAGTTTTACTTTTTTTCTTGTGCTTTTCAAAAGAGTTGGTAGATGATTTTAGTCAATAAATATGTTTTTGTACTCCTATTAACTGACATTACATTACTACAGGGGCATGACATAGCCATGCAACGTGTTGCTTCAGGTCAAGCAGCAAAACAAACCTCTGCAGAAGTGATATTTGTGGTAGGTTGGAGTAAGAAATTCAACAAAAGCATACAAATAGAGCGAGGAAATGGAAAAGAGAAGAATAATGTCCGTATTCTGTGCAATTCCACACCTGCACATTTGGTGTGAAAGCAGGTTAATGGGTTTTCCTATATATAGTTTTCATATCAACAGGAACAAACTATAAAACACGCCATTGAACCAACACTTGTTCTGGTAGAAATCTCAGGCGGTTCTTGTTTAGTCTTCAGGTTTAAGGGTCACATTCAATCAAACTAAAGTAGCCTCTTCGGGTCTAGGAGCTGCATCAAGTGCACGCGTCTCTGTAAAAAATAAAATGTAATCACACGCTATTGAAATCACAGTCAGGGCGATTGGTCAGGTCACAGTTTATGAAGTGGTGGTAGTCTGATGCCTCCGGACAGCGCGACTGAGCGGGCTTCATTCTCATTTCACAGCAAACAAAGAGTCCGGGAAGCATCCTATTTTAACAACACTTTATTTAATAACTGGAGTTATGATTTGAGGGTCGAGGCAGCAGATGTGGCGAACAACACGTTTACACAATCGCAGGCTTCGTGTAATTTCTAGCGCCTTTCTTTATTGTCGCATGCACAAAGGTGTCATGTCGCCATACTGTGGCAGCTCATCGAGCGCTCGCTGCATTATTTCACAGATCGCGCTCGAATCACACGGAAAAGGTGTGCGAGTCGCGAGGAAGCTATCGTATCCACGCTCTTCGCTCTTTATTTTGAGGCGTCTCTTCCGCAGTCCTCGCTAATTATAAAACACAAAGTGTTCGTGAGAAGCACTGACGGAAGGAAATACATTTCACGCGTGCATTTTACTCTGTTTTTTTGTGCAAAAGTTCAGAGAAAAGCATTTTTTGTTAATTACACAAGGAGGTGGGGGCTGTACGCTTTCAGTCAACTCACGGGCATTTTTTACCCACAAAATGCAAGAAATGTGCATCTCTCCTTGGCTATGCTGAGCAAAAATGACAACCAGGGGGGCTTAACTAATAGATATTAATTCATAAATATGAATGTCACACACGTCCATCAGCGTTGCAGGAATATTACCTGCATATTTAATTACTCTTTTAGGATGAGGGAAGATGAAAAGCTGTACGCCGTTGAAGGAAAAACGGAGCCCAGTATGTGTGTGTGTGTGTGAGAGTAGGTGTGTTTGTGTGTGTGTGTGCGTATCCTGAGGCGCTCCCTGAAGCAGCTGTGTGAAGACAGACGTCTCAAGTCACTCTGAGGTGAAAACTGTCACACACACTCCGTGTCTGGACAGATGACCGCCAGCCTGGACAGTGGTGTGAGCGCCGGTGAGTAATAGAGGAGAAGCCCGTTGCTGACGCTCAGGGCCGGCGATTGCTATAGGCGAACTAGGCGACTGCCTAGGGCGACAAATGGGTTGGGGGCGCCCTCACAGCGCACAATTCATCACTGTGAGCAATTCGCGAACGTGACCGGGGGGCGTGTCTCTCAAGTACAGAGAGACACGCATATTGAGAAACGGGCGCTGTAGACATCTTAACGCTGATTGGCCAAGACACGTCACATCAAAGATGTTCTATTACGGAGATGACAACAACTCGGCCAAAAATCTGATTTTTTTGTCGAGAAAACGGGACGCTGATTGGCCAAGACTCGACACGTCACATCAAAGATCTTCTATTGCAAAGATGACTCACTCCAAAAAAATAAATCGTTTGTGCGGTCTGAAAAATGTGCGCGATCTGAAAAATCTATTGCGCGGCCACTTTGACTGGCCCCTGACATTTGCAAAAATGAAGCGGTCTAAACCATCTGGAGCACAGGGACGAAAACGAAAAAAGGAAGAAGAGGTTAATTTAATCCTAACTTTGAGTGTGTAATAAATTATGTAAAATAATAAAAAAGAAAATGTTCTGAAACCATTCTGGTGTTTCTTGTCCATGCACCATTTATTGTTGAACTGCAATGTAGAATAGTAGAATTATGAATTATAAGTGGGTGAAAAACTGCTATGCAAAGTAAAGCAGTTAAGTTAATATATGTCTCTTCAGTGATGTAAAGTATTGTGTGTCTGTGGGGGGGGGGGGGGGGGGGGGGGCGCAAAACTCAATCTCGCCTAGGGCAACCAAAGGGCTAGAGCCGGCCCTGCTGACGCTGCACCCCTGCACCACTGCTCTCACAGCCACGAACACGCAAAACGATAAATAATAAAATGAACTGCACTTTGGCATTATTATTCTGCTTGAGGGGATTCCCTGCAAGGTGAGAGTGTATTTTCGAAGGATGCTGAATGTAGAATGTCGCTATTCATTGCGTGCATGGGAAAGAAGGATGTAACAGAATATGCTAAACGTGGTGTTTTACCTTTGTCTGGCGCTGACAGGTTGGGGTCACTCCTTGGTAAAGTGGCGTCACCTATCTGATGAAGCGGAGCTCTCTGCACACAGAAGAAATAGTCCAAAATCAGTGTCAAATATTTACAGCGTGAAACAGTGTGTTTGAGATAACGTAGGTAAATTCCAGCTCTAAAGCAGAGAGGAATAATTGAATATTGAACGGTTAAAATAAATATCAAGGTGTGAAATCTTCCCCCCCCCAGAAATTCAATAGAACCGACCGAGGGAGGCACAGACGGCAACAGAGTCAGAGAGACAGAGTGCTGAATGCGTAATGACCTTTATGTCTAGCAGGGGTGTGATATTTGTAGAAGTGATGAGCACTCCCCCTCCATCCCCAAAAATACATAGATCAGATTTTCTTTTCTTTTTGCTGTAAATGTTACCGGTGATCAATGTTTCTAATAATCAATGTTCCATTAGCCGCTAATAGCTGGTCTTTCACTGCTTTCAGGTTGGACATAATTGCTTGGTCTCCCACCATCTATTTATCTGTAGAATAACAACGATTATTTTGATTCAGCCCCAACCAGCTATGAAAAACAGGTGAACTGTACATACCGCCCTTCAGCGAGAGAAGACACTGCAATATCATGTTGTTCTTGTATTACTGGAATGTTATCGTTTGTTTTTGTTGTTTTTTTACTGAAAATGAGGCAAAGCTGGACTGCTGCTTTTGAAAAACTGCAATTCTCAACGACAAAAGAGCGGCGTCATGGCATGAGCCACTTTTTCCCGAAAACAGAAGTCACCCATTGAGATATGCTGTACAATACAAAGTGGATCTGGAGTTCTGCTTGCTCATTACGGGGCGTCAAAACGTATATATAGATTTTGTCTTTTTCCAAATCACATTTTTTGGAGGACTGTAAGAGCTGCAAAAAATGAGTTTTCCTTTTCCATAAAAAAAATTGTCCATTGAATATAGAGCGTGAAAAGAGAAGGGTTTTACCCATTCTGCATTCCCATTTCAAACTTTTCTCGGTATTATAGTCTCAGCGTCACATTATATAGAAACGCAGGCGGCACTCAATACTACGAAACACATTAGCTGTGGCCGCCGTTGCTATGGCGAAGAGGAGCGAGGAGAGATGGAGGGAATCCAAAAACACTTTGTTGTTGCAACGAAACACCGCAACATAGTTGCTAAATGTATTATTAGTTTTCTCAACACTGTAATCTTAAACTTCTAATGTAACTAATCTTAGGCTTGGTGGTCCAAAATGCACTTTGGGAGTCACGGCTAACTTCTCCCCTCACACCTTTATGTTCAGAGTTGTACCTTCAACTGTTTATTAAATATGTTTTTCAAATGATGCTTTGTGTGCTTTTATTGCTGGCTTTGCATTACGTCTTCATTTGTCTTTTTCTTTATCCCAAATATAGCAATACAAACGTGACAGCGAGAGCACATTCTCAAACTTCCCTCACACTAGCAGACATCTTTTCTCATCGTTTGTTCACTGAAAGGTCAAAAGCTAATTTGTCTATTTTTTATCCACCTTTTTCTTTGCATGCAAACATCCATCTGTTTTAACCTAAGGAGGGGACAGTTGCACTTTATTTGACTGGACAATCATTGTATCCTGGAACACAAGAGATAATGTGCCATTCCTTCTGGTTATACCACCCGAGCGTGTGTGTAGGTGAATGTGTGTGTGTGCGTGTGTGTGTTAACCTGTGCAGGGTCCATGGGGTTGGGGAAGATGGCGCTGACCGGTCGGTCTCGTGGAGACAGACAGGCATTTTCTCTGGAATGCTTGTGTTTCTCTGCCATCTGGGGTGAACCTGGAATGGACAGTATGAGACATTAGAGGAGACACACACACACACACACACACACACACACACACACACACACACACACACACACAAGCACGCAAGAGCAAGAGCATGTGCAACCCATAAAGGACCAAATAGCAGCAAGGTGTTAGACTATTACCCACGAATACTGGCAATCAGGAAAGGCCAATCTCTCTTTTTCCCTCCAAGCCTCTGGACCATTCTTTCAGCCTCACTAGCTCCACGACATGATAAATGGCCTGCCCCCTCCCACACCCACACACACACACACACACCCTCCTCACTCCATCCAAGCGCACTCCCTCACCTCCTCAGTTAGACTGAACAATTACAACAGACAGATGCACGTGCTAAACCTTGACACTGAAACACGTGTAACACATGCATCGAGAGAAAAAGAAAAGCCCACACACACACACACACACACACACACACACACACACACACACACACACACACAAAGTACTTGCTGGCACCATTTTCACAGCACTTCCCCTCAACTGGTGTTAGCCACTGTATGGATCTTGATCCATTAGCGAATGCGATAGCACTTGGAGGGCTATCATACGAGTATGAGATACCCATCGTTGGCTCTCATTCAGATAAGACCACACAAGCAATAATTCTCCACAGGCTTTATGGGTAGACAGAGGCCACTTTTATAAGGGCGCCACCCGCTGCCAGCAGCCTGCCAAAGGGGAGTGTATAAGCTTCCATAAAAGTCTTCATATATCCTTACTTTTTATGATCTGGATCAGGCAGAAACACGTTTGCAAGTTTGAACAGAGCGAGATAAGATGGCAGACAGGGAAAGCATTAGATATTCACACTGGAGCCGGACTGGAGATTGTGTAGAGGTCCAAGAGAGAGACTCCACGGAGTAATCTCTTACTCTATCTTGCTGTGTCTTGCATTTTCACTGGATCCATGTTTCTTTCAACAGCATTCGTCACCACCACGTCGCAGCCCATCTCATTTTTCGTCCCATCTCATTTTGTATTCTCTCTATTTTCTCAGTCTCCAACTTTCCATTCAACCCTCCCCCCTCGTCCTTCTCTTCTTCTACCCAATCACCCTCTCCTGCTTGTGTTCCCAAGCCGCCGTCTAACCTCGCTGACCTCACCAGACAGGATGCTGCGGTGGTTTGAGAGAACATTGTGCCACTCAAAGGTCAAAAGGTTCAGTCCCTATGTTCCGCGTGTCCAGCTGAACCTCTGTCTTCTTCCTCCGTGTGAGTCACTCGGCAGTGAAATATCAGCTAAAAGCCTACTGTGTATTACATTGAAAAATTAGGGTTTTTCTCTAGTTCCAGTCTCACCTCTGGCACTGGAAGGGGCTGAACTGGTGACATTGGGCGAGGCAGAATGGTTGGAGCTGAGGCTTGAGGTAGACGGACTGGGCTGTAGGTGGGATGACAAAAACAACAACATCACGAACATGAACTAGAACATTATGAAACAGTAATCTTCTATTTATGAAATAAACCAGCTTACTTTATAATACAGTTTTAAAAAAACCTTGAGACTTTTGTAATGAAGTCTTTCAGATGTTAATCTTAAACTCAATAATGAACACTGTATATATCTTATTTATTTAATATGTACCAAAAGAGGTCGGGGTGGCTGTGGCTCAGGAGGTAGAGAGAGCAGTCTACTAATTGGAAGAGTGTATGAATTTGTACGTGTGAATGTTGGCACGTAGTGTAATGGTGCTTTGAGTAGTCGGTAGACTAGAAAGGAAGATATATACATGTGAGTCCATCCAAGTCCATAAAAACAACATGTGGTGGTTTTACAGGGGTTATGGGCTGGATTATTCTTAGCAAGGTTGCTGAGACAAGACGAGACGCAGCGAGACTTTTATCGTTTGGTGATAGATTCATATTTAGGTATCATAATACTGCATAACTGCTGGTCACTCAATAACATTTTTGCAAAGATCATAGTGTATTATAATTCACACAGTTGTAATACATTATACTCCATGTATCATGCATTGCGATCACTGTTAGAATGCATTATAATGTCATTAGACTAAGTGGCTTTGGGTGCTGTAAGTGAAGTAATGACATTCCTGAGGTATAGGCAGATTACATTATAGGCTGGTTATGAGTCACTATAAATGGGTATTTTTGCTTTAAGTAAAGGGAAAAAATATCAGAAAATATATGCAAGAACGACACACCAAATGTTGTAAAACTGAATGACCATCATAAGTCATTATAAAATGATTTATGATTGGTTAGGAATATTATTATCAAGCATATGAACATGCATAAGTGCTTATAGCTATTATTACACGGTTCTATAAGCGGATTATAAGTATGTTTGTAATTCTTGTAGACATGGACATGGAAGTCCATAGAAAGTGTTATTATTATCTACTGTAGAGACATGAGAGTGGTATAGATCTCATCATCGACAGATGACACCAGATAAGACAACAAAAAATAAAGTAAAAAAATAAACACTGTTGTTAAAATCGTTACAATCTATCGCAGTCTGCTACTGAAACCTTCTTAATATACATCTCCAGAAGGGTGGGGGTTAAAAGCCGAATGCACTTTGTGACTCGTCTGTAAGATCATCGTTCAGTAAAATGTACTTGATCTAAAAAATGAAAGCTATGATGTCCAAAAATAACATTGCAATAGGTTCCGTCAGATCCCCCGACAACAGGATTCTTCCTCCGGTGTGTGTGTGTGTGTGTGTGTGTGTCTGCGTCCTGCTATGCGAGGCCTGCCAGGTGAGCTGGACTGCTTGCCAGGAGTTGTCAGCAGCTTTCTGAATTGGGCCAAATCTAGTTTAGATTGCTGCCAAACTCCGGCAAGCTGCCTGGATGGACCACACAAAAGCACCGTGTCCTTTTTTGATAATCACAACAAATTGCTCAGCCGGACAAAGCTCTGAACAAGTGGAGAGGACGATAGAGAGAAAGTGTCAGAGGAGAAGAGAGATGAGGGTTGAATGGAGCGAGGATGATTAAAAAGTATTGTGCATGAAATCTGCAGGGAGCGGGAGGGCACATGGTTTTGGATATGGACTCGATCTTCTGACCTTTAAGTACCTTTGTGCGGCTGTGTAGTTAAGGTATACGAGGTTGCATGTATGTGTGTATAAGAGAGAGACGGAGGGAGATTACCTGCATGTTGAAGACTTCATCCGAACTCTCTGATTGCCCTGTGATGTTACTGACTTCGTTGGAGGCCTGAGACGACAGCGAGGACGAGGAGTAGCGGTTCACCGCGGGGTAGCTGGGGAGGCTGAGGGTGACAGGAAGACAGAGGGCGATGGTTCAGGTGGCTTTCGAATAAAGGGACACGGGCTTTGGTATTTTGTTTCCTTAGCTTGCAGGGATTTCACTCACCAAAAATTCAGCATGAAAAGCCGTACAAAAAGGCAGGCAGGGAGGGAAAAAGACAAACGGGGACAGAAAATGTCAGATCACAAGAAGATAATCGATGCAGCAATCACAGCATTCCATCAGGCACTTGTCAGACACAAGTGTAAAAGAAAGGTTAGAGAACAAACACAATGGGTTTAAAAAAAAAAGGAAGGTTAAAGCAGAAGTCATCACCAAGATACAGAACTTGTTTTTGTGTTGCCAAACAGAGAACGAAAAAGAAATCAAAACTCAATAAGAAAAAACGTGAAATGCCACTGGGCGACTGAGGTGATGTGTGTGTCTGTATGGGCGGCTTTGTCCCCTGGGATCAGACAGGGAGGAAGAATGTCGCAGGTAGACAGAGTGGCAGGGTCACTGAACACATCAAAATCACACACACACACACACACACACACACACACACACACACACACACACACACACACACACGCACACACAACTGTGGGCGCCAGCCAGCATTGTAAGCCCAGATGAAGCCAGTAAGGAACAGAAGGGAGAAGAGAGCAAATACACAGAGTGTTCGAGGTGAGGTGGGGACATACCAAAAAAAAAGTGAAAAGAAGGACAGGTGAGTTGAAGTCAGAGGGGCAGCACAGAAAATATGAAGGAGAAACGTAATAATACTGAAGTACGAGAGCTTTTTGGCTGCTTTTTGAAATTTCCAGGAAAAAAGAAAGAAAGACAAAAAGACAGAACAGCAATAAAATAGCCCCCAAAAATAAAAGACAAAAGAGGTCATCACCTCCGTCTGGCAACCCCTCTGCCACCGTCTGGGCTGATGATGTTGGGCACAGAGTTCCTGCATGTTCGTGGGCTCCCGTTGGTGAAGTGCACTGGGCTTGCACGCACATAAGCCGGAAACTCCTGGGGTTGTAAATTGGAGAAGAGGCAGTGCACATGATTAAATGCTTCGTGCCAGCATGAGGTATGTCAACAAAGTACACAAAACTCTCATAATTATATGACAGTGTTATTAGTACACCATACATATCATTATTGTAGAACGTGATTAAGGTGGACTCATGATAAGAATACAGAGAATCACACACAATTTATTTTCACTGCTTCAATTGATTGAATTTCTGATTATGAATAATACATATATACTGATCCGCCCATACACATATTCAAACTCCTAGTTATATAGAAATATACACATACATGTATATACATATAGTACATGATTCATACGAGCATACAGTACATATATCCTCATAAGTATTGTTGAGTGATCGAGGAAAAATATGAAACTAACTATTATAAATGTATAATCATTTTCTTTTTCTATGTAACCATTTGAACATATATATAATGTTTGGTTTTTATTTCAATTATAGTTTGTGATTAGACCACATCAAATGCATAGGACGCTATAAGTTGCTATGTTATATACTCTTTTTGAATGAGATGTGTTAAATCCTTTGTTAAAGAACATGCGTTGGCAGTATCACCAAATAAGGTAGTAAAACCTCCTCTGTCCAACTCTGGTGACAGCATGACTTATGTACTCTGGTGTTTAAAAGAGGGGGTAGGAATGCATGTTTTTTGGGGGTGCCTGGCTATTCTGTGCAGGAGGAGAGAAGAGAGAAGAGGTGTTTTTTCACCAGACTCAGGCTTAAAAGGGATTGCACCAGATTCTGAGAAAACTGGACTTAATATGCATCTTTACTAGTTAAGGAGAAAAATCTGATTGGACCTGTCCCAGCCCTTAAGGGTTGGGACAGGTCTCCAGCTTTAGAGTCTGGAAGAAACTTCTACTATCAGGAGGGGGGTGCCTGGCAATTCTGTGCAGGAGGATAGAAGAGAGAAGAGGTGTTTATTCACCAGCTCTAAAAACTTAACCCTTTCTCTTAGTTACTTGTGACTTTTAAACTGTTTGATTGAATTGAATTTTTTGTATGTAAGGTAATCTTTAAATAAAACTCGGCCTTACTATTCGTAAGGGACTGAAACCAAAACAAAGATTCTGGTTCTTTAAAACAATTTAAACCCTCTTTCCCTGTCCATCCACCGTGAGATACAGAAGTGACGACTGAATCTACCAAAGAAACTTAAGGTAAGTATCTTTGGGTGAAGACTTTTGCAGTGTTTGTCATAATGATGAGATGGTGTCAAATATATAGGTAGAGAGAAGGTATAGACGATATACATACTACTTGATAAGGGTTGAGAGGAGTTACAGCCCACCGCAGGGGACCTCGAGCGCAAGCTGTAAAACCTATAACTTATTTTGAAAATAACACAAAAACCTAATGATTTAGCACGGGGCGAGATAAAAGACCGAAGGTGTTATACCAATATCGGATGAGGATTATTATTTCCTCCGGGATCACTAGGATAATTAGCCGACGGAGTGCCACCGAGTTAGGTGCGAGGTCTTGCCTTTCCTAACCAAACCCCCCCTTCCCCTCCTCTTCCCCTGGCAAGACCACCGTTCACGCTACAGTATATATTTATTCGTAAATATAATCTGATTGATCTGGGTGATGAAGCACTTAACATTTGCCGATACATTTTCCCAACACTGACGCATTTAACTTGTCTGATATATTTGCGGCGCTTATGTCTCGCAGCGGGGCGGAGTTAAGCTGCGTTCACAGCAACAATGTTACAAAAACGTTGGAATATTCACAACGCGTTTGCTGTGAATGATTAAGGTATTGACTTCCTCATATGTCTTCATGATCATCTCCTGCTTCTCAGTGGAGAAATAAAAAGAGGTTCCTCTGAGTTTATTTGCTATTGTACTGTTAGAAGATCGTGGTGTCAGTGCTCGATTATTATCCCTTCTGGAGAGGAACGGACACGCGCATTTATCCAGATGACTGACGTCTGGCTAGAATTAACGAGACCATTTCAGCGCGGATCAGCCGTGAAGAAACCCAGATAGCCTGATATCAATCATCTCGCTAATTTAAGATGGAGATTAGGACATTTGCTTGACTTTGTTTAGCCAGGTACGAGAAACAGGGCCCAGGTCTTGTTTTCTGGCTTACCTGTATGCCAAGACTGGATTTCATCAGATGGAACTGGTCCACTAGCTTCTTGTGGAGAGGTCGCATGTCCTGGGGAACAAACTTCTCATGCACGGCCAGTCCGTACTCCAGAATGTGTGCCTGCAAAACAAAAGCTGATTATCATCTCTGGATATTACAAACAAACCAAGTTGAGAGATAAACAGAGCTTTTATTCCTCCTACTTCATCTGTGAATCATCTGGGTAAATTGCAAAATATTTGGCTCATTTGTTCCAGACACGCTTGGTGAAAATTAATCTGCAAATTCAGTGGAATACTTTCCACTTAACACTTTTAATTGCAAATTGAGTTTTTGTTTGTGCCATTCTTATAAAAAAAAAGAACAATTAGGAACTTTGTGAATAAAACGAGATGAAAGTAAATATCAAGCCAAGCTAATCTCACCTGATATAGGTACTAGAGCGTGGGCGCTTTAAGTCTAAAAAAGGGCTGTAATTATTATAATTATCATTAAGAGCTGGACCAAATAATTGCAGTAATACATATATTTGACAATTCTTTTGAAAAAACAATGTCAATGGATCCCGCTCAAAAATGATTGCATACGAACATGTTCATGATGAATACTGTTCGATATAATCCATGTTTTTTTTTTTACTTTCAGACACAGGTATCTGCCCAGTTTCTGTTTGGCAATGCTAGGACCAGTTCCTTGCTTGTTCTGCGTATTCAGAAAGCTCCAGAACAAGCGTGTAAGTGGACCTTGAGTTGAGAGTCTTTCCGTCACAAGATCAGGAATAAGCCGTCACACTCAATAAACACGCTGTTTGATACAAGGTGGCCTTATCCCACGTTCTTTTTTCTTCTTCTTTCCTTTGCATTGAACGCACATTATGAGCACACAGACTACACTGAACTTAACGTACTGTACATCTCCTTTATTACAGACCTGTTCAAACATGAGTTCTCTCAGTCGCCCGATCTTGTCGCCATCCTCCGGGTGATTCATAATGTAGTCCTTCACGAAGAAGGCCTGTGTGGAGACAAAATGCAGAACATCTGTTATGCACACCGGGAGCTGATGCCGAGGCATTCGGCGCTGCAGTGTTACCTGAATCCCCGCTGGGCTGACACAGTGAATTAGTGTCCACACATTGCTGTTAAAAACATTCAGGAACAAACCGAGCAAATATCCAAACGGAGTAAACTAAGATCCAGCTCAAACGGGCTGTAATGCTCCTGTCTGGGTCTTTGTGTTGTCATATATAAAAAAAAAAGCACACAGTGGCTAAAAATAGAGAAACTGTGCCACATGGTGGGATCAAGGGATTGATTTTACTTTGATTTGAGGGGCAATTTTGTTCTAAAATTTCAAAAAGCGCGCATTCATGTAACTGCTTCCTGCTAAGCATCGTGTCTCTTCAGAAACATCACACTTCTTGATTGTGGGTTTCAGAGTGCGCTTTCTCTTCGCTTCTCCAGACATTTTCTTCAAAAAAGGCGACTTCAAGGAGAAACGGATAAGATGAGAGATGGCCTGGTCTTGCTTTGAGTGATCCGATTCTGTAGCCCCCATACATTAAACGCGAGTCCCTCGCAGTTTACAATGCCATCGACACTTGTGATGTGTCAACAGATTATGTTAAATCCTTTTCAATCCGCATCAGAGTACACAAAGAGGAGAGAGACGACGAGCCGATGAAAGGCCCAGCTCGCAATCTGCTTTCGAATCTGCCACAGAGGGAGACTCGCACAAAAATATGGGACGGAAGGGTGAAGGGGGAGTTCGCTAAAAAAGATCAGCATGGTTCCTCTCACAAGGACACAGCTGTTTATCTCCAAAGAGACGGATCCACGTGACAGTTAAAGAGAAAAGATTCTCGATGCCGCTTCAAATGTGTCACTCACGGTAGATGTCTTTAAATGAAGAAACATTATTATTCCAGACAACCACCCTCAGATGGCCATCTTTTCAAGATAAATATTTGTATGCACTGTTCCTGATAGCACGTTACTCTTTTATTAAACCATGCAAAATAGATTGAAAAGGAATGAACATTATTTCATTGCATAAATGTTATTACGCCTCTTTACAAGCGATGTACTATAAAGAGCCTATACGTCATTTTACAAGAGAGACGGGAGACTCCTTCCAAGGAGCTTTGCAAATGGCAGCAAAAGATAAATAAAAATCAATAAGCCTCCAACAAATGCTGGAATTTTTTTGTCGGGCTGCGGGGGAGCGAGTCTTCGCCATAGAGTAGCTCAGTTAATCATTAGGAAAGTCCAATTAGAAACGGAACGCTAAGGGGAAGCGGAGGGGATAAATCAGACGGTATTCCCCCTCAAGGGTTTCAACTTAAACTAAAGCAATACATATGAATATTAATAATGACAATTTCTCTAATTTGTAGCGGAGCAAACCTCTGCAGTTGTCAATCTGTATTATGCGGGGGAAATTAATTGATTGATGGCGTGCATCTCCGTGGGGCACTGCATGCAATGTTACGCAAAGAAAAAAGGAATGTTGTGCGTTTGCTGCAGATGAAGCTCCTTCTGTGTCCACCTCACGCTACAGAACTGAAATATGTGGGGGGGTTTTGTGTGTCTGAAATCAAAATACAAATTAAGGAAAGCTGGAGATCAATTTTTACCTCGAGAAATGCCGTTCATACAATTATACACAGAAATAAATGCATGATGCTGCCAACAGTGATTAAAAGTAAAGGGCTGCTCAGTAAGTATATTGGAAGCCAATAATCATTGAAATATGCTACCATTTTTCTCACAAAATATCCTCAGTGAAGGCGGAAAGTACTTCAGCAACCTATCAAGTTTCCTACAGACCTTAATAGGCTACTTCCACACAGAAGCACGCTCTTCTGCACAAACACAAGATGCACTCAAAAACACACACATACAGTAAATGCCTGCACACACACACACATTAATGCACAAAAATGAACACCCACAAACTCGCTCCCAGTGGGAAAGGGTGGTTGCTATGCGACACGAGCAAGTCACTGAGTCCACTCAGTTTGTTGCGGGTAAAAAACATTTTTCGAAGCCTTTTTCTGCAATTGAGCTCCTCCTGGTTGTGCAATTGTACTGTATTGTTATCACGCAATTATCTTCTGTCAAGGAGCTATTGGAGCGACGGGCGATACAAATGTTTGTCAGTGGGATTGACCACATTCCAGTTTTTCTCCACTAATCTGTGTGTCGGTCTGTTACCACTTCAGTTTATAATATAGCAGCTGCATAAACACTCCCATCTCATTCATTCAGCCATTATTAGCCATTCATTTCACTATACTCCTTCCTTCCACTCTTCAATCTGCCATATTCTGATCTGATCCCTCTTTCTCGCCGCATCCATCCATCAGCCAAACTCCCCATCCATCCATCCATCCATCAGCCAAACTCCCCATCCATCCATCAGAAGAAAAAAATCATCCATCCATCCATCCCTACATTACCCATCTATCTAATTTGACCACTTCCACCCCTCCTGCACTCCTCTATCCATTCCATCCATCTGTTCATCCACTCCTCCCTCCGCAAAGCACTCTCTGTCCGTACGTCTCTCCACTAAAACCCACCTTCATGGATCATTAAGTCATATGTCGTCGCTCCTAAGTTCTGCCACGGTCTCAAAAACCCACCAACCGTATCCTCCATCAATCAATCCATACCTCTTGGTAGCGGGCCAGCCCTCCATTGACAGCGGCGTCGATGACCCCGTTGAGGCACATGGTGAGGGGGTTGATGTTCTGCATCTGCCGGCTCTGACACTGGGTGATCAATGTCCGTAATTGTAAGTTCTTGTTCTCGATCACCTCGATGGCGTTCTCCAGCGGGCTCACCTCCACCTGCGTAGGGGGATGGCGTGGATAAAATATAAAATCAAGAGACTTTTAAGGGGGGGCAATTCTTCTGTAGCTCAACATGCGCAAATGTTTCAAATACGCCGCACATATGCAAAAAAAACTAATGTTGTTCCAAAACAGAAGAGAATCTGGGGTTGGCTTTCACTCGCTGGTGAGTAGGGGCCAACTTTTACATTATTTGTGGATATCTTATTATGGAAATAAACTAAAGAAATTGCAAACCTATATTTACAAAATGTTAGCCCCTTTGGGGCAGTGGAAAACCAAGCTGTAAACACAATAGAGAAATATCATCTTTTAAGTTTTAAGTGGTGAACTTGTTCGCTAACAGTTGCTTATTTACACATCCAGCACATTCATTTAGAGTTATGTTTCTGCCACCTGATGTATGAATGTAATGTGTAATGCATCTTCCTTTAGCTCTATTTTTTTTATCTCAACCAAATGAAAGCTCTACGTTCACCAGCTAAGTTGTTCTCTCCGTCTGTCTACATTTGGTGCTATGCAAATTGAGCCCATTGGATATTATTTTTGTTTTTACTGAAAAGTGCTGCAGACTTTGACACTGATGAGTGCAGTCAGACTAAACCCAAACAGAAACATTGCAGGTCATAAGGCTGTTAATAACATTGTTTTCACTATCTATCCCTACCAGCAACACCTTTTAAGTACTGGTAGCAAATTGAACCATTGTTAATATAATTAGATGATAGCAGATTTAAGTAGAAGGCACACACTGTGTATTATTGCAAACATATACATATTCATTCCATGGTCACTTTTGCATTTACTCATGGATACATAAAACAATGCGTTTCCCTTTAGCCTGCATTTGTTTCTCTCTTTTTCTTCCTTTGTTTAACAAAAAGCTTAATCCTCTTGCCAATACAGCTTTTGCCAGTTCTGTATTATAAATGCTATTGCACCGCATAACTATCGTAAAATAACACTGGGTTCACAATCCACAATTTCCCACCACGCTCAGCAGCTATTCGCTAGAATATGTGCTGAGACCAACAGGGATACCGTGTTGTGTTTTGCATACGCTGGACAAACATCATTCAAAATCCTCCCACTCCTTAGAGATCTGAAGGACAAGATCCAAGAGAGAAAGCGTTTGAAGGGATTTACGTGGAGCAAGGGACTCGAGCCAAATATGATAGTGATTCCAGGCTAAAGAATAAGTATTGGTAAAATGCCCCAATACAAAAATCCATTTTCAAAGTTGGACGTTGGCAATGAAAGCGAAGCAATTAGATTTTTATCACGACATCTAATCTATTCAATGGAGGAAATGAAATGTGTCAAATAGCCCGCTAAAGTCATGACCCAGGTCATTGTTGTTGTTCAATGAAATGACTTAAATTGCAACCTGCAAAATAAAAGGGTATTGCCGTGTCCCTTGGGTGAGATCCCTGTGTTACAGTTGTGTCGTCATGGTTATTTCATCAGAGGTGGTCACACTCACCAGCTCTCTCTTATCCACTTCAAACCAGCGGGAGATGCCTGGAAGACTCTGGACCAGAGTCAGCGTTGTCCTCTCCACCCACAGGCTCTGCATTAACACAAAAATACTTGCGAGTGTTAGCTTATTGCTTTAAAAAAGAAAATCCATAGTTACTTATGCCTGATGCACACATGCACTCTATCTCCGGCAGACATCACAAAATGCAATTACGTATACAGAGTTTGAGGGAAACATGAACAGTACTGCTGCCAAACACCCACTTGAAGGAGCAGGTCGGATGTCATGTCTTATATCTCATATCATCATTCATGTTCCGCCACTTACCCAGTCAGCCTGCATGCTTGTCAATATACCAACATCCCGCAAGGTTACTCCGACAGCACGTAAACTATAAAAATGTCCAGCATTAACTGCAGTCTTTTAAAATAACAGATTCACGCTATAGTGGAGAACCTGCAGTAAAACTCACACTGTCTACAGACCAGAAGGACTTACGGAAATAAGTTTTTAAATAGGTTGACAACAAAAATCTTAATTGTGGTCCTCTTACTTTCTCAAGCTTTATTTCCTCTTTTTATTGTCAAGAGTTAGCTTTCATTTTGAACACCTAATAATCTCTACGAGGCTGTGTTGAGGCACAGCAGCGCTTTGAGCTTAATGCTAACATCAGTATTGCAAACATGCGCACAGAGGCAATGCTGACATGTTGATGTTAAGCAGGCGTAATGGTTGCCATGTTCACGCGTTGACTTAGCATGTTAGCGTGCTGACATTTGCCAACTGGCACGGAACAAACTTATTTTAAGTTTATTTTAGAAGCCAGTGTTTTGCTCAAGGACACTCCAGCAGAGCAGATGAGCGCTGACATGCAGCATCGATCCGTTGTCCTCAGTGTACCGGACGAAGGGCCTTCCGACTCACTACACTATCCGGCTGCCCTTCATTGATTTTCTGCTTTTTGAGGCCAAGAAACCCACATGAACCCCTCTTGGAAAAAACAACATGTATTACAGTTTAAGAGCCGGAAGTTGAAAAGTCTTAACCTTTCAGATAGAAAGGATCTTTGCAGATAGAAACATGTGTGTTGAATTTATGAAACTGCGTTCTTTTCTGCTTTGTTATGGCTGATCACACCATACTGGCTGCTGTCACCATGCAAAGCTTTATCATACATTTTACTCCCACCTTAGGGCTAGAGATATTCAGCCCTGATGGAAATGCGACATTGTAATTCAATTTGGCCAAATGGCTTTGATGGAACGGAGATGAAATGACTGCAAGGGGGCGTGTGTGTATTAATATCGAATATTTATGAGCCTCATATCGGGGTTTTTTGCGGTGAGCGTATGTATGTGTTTAGAGTATGTGCAGCTGTGTGGGTTTGCATGTGTGACTGAATCAGTCCTAAGACTTCATTCTGACGAGTACCTAAGCATACTTAGTCTTAGCGGACACATTATGAATAAAACATGCGTTATACTTCGGCTCATACGTGGGCTCAGGGTCAAACTATCATTACCTACAGACGCCTATGATCGATGAACAAGGTATAGAGGGAGGGAAAATAAGCCGTTTCACTTCGGTTTGCTGTGAAAAAATGCTAATGATCATAAATGTTTCATTTTAAATTCTGAAATATATAAATATATATATATAAAAAAACTACATTTCTTACTCTTTATTTCATGGCACATGGCATTTTGCAGCTACTCCACAAGCTGTAAAAGGCTGCGATTTCATTATCTAAAAGTTCGTTTTCATATCCCCACAAAATTGAGAAGAGTGGATGAAATTACACAAATGCAGAGAAATGTCTGTGTCACATTGCCCTCTGACCGTGTGTGTGTGTGTGTGTGTGTGTGTGTGTGTGTGTGTGTGTGTGTGTGTGTGTGTGTGTGTGTGTGTTGTGCATATGTGTCTACTTTATGTGCTCTGTGTGCCAATGTCTATCATCATCATAATCTTTCCAGTGAATTCCTTCTTTTCCCCCCCTCCATACCTTGAATTCATTCTCCTTGTCTTTGGTGCCCTTGTGGAAGGGTCGGTCATATCTGAACCTCCAGATGTGATTGAACTTGTAGAAGCTTTTGATGTTGTCAGGCACTCCGTCTCTCTGCAGCACATCCTGACTCTCTGGGATTGGGGTTACAGCATAGATCTGCAGGTCTGGAAGCACCGGAAGTTAAGGAAAGTACAAGGGAGTGACACGGGAAAGCACTGCGGACTGGAACCCGCAAGAACTCTCCAGTGACCGGAAAAGAACATGGCAGATTGCAGATAGTGCTCACACAGAGGACACAGACACACACACACAGGGAGGGGTTTACAGGGTGATTAAGCATGCGTCTTTGAGATAAGTACATCTCCCCTGCAAAATATATATATATAATATATATATATATAAATATATACACTACACACTTTTATCTACATACACATGGAAACAATACCCTGCCAAGGATATATTAGTCGGGGCCAAAACGGTCAATATAACAATACATGGACCTAAACCAAGGATGCCTCACAAAACTAAAAAATGGCACCAAAAGCAGCAAGTCCTCGGTTTTTTAACAACCAGTAAGTGCTCACAGAGGAGGCATACGCCACATGTACACGGCATGTGTACAACAAAAAGAAATGCACAATAACAGGAGAACTAAACTGAGAAACATGGAATGCAAAAGGTGGAAAAAGTAACTGTGTGGGAGAATAGAGGCGTGATGCAGTGTTTGTCGGCGCTGCTCTGACTCCCCTTCATCACAAGCAACCCCTGCACTCGACTTGATCCAGAGAAATACGAGTTAGGACAGCTAATGTACATACATTCATATGCATGAGTGTTTGCCGCAAGGGTATACAGATGGGTGGGCGATCTCAGAGACGGTATTGATTAGCGTGTGAATAACACAGCGGTGTCCTAATTCACTCAGACGATCCATGTCCTTTCCAGTGAAGGGAGCACACATAAGCAAACACATCACACACATACATTACCATAAAAAAAAGAAAAGAAAGAAAAGCAGAGCGTCTTAAACATGCCTCTCTGTCCTCCATCTGGCTTTCTTGTCGTGTTGCTCTCTGGAGTCACTGTGTCATTATGCCACTAAGTATTTGCTTTTCTCTCCTTCTCCCTCTATATAGGCCAACAGTTGTCCCATACATCAGTGTGAATTATTAAAAAGGCTCCCATATTGTACAGCTGAATTTGAAATGAAGAGTGTGGCTCTCGATTTGAGTCGGCGCCTTGATTTATGTGAGGGTGTGTGTTTGGTTTCAGAAGTGGTGGCAAACAACAACAAAAGGTGTGAAAGTCTCACAGGACTCATGTGTATTATATATGATATCACATTTGTTATTGCCGCTTTTATAATGATTAACAAGTATAATACATGTTTTGTAAATCGTTGCATTATTAATACTTACTTAAGGTCATCTAGAGTATCATACGATTCATAATGTTGAATTTGTCTTTATTAAAACAGTTCATATGTATGATCGATTACAGCATCTTTTTAGGAGAGTATGAACTGTAACTTGAGATGCAAATTAGTATCTTTATGTACCTACTGGCAAAAATCAGAAGAGAAGGCAGAAAAAAAAAACAAGGTAAAAAAGTCCTTGGAGGCACACGCTGCTGCTTTTACCCCAATGACTGTCGTTTCAACATTTCTATCCTTTTAGAGCTTTGCTTTTTTATAGCGAGCAAGAAAAGAAAAAACATTTTTAATTCGGCCCTTCGAGCTGTTTGACAGTGCTTTCTTGTTTGAGATTCAATATGCTGCACGTAACAGTCAGAACAATATGTGTGTGTGTGTGTGTGTGTGTGTGTGTGTTCTTGCGAATGAGCCTTTGATGACAAGAAAGAGTTTGCGAGAGATGGCAGGACAGAAGCACGTGCCTCATTACAGGTAATTGTGCAGCTGTAAACTCAAAGCCCGCTGTGTGGAAGCCTCTGTGTGTATGTGTGTGCGTGTGTATGTAGTTATCCACTTGTGAATCCATCCTGTTCTGTTGTTATTTGTTTTTATACATTTCCGCACATTCGACCGTCTGCTCAGCATGGTCCACGCTTGTGGATTCATTATGTATGCGCCTCTGTCTCCAGGAAGGATACACTGCGCGTCTGCCTGGTATATGGTCTGGTCTGGCTGGTTGACATGCTGCATGGCGATGGCGTGGGGAAACTCGTTGAGCATCCGCTGCTGGAAAGCCTCCAGCCTCTCGTAGTCATGGCCGCGGCACACAAACTCTTTATTCTGCAGAGGGGTAGCAGAGCGCAGTGTGGGGTTAGCTTGACATCTAGTGGTCGCACACTGCAACTGCAGCTTCCAGCTGCAAACTCCACCAAGGACAGGACGCGTTACATCATTAAATGGCATTGAATAAGAGTTTCTGAATGTCACCTTTCACTGGAGGAATCTTATATAAGAAAAGTTAATTATTCCTGAAGGTATCTTTCTTCTTTGGAGAGGGTGAAAGTATCACTCTATTCAAAATGCTACGGACAATGAAGGACTATGGAGATTTCTTTACCCGTAAGAAGAAAGGAAACTTCTTTCCATAGAAGCCCACTCGGAAAAATTCAGGTTCGAGTCTTTGCTGGTCCATGATCTTGTCATAGAGAGAGGCTTCCATCATCTGGCAATGGAAATACATGACAATACTAAATATAAACCCAACAGTGTGCAATCAATAAGGGATTTGGTGCATTGACAAAAGCATAATAGACAAATTAGTTGAGGCACAATATGAATAAAAGTACTTATTAATTTGTTTTCCTAAATGATCCCATCATCACATGGTAAGAGTTCAACTAACAAAGCTTCTTCAGTATCTATATATTGTTCATTATGGAAAACTCACCCTCATCTTGCTCAAGTTCCTGTAGTCGTAGTAAGACTCATATTGGTCCGCCAGCTCTCTGCACAGGATGATGCCGTTCTCCCAACACTGAAAACATAAAAGACACACACACACACACACACACACACACACACACACACACACACACACACACACATCGTCACGCTCACTGTGTCCCGTCTCAAAAAGAAGCAAATATAGCAAATATGAAGGAAGCTCATGCCTATCCATTTGATTGATGAGCAAATATGAACAGAAGGCTTATTGAAAGTCGCTCTGCAGTGGAGCTGCTAGGCTGTAGTTCCCCCACCGGATGGCACTGGTGAGTCAACAATATCAAGAGTTAAATCTAACCTCTTCATGCAGGTGCATGCAGCACACAGCCATCTTGCTAATTAAATGAAAACCTTTCCTTTTCCGCTGCCTCCTGATCCCTCTGCGGCAGCACCGGCAGATGGCATAGCTTTTGAAAGTGAAGGCAAATTGGACTATGAGTAACGAGGGGAGCAGTTTTAATGATTCCTTGGAGTTATGTTATTTCATCAAGGATGCTGATGTGGGTTTTTTTTGTGCCCGTCTTTGATTTTGGGGGGTTTCCATTACGCCACTTTTCCTTGAGAGGGCGGAACAGCGGTGAAAGGTAGTTAGGACGAAGAGATAAAATCAGCAGGGAGGAGTAGTGGGAGTAGGTGAGAAAAATGCACTTCCTCGGGGAACAGAAAGCAACGCCTGTGAACTACTTCTCAAATTCG
Source organism: Myoxocephalus aenaeus (assembly GCA_038501785.1). Taxonomy (NCBI): domain Eukaryota; kingdom Metazoa; phylum Chordata; class Actinopteri; order Perciformes; family Cottidae; genus Myoxocephalus; species Myoxocephalus aenaeus. Next base: position 4,913,441 of record JBAMJR010000053.1, read on the forward strand.
GCTGCATCCTGAACCAGATGAGCTCTGTTAATTAAAGCTGACAATCTCACCGTCCATTCTCAGCAGCTGCCCAAAACAAACACCACCAATGCCAGTCACGCTTCGCCCGCAAGTCTAGCTGTCATCGTCTCCCAGAATATTTCTTAAAGGAATATTGTGTAGGATATTATGGGACGATATGGATCCTGCTTTAATTACAGCCGCCAGAGATTCCTCTGATTAAACCGAGGATGTGTTGATGCCTCGAGCTCGTTGTCACAGTTCACTTCAGGTAGAAATTAAATCTCTGACCGCAAGTCATACGTATTTTTTGCTGCTCTGTACAGCTTACTGCTCTGCTTTCTTAAGAGGGGATTTCATTTCGTGTGAATGATAGGCGGGGGAACTCCTCCCCCTCACCCACCATCTTCCGTCGATGACTATTAATGTTTAATGTTAAAGCTTATGAGCTTAAATTCCATGTATTTATAACTGGTATGTATTCATTCTGAATGATCATTTTGTCATGATGTTTTTTTATTTACTTGTAGATACCAACATACCTTTAAGCTCCATGCAACTGTCTTTATGTCCCCATGTCCCCAGTGCTACAGTGTTACAAAAGGGCTGAAGAGAGGAAGGTTTCTGTTTGCGTTCAAGCTTACCTTCCCCCTGTCGAAGTTCTGGACGATCGTGAGGTGCAGATACTCCTTTCTTTGCCACTCGCTCTGCATGGGGTAGTTGAGGAACTCTCTGAGCGGCCTTTCTGACCATTCCAGTAACTCATCGTACAGCAGCAGGGTGTACGAGGCCTCTGTGGCACACAAACACAAACAAACAGCCAGGAGATTACATGCATATTATGGGAGCAGTTCAGGGACTGGGATATGTACTGGGATATGCAGTGCTGTAAGTGGGGTGCCTCCGACTAAGGCTTTACATAGTCTGATTAGTCAAGTCTTGCCTATCATCGTCATTTTTTACATAACAGACAAAAAAGCTGAAACAAATCGAATTAAACAATTTGTCCTCTTGACTTGGCATATAATTCATTTCATAATAGGATGTGTTACATCCATTTTAGAACGGCCCGGCACCACTAATGTGTAGGTGTCTGTCTCAAGTAATAAAACAAAGTGGTAGAGATAGACAGACAGACAAACCACGTCATGGTTTCTCAGCCTGTTTGCTTTTCATCGTATAAATATGAAAATTATTGTAATAAAGATGCAACTTAGTCTACATGAGGATTTATTCACACTAAACACACAAAAGAAAATGTTTTCAATCAGTTACATACAGTAGAATCAAATTAATGGATCAATCCCCCACGCACCTGTGTAGTTTTGTGCTTTAAAGTGCAGGTCGTACAGTTTGTGAATGTAGCGGATGTACATCTCCTCTTTGTTGAGCTCAGTTTTGTAGAAGTTCTGGAAAGGGGGCAGTAAGTGGTTCAGTGATGGTTCGAGACAAAGGAACCACAAGAGAGCGAGGGGGATTAAGAAAATTATAGGGAGAGTTGGACACGCACATGAGGAGAACTTTTAAAAAGTGACAGAGTGTTCTATGGTAGCGGAGGTGCAACAATATATTTAAGCTGCTGAATAGCAGTGACTTCTGATCCATCTGCCTACACACCCGGGAACTCTTACAGATGGCTGCAGTTACATAAGGAAAACCAAGTAGGCAGAAGGGCTTGACAAGAGAAACAATAGAGTTTTGGTACATCTATGAGTCAACGGCATGAAATACACTTAGTTTTCAGAAAACACATAACTATAAAAACCGATAAAGTAATATTTAACAGCCTGAACTGAAGAAATCAACAAGTATACATATCACATATTTAGATTGTTATCAATAAAAGGGGGGAACTTCATAGCACACTTAATACGGATTAGGGCAAATACAACAAATTCAGTGTGATTACGATGCTTATATATTCAATATATGAAGATTGCTCCAATACTTTAAGATGGAAAACCTAGGAAAAAAACTTAAGCCGTTATTAAAAGGTCTTCAACTTTATGCAAATATATATTTAAAAAAAACATTAAAACACTTATTGTTGTTGTTGCCAAGAGTTGGTTAAGCCGAGCTTAACATACAAAGTAGAAGGATGTATTTACACAATAATTCTGGTTTTGTAACAGCCAATAACAAGTCAGAAATCCCTCCCTTATGCAGATTTAGATAATCAAACACTCTTGGAGTGACTGCTACTCACCAGTAAACTCACAGTACATCCAATCTTTTTTCCATCCACTTCTCCCAGCTTCATACAATCCCTGTGATAGAAACACCATCAGACATGCAAAGCTATGATTGAAAAAATAATACTAATCACAAACACGATTCAAATTGATTGAGCACGTATTGCATGTGCCGGAGAGTGTACGCGTGCACTCTCACCTGTAGTCCAGCAGCCTCTCCATTAAGCGAGTGACGGTAGCGATCAGAGAGATGCCGCTCTCCCTCCAGGTCTCTCTCTCAATCTTCTTCAGCAGGCTGGAGGACAAGACGGAGAGATGGTGAGATCAAAAGAGACAAGAGATCAAAAAGAGCAAATGGGAAAGGAAAGGTGGCGGAGGGGATTAGGGGAACGGGAAGAAGGAATTACAAGAAAAGAAAAGGAGGCGAAGCAAAGACGAAATCAATCCCAGTCACACCAGTATCACCTATGCTTACTGGCCTGCCAGTGGGAGTTAACTGTATGAAATACCCACGGTGGCGAAAAAAATTATAATAAATCACAAAAGCTGATATACGGTTTTTCCACCTAAATAGATATTTTTTTAATTGATTGGTTATCTGAACTGGACAAACACATTTACAGGCAAAATAATGCCCAAACAGCTTTTGGCTGAAGTTATATGTCCCTGCTGTTCCCCCTCACACAGACGACACAGAGAGAGCATAGAGGAGAGCGTCTTACCTAGGGTACGGACCAAACAGAGGAATTCTACTCCAGGCGGGAAGCATAGGCGGAATAAATTAATATTAATACGATTAATATCATCACACACTCACACAGGTTAGTTAAGGGGTTAGCGGGGTTAGTATGAAGAAAATAAACTAAAACATCAAATCAATTAAGCAAGAACATATAAACGTAGGCTAAAATCATAAACATAAGCATTGGATAATTGCATTTAAATAATAATGATTCTAATGCATAATTATATCCTATTGCACAATATATATGAGATATATATTTTAATAATATGGAGTGACATTACACTGTTTTCTGTGATGTTTCACACATAAAAATGGTGGGAAAGATAATGACTGACTATGAAAGACAACGGGACAATTACAGTGGATGAATATTGATCAAATCCTTTATCGGGATCACAATTTGATTCACATCTATGCGATAGTAAAATCAACGTACAATATGTGTGTGAATCAGAAGAAATGGCTTCATATAATGCAAGAATGTCTTTTTGGAAGCTATGTTGAAATGTAGGGCCAAATATAGTAGTTCTTTGTGAAGGTGGACATAAAAATATGAACATGCAAAAAATGAAAAAAGCAGGGACACACACACGGACACACACGGACACACACACACACACACACATTAGCATGAGCACGAACACGAACACTAAGCATGCAGGAGCACAGACCTGGAGACACAAGGACAGAGTGGACCGGGACTCGCCTCAGAGGAGGTGTGAGTGAAGATGAAGGTGAATACTGATCACTTACCTTTCATTATTATTCCAACAATAAGGAACTACCCACTGCCTATTCTTTAATGCTAATAACTTGTGTTCTTAACAGCATATTCTATAATCTACCAATCAGCTTAAGGCACTTAACCGTTCTTTTATTTAGGTAAATAAGCATTCCCTGAGCATTAATGCTGTTATCTGTGCCGTTTATGTCCACTTACTGAGGCAAAAGAGCTGCGAGTTGCAGCCACATCATTTAGGTCGTTGGACTCAATAAACAGCTATTTTGTCTGTTGGTGGAAGTGTCCCGGTATCCTGAACTGGCATCTGTATTTAAGTGTTTACTGTGATTTTACTGCGAGTTCTTGAGTGGCTCTATGGGACACATTACATAACCCACCGCTCCCCCCTGATCCAATCATGTTTCCTTTCAAATCTAAGGTAATTAGACAAATGTAAGCAATTATGCACCCATGTGCCCCACTTCTCCATGTTTTCCCGTTCTATCTCTGTTCCTTTCTCTAACTCACATGCTGTTGAAGAGCTCCCTGTACGTCTCATCTCCTTTGCCCTCAGACATCAGGCTGTCCAGCTTGTCGATCAGCTTGGCCTCCACCTGTGAGGAAAAAAAGAGAAACATTTCGATCTCAAAGGGGCTACTAGTTCAAACGTTTGGATAAAATGGCAAGAGGAGGAGCAGCAGCACGGGTGGTTTAGAGCTGGAAACTGAACAGCGAGGTCGCTTCACATCGCTTCACGTCAAAGTCAGTCACGTGTCAAAGTAGAGGCAAGAGCCTCTGAAATGTTTTTTTGACTAAATCTTGCATTCATGAAAACATGCATCACATGCAAGCTGGTGGGGGGAAAAAGACCTCCCTGTCAGTTACTTTTTTCATATACACAGACACATATACATATATATATATATATATATATATTTATATATATATATATATATACACACACACACACACACACACACACACACACACACACACACACACACACACATACAGGATTTATTGTGGACCACATCGCAACTTCACCACTCACCAATTATTTTACACAGCACTATAATTTAGCATTTGATACATGCTTAGAGTTTTTTATTACCTTTGTGAAAATTGAAATTGCCAGTGACAATAATGTGAGTGTCTTCTATTAAAAACAAATTAACTTAAAGCTTGGCAGCTCGCATTACTATAGTTTAACTGTTGCCCGTACAAAGTAGTACACTGTAGCACACAACCTAAAATATATATCGTTATATTCGCAGCTCTGATAATTTGATGATGAGAATGTTAAATAAACATTCAAGTACAACACACAAGTTAAAATCATTATTTTCAGCAAAATTATGTGGAAAGCATATGTTATGCTATATATGTTTGCTATGAACAAAAACGCTGTGAGATTACTTTTGACCCACTAATGAAAGAGCGCATACATGCAAGGGTTAAACTCGAAATTCAATTTCAGGAAAGTTCATCTCTTAAGAACCGTTATACCTGTTTGAAATTGCCACTGCGTCTCTGCTCCCAGTCCATCATGTCATGGAAGATGGGGATCATGACATTCCTCAGATCAGGCTGAGGCACCAGCGTCACCTCCAGGAACGGACCGATCATCGCTGGGATGAAGTTCAACTTGTGTTCCCCTGGAGGAGAGACAGAAGTCAACACGGAGGTCCGGCTCTCACTTCATCCCTGATGACAGCGTAGTGTTTGTTTTGGCAATTTGGCTCTAATTTCAAGTACGGCACTGCACTCTAACCAAATTGATGCAGTATTTTAAATAACAATGTCTGTATTACTTAAAATGCATTAGCGCTAATGGGGACACTTAATTTGATATTGACATCAAATACAACACAAATAAAGTGACTTCAAAAATATGTTTCAAATTGGGCAAAAACACACTTGAATACACAGAAAAACAATAGAACGGACACAAAATTGCACAGATCCATCACAAACTCGGAGCAGAACAAAAGGTTAAGAGCACCCATTTGGTTGCCATGGTTAGTTGTTTGCATAAAGAAAAAAGGCTGAGAGTGGTTTGTTTTTTGTTCCCGATCAGCTCAAGAACAGAGAAATAATACACAATGTATTTGTCTCTACTTTCACACGGGCCTCAAGAACACTACTTTTGCTTCTGTAGAGAAGTATGGTGTGTGTATATACATATATATATTTATATACATGTGGGGATAGAAACCTACTGCTGGACTGGAATAAAGATGGTTGCCTTTACAATACTTTGTTTGCAGCACCACTTGGAATCAGTTAAATGTTACCGAGTCCCTTGTAAACAACCAATCATGGGTTTCAGGAGTACATTTAGGAATATAACAGTCCATGTGAACCATGTTTTATCATCTTACCTAAATTCTGCCACATGCTGAAGATCTCACAGCCCATCATCACCCTCATGTCTCCATACCTGCAAGATAGCAAGTCATTGTTAGAAATGTGTGCTTGTGTGGGCAAATACCAAGAGAAGCAGTGAGCATGTGATGTAGCCATTACACTGTATGTGGCCTGCAGTGTGTGTGTGTGTGTGTGTGTGTGTGTGTGTGTGTGTGTGTGTGTGTGTGTGTGTGTGTGTGTGTGTGTGTGTGTGTCAGACTCAGCAAAAAGTGTGCGCATGCATTTGCTAACAACCAGAACTCACTTTTCCAGAATCTTCTTCCTCTTGGAGGGAGAGAAGGACTCCAGCTGAAGACAGGGCTGGTTGATAAATATTACAGACAGATAGAAGTACGAGTCCCACACCTGAAAAATGACAGCAAACAAAGTGCATCATGTTCATGCTGTGCAAAAAAAACGTCCTTCTCCAGCTTGAGTTGTCAGGAAAAACAAGATAATTTGTTACAGGTATCTATGGATTTTAGTTCTTCGTGGCATATTGGACAGCAACAGCTGCTCATTTCAGTCACAAACAAAGTGGAATATCCTTTAAACACATTCATTCCAGCTAATTCTATAGTCTGCCATAAGCTTCCGACTAACGGTATTATCTCTGATTTATGTCTGTGTCTCTGTAAAAGGCTTTTGTTTTAAAACGTGTGATGCACAAAAATAAATAAATACACTCGTATTATAAATGTGTATCTGGCTGTCTGTCTGTTTATATGCGAGTGTGGCGGTTTGATATTGAAACAGCTTTGTAGTACTCTAGCCCTGTTCAGATCCACACACACACACACACACACACACACACACACACACACACACACACACACACACACACACACACAGAGCCCCCTACCTTGTAGTCAAACTTGTCATTGAGGAAGTTCTTCCTCAGAGCGTCAGAAAGGTAGAGGACAGTTGTGATGATGACACTAAAAGAACAAGCGAAAGAGAAGAGGAGGTGGAATTCACATGCTATTCAGACGGCCCATTTGTAGAGTAATAGTGCACCGATGAAGGAAAGAACATTTGCAATTACGTCCCATAATAATGGGAATCAAATATTGAAATCACATTGACCTTTTTAAAGGAGACTCTCGAGAGGTGGAACACACCGTCAATGGAGAGACTGTTAAGCAGATGAGAGCCGTGTCTGTGTGTGCACATGTGTGTGTGTGTGTGTGTGTGTGAGCTCTTACTTGTTGGTGACCAACCGCATGACGGTCCAGTCCTTAGAAAACATTTCTGGTCGGATTAGGATCCTGAAGACTGTGAAGATCTGAAGAAGAAAGTCCTGGGACACACAAACACACACACAGCGAAACACGTTGTCACTGGAACTTAAAATCAATCGGGTCAGGCTGGTGCTCCGTTTCAAAACAGTCGCTGCATCTCTGAACGGTGCTGAAACATCCCAAAGTAAGCTCTGTGTATCTCACGCCACTGTTCACTCAATTAGGATTGAAGATGTTTATTGATCATTGTCTTACAAAACCCTGACAGCTGTGTTGGTGCAGACCTGCAATTTTATTGTTGTGTAATCAAAGGAGAAGAATAGCATTGTGGGGATTTATATGGACACTACATTTTCAAATCCATTGAAAGTCAGCTTGAAATCTAAGGATTAGTGTGTAGTAGATTGAAGACTTTTCTCCAGATTGAATACTTTTCTGTTTGCTGTTGCCTTTAATTGAACCAGATTCAAGGATATTAATCAATGTATACATCTCACTACTGCATTTTATTTCTTAAACTGCACTGCAACTTTTATTTGATTTCTTGCTTTTTGACTTTTTTTTTTATGTTTTAAAAGGAATGTTCTTAATTGTTTTTAAATCTTGTTTTCTTCTGCATTATGTTTTGATGCTTTTATGTGAAGCACTTTGAATCGCCTTGTTATTGAAATGTGCTATACAAATAAACTTGCCTGGCCTTGACTAGTATGGCATCAAATGCAGTCGCTCTACGTCCCTCTCCATGGTGCTGAAACTATGAAACCCAGTGTTTCTCAGTTTAAATCCATTTTTGTTGCTTATCGTCACATCTCAATTTGTTGTTTTTTTCCAGTGGTCGCTCAATGTTTTCTAAGCACTTTCTTCGGATACTTGTGATATATCCAGAAATAAAGCTTGAAAATTGTGCTCTCGAGCTAACGAGATCACATTGCCTCTCTGACATTCAGCCGATTGAAATTTCTCACTGGGATGATCTTGTGACAGCTCTGTGTTCCTGTCTCTTTGCTCTTTTTCATTTTGTAACTCGCCGCTGCTGACCTCAATTATATGCGTGTATATATATATATATATATATATATATATATATGCATGTGGAAGCGCACAGAGATATAAATAATGTGCTGTGCATTTATTTCAGAAATGTCTGCAAGTGCAGTGCATGAGTGAGTCACTTATTGGAAAGTTTCTAAAAAAACTTTGAGAAAGAGGCGGAGAGCTAGAGCGATGACTCAAACAGGGCAGGGAGAAAAACATAAGTTGTACAGACACAGATTAGAATGTCAAATCCCCAAAAAATAACAATATTCACATGCCAATACACACATAGGTCAAGTATAGACAGAATATGAGGCAATGCAGATAGACAGCGATACATATAGGAACAGGGATTTTATGTGGTCTCAGTGAGGGCTGAGAGAGGGAAAGAATCACAAACAGATGGAGAGAGAGAGAGAGAGAGAGAGAGAGATTGATTGATGTGGTGGTCTTACCCTCAGGTTGTCTTTGTTGCTGAATGCCTGCAGCAGCTGCTGGTAGTGTCGGTCACTCATCTGTCGCAGAAGGGCCAACAAACATGCCACAAACTCCCCCTGACAGGATGGAACACGCCGGGATACATAAAAGAGAGAAAACATTGTGTGGTCTTCAGTTTGAGTGGTGTGATATAACCCAGGATTATCTCCGGGGCTGTCTCTAAATTACTAAATAAATAAGCTACTGTGGTTCTAAACATTAATGTAGAAAGTAGTCATGCAGGATGCATTGCGATGTGATTTATTAACCCCTATTGGAAACCGGTAAGAATTGCAGCAACATTAGCAGAGCCCTATTACACGTGGAACAAGCCCTCCTTGAGTGGTGATGATGGTGATCTCATTACTATTCCCCTTTTTTACTGTACTGTATTATAAATCTTAATTATTGTTTGCTATTAGTGTTAATCATGTTGGCGGAATTACAGTCGCCACAGCAGCAACTCAATTTTAAATCTGTAACTACTCCTGCACATTTTGTGAAGTCCCAAAACTATTTATAGTAGTAAACACGCATGCACGCACACGCGCACACGGTACTTTACATGTTAAAACAAACATACAGTGACATCCTGGAACTGTAGTCTCATGGCAGGTCCAGCAGGCTGGGGCCGGTTGCTAATTTCCAGGATGGTTCTCAGTAAAACTCCCAGCAGGCTCTCGACAATTAGCTCCACCTCCTCTGAGACCACCGGCTCCTACACAAAGGAAGAAACACTTGCACATGAATAACAGGCAACAGGATAACTCGACTTTTACTTTATTTGCATACACAAGAAAAGAAAGAGCTTTTTAAGTGAATCTAAAATGTCAGGGTTGTCCTTGAAATTCAAAGACGTTGCTCTCTCAAAGTTACCTGGATGTTAGTTTTCCTGACTAATTTGCATTCTACTTCTGTTGGCGCAACATTGAACCATGATGGACAACTGATGTCAGAGCCAAAGTCTTCCACTCCATACCCTGTAATCTTACTTTCACCTCAGTTTTAATGAGTCTTGAACAAGTATGTCGGGGGACTAAGGAGAAGTTTCAAGGCTAAGTTTTTCATTTTGAAACTCTAAATTCACAGAGAAAAAGGAGAATGGAAAATAATAAAAGAAGATGGAATACAAAAGGAGAGAGAGACAGTTAAAGATGAAAAGCCACTCAAAGAGAGTGGAGGATAAACTGGCGTGTGTGTGTTTGTGTGTGTGTGCGTGTGTGTCCACCTCCCTCTAGTCTCCCCTGACAAGACAGACAGGTCTTGGACGGAGCGATAATGAGAAGGAGCCTCAGCCTGGCACATTGGCTGCCACTGCTGCCACTTCTCTTTAGATGTGCCACCAGTCTGTGTGTGTGTGTTGTTTATATGTGTGTGTGTGTCCTACTGGGCTTCTTTACTACTAGCTGCCCCTCTGGCAGCAAACAGTCCAAGTCAGGCAACCCAAGCTGCTCCACACACACACACACACACACACACACACACACACACACACACACACACACACACACACACACACACACACACACACAGCTAGAAGTGACATTTCGACAATGCCATTGCTAAATTGATGGGACTCATTACTGAACTGCACAGCAGCCAATGTCCTTGTTTTGAAGATTAATTGCCCATATACACAACAAAGCAATCAACTATTGCAATGTATTGGCGAGGAAATTGCTTTAAGACTAATTCCTCAAGCTTTGACTTCCTTTAAAGTTATTTCCAGTTCCATGATGGTGGTAATTCTCTTGTACAGTCTCGTGGAACAGCAAGGGGAATTCATTTTAACAATGCTGGATAACATCGAGGTATAAAGTCAAATTACTCTTATTTTAATCTTGTAAATTAGTTTTATTCAACAATATGCTGATCTGTTGACGTTGAATTTCTGCAGCTGCCACTGCGGAGGCATTTCAGGACTCTTGGCAAGTCAGATTGGAATATGATGCATGCCAATCTCATATCTGCATGCTAAATAAGCTTCATATTCACCGTACAAACATGACTGTGGTATCAATCTACTCATTTAACTCTCAGCAAGATGTCAAACCTCTCATTTAAGGATGATGTTAGCGTGTGCAGTATAACAGCAACTAATTACCACAGCGATGCTCACCGCAGTGCCGTTCTCCTCCTTCTTGATGAGTGAGAGCATGCTGGTGAGGATGCGAGCACACATGACCAGGTCTTTCTGCTCCTGCATGTGTGCCTGAAGGACACGGAGCACCACCGGCAACAGGATGCACCGCGACTCTGCAACACACACACACACACACACACACACACACACACACACACACACACACACACACACACACACACACACAGTTGTCATACATCAAAGACAGAAAGATATACAAGGAGAGAACACAACAGACACTCAACACACTGGTCTTCTGCGGCTGTATTAGTTTTGCTTTCATGAGCGCACAGTGTTTCTTACATATAAATCAATGTATCGATATGTAATGTCTTTGTGTAGCCTTAATGGGATTTGGAAAAGGGATGTTTTCTTGGTAATTGTAGCCTTTGGGAGCATAATGGGCATAAAACATTGGCTGTAATTTGCTTCAGTTTAAAGACTTCAGTAAGAACACTTTAATGGCCTGGAGTAAGGTGCACTGTGGGTTACATTAGCCAAGGTGTGTTCTCAAATTAATGCACTGCAGGAGTGCACAACTAATCAGTATAATATAGACTAATATAGCCTGTTTGAACATGATGCCAGTTGTTAAATCTGTTTGTTTCCCTCTCTGCTGTGTGCTTTCCTGTGTTCCTAATCCATATGCAGCGCTATTTTCTATTTGTGCTATTTGCGCGCAACTGTTTTCGCGTTGGGGTTCCAGCTTTAATTATGTATGCCTACCAAACTGTGCATCTGTTTGTGTGAACAGATCTTCACCTGGGTTAATGTAAAGCTGGCTTTCCACCGTCTTGGTGATGCACTGCAACTTGACAGCCTCCAGGCAGTCAGCGTGGACAGCGGTGGGCAGGCTGCCCAGCGTCTCCCTGACGAAGCCGGCCACCTCCCGCACTGTGAAGATCTTCAACAGCTCGCCATAAACTGCTGGGAACGTCCGCAGGAACACCGCCTGGACAGAACAGAAGCAACGGACAATCATTTGGAGGCACTCTGGATCCGTCGTCCAACGCATTCAAACTGCAAATTGTACCGAACAGAGCATTTCAAGATATGAACATGCAGGCTTTATATGTAATGTCAATACATTCTCCACTAAACCAGCATTACGACAGGTATATTTCATCTCTATTCACCTCTATTCTCAAGGTGATGGGGAAAATATGCAATATACAGCTCTGTGTTTATAGAGAACCGTTTTGTTGGAAAAGGTAAATATCAGATATTGTGCAATGAATCACTGGCCTAGACTGGATTTGGTTTGAACAGTCGTCAGGCCGTCAGGGAGAACGTGGATTCAATTTAAGGGCTACTCCAGAGGGATTGCTGTCTGTCTGTCGCTTGTTTGTAGCTCTCAGTCTGATGCTCTTTCTTCCTGTCAAGTTCTGTCAGATACTCGCTGCACAATTGAAAAATGAAGATTGCTAAAAATCTAGAGGGGTGAGTCACCGTGTCCCATTGTTTCTTTTTACATTCATTTTTCCAGGAAAGCCTGGTGGAAGATAGAAGTCATTTTTCAGCAACACTTTGTTCCTTCTTGTCGCGGGTGTTTACCTTTGACAAAATAGAGTCCCATAGTATTGCTACTTATTGAAGGCTGCTCGGTGGTGATGGCTAATTCAGAAGGTTTCTCTCCTGTCTAGACTTAGAGAGGAGTCACAGGAGATTGATATACGGCACCCAGTCATAACTCAAATATGTTCTGATTACATAATGTGTTGAGTTGCTCTGTACATGACATATTTGGAACATAATAACTGGGTCCTGTGTTAATTGTTGAGAGAAACCACTTGTTCCATAATGCAATTGTTCCCCAAGGCACATTCCATCTGTGCAGAAACATCGCTTGACTGAATTACGTAATAATTTACACAATACTCAGATACACTCTCTAGTATTGATGGAACAGCATCCCTTGAGTGTTCAGTGCTCACAACATCAAATGCTGCGATGAAAACTAGAACACACATCAGGTTACAGGTGCTGAATTATGTGGACATGGATTTGCTGTTTGTGTGTCCACATGTCAAGTTGGATTAGCATTAGCCTGGTCTGCATTTTCCCACAGCCACTGTTGTGTTGAGAATACAGATTAGCCGAGATCAGGAGTCAGTGGAGGGATGACGTGGAGCTTTTCAGACGGCATGAAGAGGGCATAGCTGGAATAGCTAATGTTACACTCATTCCCGTGGCCTCAAAGTGAGGTGAAATAATTACAAAGTGACTGGAGGGTTTAAAACGAGATTATCAGTTTCCTGAGTAGATTGTTACAATGGATCAAATGAGCTGTGAAAAGAACACCTGATGGAGTAATTGAAAAGATTTCCCCCAAATGCTAGAACAGAACATATGTTGAGGTGAGGGCACATGGGGAGGGCAAACAAGGCATTAAAGAAAATAAATTATTAGCATAGTTCGGGGAATTAATGCCCATTTAGATGCAGGTCTTGTCCGACTCGAGTGCTGAGAGCAACGTGGTCGATTAAAAAAGAGTGCATGACTCGAATGGACTAAAGAGAAATAATTGAAAAAAGAAAATGAGAATATAAAACAGCAAAAGAAGATAAGGAATAATGGGAGACGGCAGAGAGAAAGGAAGGGTCGGAAACAGATCACACATCCCCCCAGACAGGTTCTGTAATGGGAAAAAAAAAGCAGGTATTTCCCTCCAAGTGTGCACAAATAGACACACAACCACACAAGCAGCTGTTTCTGGTGTGTAATTATGATTATCTTTGGCATCTTTAGCTTGTTTGTTTTGGTTTGCTTGTTGGAAATCATTGAAGGCGGCCGCCCTGCTGTGCAGACCTCCCAGCGGAAATGGAAAAGTTGCAACAGAAATTTCCATTCCGACTCCAAACCCTCTGGCAGCGTGAAATTCAATTACAGACAATTTCTCACCTATCACAACTGCATTAACAGGAGCACCCCGAGGCAGACAGCATAGAGTAACAGGCACAGATTTGCACAGAAAAATGCTCATGATTTTAGAGACACTGATGATTTCAGACGCACACATCTGTACACATACCTGTGTTTGTGCAACCGGACTGGTGCTTTTGTTTTCCTGCGAGAGGAAGAAGCGGATGGACATGAAGAGCTCGTGGATGCAGACTCGGAACTCCTCCTCATTCTGGCCCCCTGTGGCCAATGAGAAGAGCCGGCGAGACTGGATAATGTACTTGAAGATGTATTCGCTGGCCTGGGGGACAGAAAGAAAACCAGTCGTTCATCATCTGTGATGGAAAAAGCCAAGAAAGTCGGACTTTGCATCCTGCATTCAAGAATGATGTGACATTTCATTTAGCCCCTGATGCAAGCAAAAAGTGGTGTTCACTTTAGTTTACATTTTTTAAGTCATTTTTCAAGCAGAATTGCCAAAAATGTGCTTTGCTTTAGCTTTTCTCTTTTTTACATCTTCTTTACTAGAATATGTATCAGTTGTGGACGCGTGATCGGTTGGGCTCAAATTGGGCTTAGACATTTATTATGATTATCAGATTGATAATAATGAAAGACATAATTAGTTGCAGCCCTAGTGTATACAGTTCTTAATTACACAGACAATCCCCCAGTACTTTGGAAGCGTCCTCCTGTTTTGCTCCAAAATGAAACCTCTCCAAAAAAGACCTGCTCTAAAGAAACAACTAATGAAAGACATTCTATGGATCACTCGGAAGGACAACCCTGCAAAAAACACATCTGCGGTGCATCACTCATTTATAATTGACTGCTTGACAGAGTTACAATTTACTTCTGGTGAAGAATGTATTGCGTGAACGATAAATGGGAAAACCACAGCACAGAAGCCGCAATGTGCTTCTCCCACGGTGCATCTGCATGAGTCATTCGAATGTTGGGATGTCGATTCCCAACACCAGAGGCACTGCATTTCTGCTGATTAAAATTGCATGCAGCGTAATAGAGTGAGGAGGGGAATAATGAATGCTGGTGCGTTGCTTTCTCTGCTAGTGGAAGTGGGTGTAATTGGGAGGAGTGGCAGCAAGAGGGAGCAAGTTTATTTATTTGCATCTCTGCATGCATCCGTGTCGACGGTGCTGTTGCATAAACGTTTGAGATTGTGTGACTTTTGAAAAAACCTCACCCTGGCAGCCTGTGCGTGTGTCCTGCGTGTGCACGAGTGTGTCCTCAAAGCAGATGCCTCACCTTGAGCACCTGCTGTATGTGATCCTGATGCTCGGCGTCAACAATGCGGTCCACGTACCACTTCAGCACTTTGATCAGGTCCCTGGAGGAAACACAAACGCACGCACAGTATCACCACTCACCCCCAGCTCCATCGCACATTTCTTCTCTCACTGGATTTGGCAAATGAAGATGAGGCAATGCAGTGTTTTGAAATGAAACAATGTTTTGAATCAATTTCAGAGCCACTCTTACTGGCTCTTTAAAAAAATGCTGCCTATTTTAATGTTGCACTCTGAGGATGACAGGCAAATTCAATAAAAAAAACCTTTTGTTGTTTGCTCCACTTTTTAAATTGGTGGCGTCTTGAATAAAATTCTTCAAATCCAGTCAGATATATATTTCAAGGGAGGCATCGTCTTTGTGAAAGAGCAAGCTGGTGACAAAGAATTTCTGATCACTGAATGAGAGGAGTTTTCTCATTCTAATCAGGAATCGACGAGATCTTAGTTCTCTATTAATAACTTCAGATAGTGACAATAATTTATGTGTTAACTAATTAAGGTATGACACCTAATACATAATAAAATAAACAGTATCACAGGTAAAAGAGTTGAAAGCAGATGGATGTGGCAGCAGGATTCTGTGTGGGCACGTGCAAAGATAAAAAAAAAAAAGAAAAGACACCGACACGTTATCTCAGCAGGTACAGAGAGTGTGAAGACGACAGCCGGTGAGAACAGCAGGTTGTGAATATGGGTGTCTTTGCATGTGACAGACATAGGCGAGGAAACAAGGAGGTAGGAAGCAAAAGTGAGCACATTTTCACAATTCACTCCGCGTCAGCCAGGGGGCACCATGAGCATTGCATTCACATTCCTGTCGACTCTCTCACAGCACAGAGCTGAGCAGAGCTGCCTCTCAGCGCCGACGCATGTCGGGCCTCTCTGATTGCCTGCCCATGTGATACAGTGTGTCATTAGAATACAATATGTGGGTACAGCTGCATTGTGGGACACTCGAGGCGCTGCCATAGCCTTGAACGGCAACAGCTTGAGAAGTGGAGGCTGAAACGTCATGTACCTGTAGGACAAAGCTCCGGCAAAGTGGCTCTCGATGTAGGTGTCCATGACTGGCTTGAAGTGCTGGAATTTGCTGTCCTGGAGCAAGTTGATGATATGGACCTGGAAATAAACAGTAGTGTAATATAAAATAAATTAAAATTAAAATGATAACATTTACAGATATCTAAAAATATACAAACTAAACAACCAAACTAAAAATCATTTTTGATACTGACTAGCATTTACTCCATGCGTCCCTTGTGTGCAGGTTGTTGTGAAATGCACTGAATTTTGCTCCGACCACAGGAGATAAAGTCCACATGTCAGACTTGTTGGATTGATCTCAAAACCACAAAACGGAAACTCGATGGCTGCACCGGCTCGCTAGACCTTTACATCATTGATAACGGCACGCTGAGAGGAGAAAGTGTGCGCGCGTGTCAGTGTGAGACTGATGTAGTGAGCGGGACACGCTAACAAAGAGTCGGAGAGAGAGAGAGAGATCGATCAGGGGCCTCGCTCTACCGGCGCAGTGCAGCGTGACCAGGGTAAGATTGGTTCAGCGAGCTCTGTGGCGTCACATCACTCCATCTTTCTCCGGGAGTAACGTTTGTGTTTCAGTTTCCTGTGATTGGCTCGAACGCGTTGTGCTTGACGCGTGAAGAGGAAAGGAGGAAAGGATTCATTAGAACAACTTGCTTACCAGGGAATCAAACACCTTGAGCCCGTATCTCTGGGAGCTTTCATCCAGAATACCAAAGAGAGTGTCCAGGGTGTCCTGTAAAAACTGTACAAAAGGGAGTTTGTATGTGTGAGCTGCAGCTTCAAATTTACTTAGCTTTTCAGTCTTTGAACATCCTCATCCTCTCAACTTGAACTTAAAAACAACAACATGTGGACTGAAATCCAATCCGAAACAATCAATACTACAATTGCCAGGACCGCGGGAGCAATTCGGCGCCGACAATCACGTTGTGTGCCTACTTTGACGATCTCTGAGCCGTCGATCTCCTTCAGCTTAGAGAGGCTGTCGTTGATCCTTTCGGGGTGGGCTCGCCACTTCAACAGGTCCAGCATGTCTCCTGGGAAAGACAAAAAGAAAGAATATGTGAGGGAGACGATCGTGAAAAGCACAAGAGATCAGGACACATCTCATGTTTGTTTGTAAAGAAACGCAGGATTATGAGAGCGGCGTGCAACCTCAGATCACAAAGCATCACCACACCCCTCCAATTATAGCCCCAAACCTCCACAGAATCCAAACAAATGATGACATTTTCAAGTGTGGCAGGATAAAGGAGATAAAAAGTAATTTTCCTGAGCCAGGGTCCCCAGACATGCGCATGAATAAAACATGAGCCTCAAGAAGAAAGTCTTTTAGCTGTCTCTTCGGGTTCCCGTTCAACCTGAAGTGTGTCTTTTTGCAACTTTACATGTAAATCTGTGTGTGTGCGCGTGTATGTGTGTGCGTGTGACTGCATTAACCAATCTGTCAAGTGTATTTTGGCATCCAAAACTTTGCAATACTTTTATAATCACTCCACAAAAAAAAATCAAATGCATGCAGGAGATTAACAGCCTGTTGCAAGTCAATTGTGCCCGAAGCTTTTCTGTTCATATATTCTACTCTCTGTTTAATGAGGTGAAAGATGATTTATCACTTACTGTTTTTTAAAGTCTGAAAATACGGTACTCTTCTTTGGTGAGGTTTGGAACTCATCAGTGCCTCCGTGGGGAAAAACAAATGTCTCCTTTGCGGCACACCTTGTATATATTTTGATGACTATCGTTGGCTATTGTTCACTGCAGTATAAATGAGGGCAAACATTATCACCGACAAGCTAGTTCTCCTGAAATAATTCCCACTCTTGCAAATAGTTTACGTAAGCAAGGATTTATTGGTTCATTAGTGAGCAGGAGCGAACTGGAGGCTATTCCCACCACCCTGCATATTTAGTTTTTTTTCACAAGATTGTAAAGTTTGGATGGAAATATCGCTTTCTCACCTGCAGAGAACTTGCCACTCGCTCCTTTCAGTTTGTAAAAAAAAAAAACATATGGCGTCTTCCCATTTTGTTAGTCTTTTGGGAAGTGTTGATCACTATATTTGGCAGCAGCTCTGTACCCTACGCATAGAGCTGCTCAGAAGCACGGGGGGGGGGGGGTCAGCTAGTGTACAAGCTAACTCCAGTTAAAAAAAAAAAGTGACACCTCAGCGGGAAAAGTGGCCAAAGAAACGTCAATCCCTCCGTCTAGTTTACCGTTCTGCGTGAGCTTGGTGGAGCAGAGGAAGCTGGTGATCCAGAAAGACTCCTTGGTGCCTTTCAGAGTCTGGTTGTTGGACGGGAGGTTGGGCTTGGAGAACGGCAGCTTCAGGTAGCGCGGACAGTCTGCCAAGCTGGTGTTCTCCTCACACTGGGAACGCGGAAAGAAAAAGAGAGAAAAGCACACATTCTGTAAACTGGCACAGAAGATGCAGAGGAGATGAGCGGAAGACTGTTATACTATCAAAAAATGCAAGTAATGCAGTCACTGTTTTATTACCGATGTATCAAAAACATTTGTATTGTGGGGCGATTTTTATGATTGTACGAAAAACATTAGAGGTTGTTACACGAGTCATGATTGAGACATCCAAGCTATTGCACATAATCAATCACAGAACACTACTGTTATTTTGGGTGGGTTTAATGTGCTGCTTTAATGCCTACAGCTGAGGCCTTTTGAGCTCCAAAGCTACCACACAGTTTGGACTGATTCTACTGTGTCTATTTTGGGTCCGGGGAGAAACTAGGCCATGCCAGCTTCATTGAGCTTTTCAGCAACTTCCATCTGGCATCAGAACGGGCCTTTTCCCCCCCTCTGAACGGTGGGAACACACAGGGATACCAGAGTTGTCCTCTAAAACTGGCAGGCTCAGGTTGGAGGGTTTGGTTGGACTAAATCTGGCCACCTGCCAGGAAAAGAAGGCAATAAAAGATAAAAGGAGGGTTTTTTTTGTTTTTAGAGACTGTTGAAAATACTTAAGCTAACGACAATATAAATAATCAGACTTTTGGTCACTGTTCTGCCTCACTGCCAATAAAATGTATGAACGCGCTCAATGCTTTTCTGTCCTCCGCAAAGCCTGAGGTTTACGCACACACCCTTCGCCTGCAGCTGAGGAAAACCATGCAGTCTGCAATTATTCTGAATTACACCCAAGACGGTCTTGCAGTAGCTTTTAACTGGGGATGCTGGCCATTTTTATTTGCCTTAGTCTTTTGATGTTTCGAAAACCAAAAATGTGTGAAAAGATGAGTGGGAGCGTCTTAAAGTCTATAAAATGCAGAAAAGGGACATAAAGGTCACGCTAAATACAGAGATAGACTTCCTCCAATGAAACGTGTGTGCGTCAACTGTCTCTTACGACATGCAGAGGCGGAAAAAAAAACACATACATTACCGCTCACTCAAGGTTTCGATTGAACGCCACAGCTTGAAAATGTTACGCAAGTGGACATGACTCATGGGCCAGTCGGTCTGTAATGCAGTGATGCAAGCTGTTTTTCAACCCATGGCACCAAACAGTGTGATAACAGAACCCACGATTCACATAATCATATACAGCATGTAATCCCATTTTAAATGGCGTGGTGCAAGTCAGTTGAGTTTTCATTTAACTTTCACAAAATCTCTCAGCTGCAATTTACCAATGGACAGAATGACCATGGAACTTTCTTTCATTTCTGTCCACTGAACTCTTTTTCCTGTTGGAAGACAGTGGCATGGTCCGGTGCTATTGGTCTAAAATAAGACTAACATTTTGGATGTGATTTCACATCAAGATGAATACTTCTGCAGTACAATATCTGAGGGCAATATGTGTGCCAAAAACACATCCTGGAATGCACACAGTCAAATATACTCCATGTTGTTCAGTTCAAAAATCTTTGTGGTGTTGTTTTAGTTTTACCTTATGGATAATGAGCTCATGGGTGCCATCTGGCAGAGTCCTGCCGTCCTCCTGCATCAGAGGAACAAAGGAGTAGCCAAACAGTTTCTTCTCTCCCTTGTCTTTAGCTGTCAAACAACAACACATGGACACGGCATTGAGTCCAAAATACACAAGCACAGACTGCCTGAAAATACATGAAACAAAGAGTAATGTTATGAAACCAGTTCTTTTCAGATTATGCAATAGAAATGAACGAGTTGAAGTAGTGAATCTGACGCTCGGCCTTCAGTGCATGTACTCTACTTGATGCAAACCTGAAAACACACAAGCATGCAGGTGATGCACACTGGAAGAGCTCCAACAAAATACAGCAATGCATCAGCAAACGGCAAATGAAGACAACTAGCTGGCAAACTAATGCCGACTCGTGTTTTTTTTAAAGTTAACTCTGCAAATGTTTTAGAAGGAAGGAAATGCTGTCAATACATTTGATGCATTGAAAACGGTAAAAATCTCTGTGGGACCTTTGACCACACTCTATTATGAGTGTTCGGTGTGGTCAGCATCTGTCACACCTGTGACTTTAGGGGGCACTGAACACACAGCCTTCTACCACCGGCAACAAGCAAAAAAACAAGATCTTGAGCTGTGAAGTTACTCTTCGGGGGCCTGATTGATGTGGGCGCTGAGTTTTTAAGAAGCTTTCTTAAAGCTCTGGGCATAATTTGCATAGCATTATGAACACATGTAATCTGATGTATCTGCTGCTTTAGCAATAAAGTGCTAATGGCCGCACAGCGGGAAGTGAGAAGTGGAGCACTAGCAAGGTTTCTAATTCCTTTCATTGCAACACACCACTTAAGCGTAGCCTACCAGTGTGTGTGTGCGTGTGCGTGTGCATATGCGTGTGTGTGTGCGTGTGCACTCTCCCAGGAGCAGCACAAGTTGTACTGTATTAAACTTAGAAAATGGTATTGCACCATGGCCATTTTTTGTTCTTCTGTCCTGCTCTGCTGTGATTAAGTTTTTACACCAGGAAAGATATTGCTTACAAGACTCAAGACTGCAAACTTTTTTCTTTTTGTTTGCCTTGGGCGCCAGGAGATTAGGAAAGATTAAGTTGTGCTGTGTGAAACTCAGGTTTCGCTGAGCTCGGCAGAGCAGGTGGAGATTGATGTACGTTATATCTTATACTCTAACAAATGCACTAAGCTATTATATAGTACAATTACAGAGTGTGCTTTTTCTTAATTGTAAACAAGTAAATACGTATCATCACTTATCATATTTTTGAAACTGGTCCAGTGGGAGAAAAGAACAGCTGCTCTCACAGCAGCAATAGTATTACGAACAATAAAGTGTGTTGAATTGGTTCAATTGTTATTATTGCAGATATATATTGCAGAACCAATCAACAAACAATCAGCTGTAATCAAACAAAAGCATTGCACTGCTGGTGCTGACTGGCCCTTTAGTCCCATTTAGGGACAACACTGGACTCCCCACAAACAAATGAACGATTACCCGCTGCTGCATAATGAGGTGCAAATACAAGATGGAACTTTAAAGGATATTCATAAAAATAAAAAAGTGCTTTCTGTTTTTCTTTCTGTATTGAAAATGAGAGTGTCTGCTAATCATATTTCTACAGACAGGTTGTCCCAGAGTTTGGGAGCCCTAATAGCATGTGTAATAAGGTCTCTCCAGTCTGGTGTCACCGCAGGCTTAAATTGGGCTCTTAACGGGCAGCCCTTTGGTAGTAATGCAGCACTGCGAGCAGTAATAAGGCTACTGTATCTACTGCACACAGCCACACAGACTGCATAGTAATATCAGCTTGTTATGAGAGAAGAGACTGCCATCTCCCTGCAGCTCAGAAAGAGGGTGAGAGAGAGAGAGAGAGAGAGAGAGAGAGAGAGAGAGAGAGAGAGAGAGAGCAATATTTTGGTCATAATTAAAGTTTTGTCTCATTAGGAGGTGAGAAGTTGGACAAACTAGTCTCATTATGAAAATGCCTAAACAAGCGCACACTTATACACTTGGACACCGTCTATTTGGGGTGGCAGCAGCCTCTGGGCTCGAGGCTGGTGTGTCGGCGGATTCAAGCGGGTGGGGTAGTGAACGTTTTTTGCACTCCTCTCCCTCCACAACAATGCCTCTTCTTTACCTCCAACTCCCCAGGATAACCAACCGAACAGAGAGCGGCGCCTCGGGCATTCACACCTGAACAGATAACGTCTAAAAATGTTCCCCCTTCATTTTTCCTAGATAAATAAATAAAAAAAAGGTAAAGCCAAATTGCCTGTTCCCCACTTACTGGAGCAGTGTCGGAACTCAAACCTGACATGTGACCCGCGAAACATGTCGACTGGGATGGGCAGCTTGATCTGCTCCGCCCAGCGCGGGCTGTTGTTGTGGTACAGCACCAAGGAGTGGTACTCGTCGCCACCTGGCTCACCAGCGCCGGCAGCCACGTGACTCTGAAAGACACGCAGAAGAGAGTGAATCAAGACAAGAGGCGGAGAGGAAAGAATGAATAGAAAAAAAAACAGGAAGTGGGGAGGGGAAATGAGAGGCCAGGCCCGAGGATGAGGTGAAGGGGGCAGGTTTGAAGGGCACAATGAATTAATGAGTCAGACATAAAAAGACTGGGGGTGTATTGAAAACCGTCAAATGCCAATAAAGTGAGAATGGCATGGTCTTCATGTGTGTGTTTATGTGTGTCAGAGGGATGCGTGCCATGCGGTGGCGGCGGGCAGAGGCAGCAGGGTTATATTTGAGTCTATTTTCTCTTCAAGGCCGAGGCAGCGCAGGAAACCACAGGAGCAGACTGTCACAGCGCTGCACCAGAAATGGGCAACACACAGGAGAGACACTTAGCGCTCATCTGGGTCAGCGATATTTAAATGAAGAGTTTAGCTTCAAAATAAGCCGCCCGCTGTTTGTTCCTTAAACAAAGTGGTTAACGATATGTTTTCCAAATGACAGATGTGGCTATTGAAAAAAAGGAAACATAACAACCGTGACATAGAGCTGCTGAATAAGAAAACAAAATAGTTTTTACCTTGAGGATCTGTCCGTCGATATCCAGCACATAGACGGTGATCTCTACGTTCCTGGCAACGCTTTTTCCACCCTTCTCAAACTCGCCTTTCTCCAGTGTGATGTAAAGGTCATTCCTCATCTCTCCTGCAGGAACAGGAAGGTAAAAGAGGCAACAAGGCATCGATTATGCATACGAGCGAGCATTATTAATGATCTCTCAGCAGCTCGACCACAATTTATTGCGTAATGCTTCATGACAGGAGTGGACAGCTTTTAGAATAGTGGCATTGAATGATATATTTTCTGCTACGCCTGAGGCACGACCTTCCACAACCAGAGAACACAAGATTTAAAATCCACAATAAGTAGACGGGGTTGCTGACATCCACATTCTTTGATTACAGCAGAGTAACAGGAGGCCATACTCCCTTATTTAGCACTGCACATATATTATACATTTTTATTCCATGCATTCTTCTTCCTTCCACAAAAGCTGGCACCTACTTTACCTACAATGCAACTTAATCAGAGATTTTGGGAGCAGTGTTGTGCTAGGAGCAGCTAAATGTAGCCACTATCCTGTGGCATCACTGAAGGCAACTAATCAGATTTCACGCATCTCCTTTTGGAGCCATTGAGGGCTTTGTACAACTGTTTTTACACTCGCAGTAGTACTCCTGAGGATCAGTAAACAGACTTCAAAACATTGGTGGATTAAAGTTCCCCTTTATACACTGCGTTTCATTCCTACATGCAGATGTACGTTCGTATCTTCTCAAGATGATAGCATAATTTACACAGAAAAACAGAGACATGTGTTTGAGAGAGCAAGGTGTCAGTGCATACATTTCAAATGTAATTTGGTAAATTCAAATGTGTAAACAATGAACTCCGTGTCTGGGATTCCTAAACTTGCGGCTGGTGCTGCAATCTGTAGAAACAGTCGGAGGAAATAACCCCAGGAAGTAATATTTTACATCTTTTTGTTACTGCAGCTGAATGGGCCAGGCACACATTTATTTCCTCCTGTAGAGGAAGTCAAAATGGTGCAAAGCGCTCTGGGTAAGAAACAAATTAGGCCTGTTTCCTCTGCAGCCAAGATGCGGTCAGACACATTGTTAAAAAAAAGAAGGTTCCCTATATAACCTCTGTCTCTGTGTGTGTGTGTCTGTGTCTGTGTGAGTGTGAGAGTGTGGTGTGTGCGCTCATCAAGTGTGTGTGCGCGGCTGTAGCTCAGGGGGATGAGTGGTCGTCCCGCAACCACAAGGTAGCCGGTTCGATCCCCAGTCCCCCCATAGCTCACACGTCGAAGTGTCCCTGAGCAAGACACTGAACCCTAAATTGCTCCCCGGGCGCCTCACAGGGCTGCCCACTGCTCCTTAAGACATTAAGGATGGGTTAAATGCAGAGGACACATTTAATCTATGACGAATAAAAAGGATTTCTTCTTTTTCTTTCATCATATCTCTCTTTCTAGGGTCAACATTGATTTTCTGCTCTTAACAACAGTAACCATGGCAACATGGGGTATTCTAGACATACACCCATACTGTACGCTTGCCGCACGCGCACGCACACACACACACACACACACACACACAGACAGACTGCAGGAAAGCAGACACACAATGGGGCAGTTTCTTAATTTACAATAGGAAAAAGGGATGTTGGGAGGGCGGGGCGAGAGCAGCTGGAAAAAGAAAATTAGGAAAACGATTCAGTGAAATACAAATCCAGAAAAGAGAGACACAAAAAGAGGGAGAGACAGTTGAGCCCAAGGGCAGACTTAAACGGCCAGAGAGGGTGAGCGCACTCGGCATTAAGGGTTTGTAGTCAGACAGAGACAAAGAAAGAGGCAGTGAACATAAATCTGTGTTAGTGAGGCGCTGGGGGACCCCTAGTCTGTGGCTCCTCTGTATCTGTGGACCAGACACACACACACACACACACACACACACACACACACACACACACACACACACACACACACACCTCACTTATTTAAAAAGACAGTCCCCTGACGTCCAGCTCTCGTACATGAATGAACGGACAAAGAGTCAGAGAGCTAATTTAAACACTACGTTCACTTGTGGGATCCTGGCACAGTAAATATGTCCACACGAACACGTACGTCTGACGTTCTTTGTTTCGTCTCGCATTCAGGTGATTGTGCGTGTGTTGCCACGGCAACAATACCGCATCCAGCTCAGTCTGAGGGTTTCTGCAAGGCGTCTGTGCCGTGTCGAGAAGAAGCCGTCTAATTGAGGCCTATCTACCTGAAACAATCAGAATATTTCATCTTTCTGAGGGCACCCTGAGGTGGGATTAAAATATCACTCTCGAGCATCAGGTAGGGATGTCAAGTGTTACCAAGGCAACTACAGTAGATGTTATAAGGAGATGTATACAATACAAACACTAGAAAATACATTATCACCTCAAACGGTGTCAGCTACGATATTATATAATGAAGACCTTTTATAGAGAAATCTGTGTTTTATTACTCTGAAGCCCCAGTTGATGACTATAAACACCTGATGCCTGGCAAGTCTTTCCATCTGATGCATAATAAACTAGAAGTTCTATGTCTCCAACAGCAGGACAGCACTTTATGGGGAAAGAGCAAACCGGTTCTGTCCAAGTCTTCATGCAGGTAGCCATGCTTCCTCTCCCAGTCCAAAGATACGCAGGTTAGGTGAATCGTAAACTAAATAGTATGCAAGTGTGAATATGGCTTTGTTTGTCATCTATATGCAGAGTAGCGCTTCAATAATAAATGAATGGAAGGAGACCAGGGTGGTTTGTATGATCAGAAATAGCCCCGAAATAGCCCCTACTTCAGATGTGTCAGTGTAACCTATTCTTTAAAGCAAAGTGATCTCTGGGAAGTGTGGTGGGAAAAAAAAACACAGCAGTGACTTTCAGCAATACGTTAAATACGTTAGTTATTGATGAAGTGGTCAGAAGGTTAATTGATTGGCAAATCAGATGGTATCACTTTACGGGAGTTTTGGTTGGATGAACGGTTGGATATAATAATATCTATTGATGCATTTCATGGGAAATTCATATTGATGGAAGGGAATAGTTGAAAATCGACTCTGCACCGTATTCCTTGTGCAAGAGAGCTCGGAGTCCTACCTGGCATGATGACATCAGAGAAGCCCAGTTTCCTGGTGATGGACACGCCCCTCGTGAAGAGGACCATGTACTCTCGTCTCAGCTGCTCTATATCCCCGTGGAGGAGCTGGAGAGCCACCGCCAGACCTAACAAAGAAATAATAACATGAAAGATGTGAAATACCATATTCCTATATATTACAGACTTGATATCCCCTCCCTTATCCCTTACCATAGGCACTCAATAAACATTCATAACCCTGTTCCAAACGCAATAATCGGTAAGCTCAGAAAACAAAGATATTCACCAGGGCATATTTTCAGTTTTATTACAGCCAGATGAACTTGCGAACCAGACAACTACAGTTACACCTGCCAACACCAATGTTCACGCGTATGGAAGGAAACAGACACCCCCACATATACATAAACCAGAAATGTAAACAGCCTGTGAGTCATCTCCAGCTGGTTTTATTGAGAGGGAATCCGACATGAAGGCCCGTCGTTCCAAATCAATATCCTCGCGCAATAACACCAAATGTCAGCGCAGATAAATTAAAGCACCGACTTGTATTTTGAGTGCGTGAGCCTGTCCGTGCTCATGAGGGGAGACAAATACACAAACAGCAAGGGAGGGGTGTAAGGGACAAGATGATGGTGATTATTATTGTTCTGGATGGTTCCAGAAAGTCGGGCGGCAGTGGTGAAACGGTTCATTAGCTGTGAGAGGTTTCAGTAACTAAGAGTCAACAAGGCAACGTGACTCACTGCACTGCAGAGGAATAACGCAGGAAAAGTGAAGTAGAGGGGATAAAAGGGTTTATCAGATAGAAATGTTGTAATGACTTTTAGGCCTTTTTAGGCTGATTACATTAATATTGCAATGCAAGGAAAAATGCTTAAGAAAATATACCCATTTATTTACATCCCATAGTTCACAGGGGTTAAATATATCTACGGTGTCTATTTCCGTCTACTGTAAAATAAAATGAAGTTATTTAAACACATTTTACAGAAACACATATTACCTGTATGTAGTTTTAGTGTGGCTTGGTTTTTAGGTTTGGTTTTTGTAGTTACTGCAGTTAAGATCCTTGTTTTCTTTTTCATAAATTAGACATGAATTATATAATATGGTCAAACAAATGTCAAAAAGCACAAAGGCCTGGTGGGAAATGAAAGGAGAGTCCCCTTTAGGTCCAGGAGAGATTTTTTATTTTTTTTACCCGGGGCTTATCTGCCTGCCATTTAACGTGGATCAAGCCTTTTGGCATTCATCCGCACACAAACAAACATACACACAGATAGGCTCTAAAAGCTACTGCCTGGGCTACAATTAGGCAAACCAGCTTCATCACTATTCTGACGCTGACAAAAACACCCTCAACCTCTGCTGCCCTCAGCCCACCCGGCCTGCCTCCTCACAAACTAAAACAAACAAAAACCTCAAAAACAAAAACAGTGGAGTTGTCGCAGCCTCTTCTGTCACTGCCTACGCTCGCATGGAGGTGGGAGCTGAATTATCCACCTGACCTGACTCATGCAGAGCCAGATTCTTATGAAATACCTTTTTCCATGGATTACCGGGGCTACGTGTAAACTAAATCACCATCTCCTCGCATCAACTCCCGCTCTAGCCTTTCAAATTTGACTACCCAAAAAAAAGCCACAATGACCCTGAAATATATACGGATAACAAACAAAACGGGGTAGCCATTAGTCTGCATGTGAACAAAGTAACTGTCTCCCCACATAGACTGTCTCTCTGCATCTTTATCACTCAAACAGCCCAGTGTTCTTTATATTTCGAGGGCAGTGCATTCATCTCTCCCCTGCTAATTGGCTGCTAATAAGAGACTTCTGGCCCACTGCCAGGTCCGTTTGAAAGGAGAACCACACAGCGAGACAACTTCACACACACACCGGGATGCGCACACACACACTCATACAAAGAGGGCATGGTGCACACACATACAAGTACAAACATATACACACACATTATGTTATCCTACTTCACTGCACACTTTCTTTTAATTGCCCTCCTGACACTAAGTTTAATAAATTGTGGTCCTTAAATGATATAACGTGGAAATATTCTCTCCCCTTTTGGACATTTGGCGCCGAGACAAGACGAGTGACTCAAGCATTATCTGTGCTGTAATGTTTCTCTGCCGGAGAATAATTACCCTTTGGGAGGAATTGACTTTTCAGACGATAATGTACACAGTAAATATGCGCTGCGAGTGATGTTGTGCATTCAGTAGCTGTTCTGAATGTACAGTTAAGGTAAGAAAGTGGCGAGTGTTTCGGGTTGACGGAGAAATTGTTGCTGAATATGCATCTTAATAAATGTGGACATGATATCGGGTCGTTGCACCTCGTGTCGCCGCTGTCATCGGTAGAGTACGAGCAGGTGTGTGTGAGAGACGTGTAATTAAAGAGATAGAAGAAGTTAAAAAGAGGCAATAAGATGGCAGTCAAAAACTGTCATAGCTAATAAGATGATAATGAATTAATTTGGCCCAGACAGATAAATGGTGCTCATAGTAAAAAAATAAATATTCAGAGCTCATTATCCTAAACATGTAAATGGCCTCTACTTATGTGATTAAAGCATTCATTTTGTAAGATCAATGTCAAATTCAGTTAAGTGGCTGAAGTGTCATTTTTTAAACGAACTCTCTTGAATTATGCATGCCAGAGTATTGTGACAAAAGACGCACAGCTCTCCTCTCATGCACTTTAATGGAGAAAGAGCCGAGGCTAATCAGCTGTTCAGCTGGATCAATGTCTTCAGCTGGCAGCCACTCAATAGCTAACACCCAAGTGTTTACGATAAACACACACACACACACACACACACACACACACACACACACACACACACACACACCAGCCTAACTCTTTTAAATCCAATTCACTCCCATGTGTTTATGATGAGCGTGCTAGTGTGCATAATTCCGTCAAAAAGAAGCCTGAAGCAAAAACGCGTGTATGTTGGCTACATTTTGAGAAAGGCAACATGCCTAATTGGTGCGATTAATAGTTTTTTTGATGACAGAATGTTCATCTTAAAGCCCGGATATGTCCCAGTCATCCATCAGGCGCGAGACACAGAGGAAGCCACATGTCTGCAGAGTCATCTCGAAGGTCTTGGAAGTTTACCATCAACAAGGAAAGCGCCACATTATCTATCCGCTTCATCTGTAATTAAATCAGATAAAGTGTGCATAGCTTTTATAAAACAGCCAGTCAACAGTTTATGCGGCAAATATAGCTGATGTAAGAACTTAAGATTTTGTTGGGAGTTCAATACGAGATAAGGAAACAGTTGAGTGGTTGCATAATATTTCTAGTGTCTTTCCTTTGCTTTATCTTGAATCCATTTAGACGTTTGTTGCACTTATCAGTTCAGCTTTGCAAAGCGCCATCTATCCAGCAGCAGCACCGTCATATAGAATTTTAGCTGGATGCGCACTTCTGGTGTGAAGCAATGCAGTGTAAAGATGCTGCTCGGATAACGCAGGCGGTGTTGAATGGCTCTGTGTCCTTCTGTTTGATTACGGCACTCCTATATGCGAGATTATTCATGATCACTTCAAGTCCCCGAGTTGTGTGACTTCCCCTCAAGTAATCCATTATTGGTCTTCTGAGACGAGGTGAGAAGAGGAGCTGAGTCAGCGGATTCTCGCAGATTCTCGACATTCCTATAATCTCTTCTCCCTCAAACAATTATCACCAATTTTCTACGGAGCAGGCTGAGGCGTTCCTTTAAGAATACTCGATGGAGATGTTAGAAGACAATGAACTCGCAAAATCTATATTTTCTTTTGGATAATAACAGCCTGCAGCAAGTTTGCAGCAACACTACACAAAAACATTATGTAAATAAGCCAAACTACTAATGAACTGTTGCTGATTGCTTACTGCCGGTTGCCTATTTGGCCCCTCGATGCAAACAGCTGCAGACTAGCCAACACTGTTTAATTCATGATTATGTTTCCTCCCTCTCTGTACCCCATTCCAGCTTCCTGCACTGTAGATTACATTTTAAGGTCCTAATCAGAAATTCATCTTCGGGCTATCATTTTTCACATGTGGGTATAATGACAGCTGCATCTACATCTGAAATGAAGTGCGAGTCCCATTGCGCAACAGACCTTTTCACATGTCACGTGACATTTCTTTGAGGTTTGAAGAACTGAATGTTCTGATTCTCCACCAACCTGTTGCTATGGGAAACTGCTGATGCTGTTGTTCCGTATGGTGCAAATGCAGCTATTTATAAAAAGTCCTCTGAGTGCTTTCTCAACAGCAAGCTTCCTGAAGACACGACCATGTGAAGACTGATCCGCTTCCCGAAAGAGGAACTTCGCTCCGACATAAAGGCCGCTCAGACTGACCGGATGCTGACTGTTGCACAATAAGAGACTGATGATGCAACCGAGCTGCTAAGTTTGTCATCGTGGCACAATGTCTGGTTTTGTGAAAGAAATAAGCCTGATTATTACCAGATTATTGAATTAACAGCTTTGAGAGTTGTTGCCTGAGAATAAAAACATGATACAAAACCAAAAAAAGTTAACAAGTACATTGGCTGAAAACCAAATCCGACAACGCTGAAGACGCCAGATTGTCGCATTACTAAATCCCCTAATTAATGTCTCAAAACAAGACGTGTGGATGTGAGTGAAGCAGCAAAATATAGAAAACACTTGAAGTTCTTACCTGTGTTGGAGCCCGACAGGTTGTACCTGGAATTTGCCTTTTTGATTAAGTTCTCATGGATCTGGTGCCACTCACTCTCTGTGTTACACCTGAGACAGAAAGAGGACACAGAGTAACAGAAAATACATATTTTGTATAAATATAATACTTCAGCAATGTCGTATTTCACTTCGCCAAAGCAGGAGGACTCACAAGGGCAGATTACTAAAAGAATGGTCAAAGTAAACGCAGCCATCGGCCTGATGGTTGCTTTTTCTGCTGCCCTCTTACCGAGTGGTGGCGTATAATGCATGTGACACGTACTGCGTGACTCACTGTAAGATGAGCCACACATTTGAGGTCATGTGAATCACAGGTGGAAGTAAAACGTTATGGGTTTGACAGTGACTAAAAACAGTTATAACGCTGAACTCGGGCCGGTCAAGTAAACAAAGTATTATAGTATTTACTATGACGTCTTGTCTGGACCTAATTCTGAAAACATCCAGTTCAGAACTTAAATGCTTATCCGACTAAAACCTCTCTGGTGTTCCTGCAGGTATAAAGAAGTAGTTGTATTTTCTTCTGAGCTGAATGTATTTGGCCACTATGATCCAGCTATAATGTAGGTCAAACTACTGGGTCAACTATCGCCATTTGTATCCCTTAGAGCTTTGTGGAGACTAGGTTGGGCCACAAAGTCCTTTCACTATTGGTGTCGAAAAAACAACAATGAGAAAGGTGCATATTTATTGGGATTTCTTCCTTCAATAATGCTATAATACTTAGTTATACTACCAGCTAACAAACTGACTTAAATTACTTTATAAAAATGTGTTTTTAAGACTGATATCTGCAAGAAGTGTGATGGGTATTTAGAATGAAAACTTAACTTGTCACTCTTCAAAGAATAGTTCAACGTTTTGGGAAAAGCCTTAAAACGCTGTCATGCCGAAAAAGAGATGGGAAAATCGACCACTTACATATGTGTCTGTTAAACATTAAACTAGAGCTAGATCACAGTTAGCTCAGCCACCATCTGTTGTCTTTTGGACTTTGGAATGAAACGCAGGTTGATTACGGTGACTTACGCATAGACCTTGAGCAGGTGGTCATCCTTGGAGTCAGCAGTCAGGAGATCGGCGATGCTGACGACAGCGCAGCCAAACGGCCTCCTGTACTGTACGCTACACAGATTCTTCTTCTCCCCTGCTCCCATTCTCCCTGCGCACACACAAAGAAAACAGCCATGTCACGATTAGCCTTGCCAAAATGACTGCGATTGGCAATATTATCCTGATAATAATAAAAAAAATATGCACGGCACTAAAACATATGGAACACCTGTCATTTGACACACACACACATCATTGCAAGTGTCCAACATCGTCCCATCCCTCCTGCTATGAAAGCACAAGAGATTTGAGAGTAAAATAAAGAAGCAGCCTCATAACTCCCACCTATTCGTACGATGTGCACAACGATGTAGACATCTTTTCGAAGATCGCTGCTTCCCAAATCCTGGGGAAAAAAGAAGGAAAAAAAACAAAACACATTTTAGCATCAGATTCCATCACTTCAAACCAGCTACAGAGAGCTGACTTTGCTCTTACTTGTCAGAGTAATGGAGCATGACTTTACTGAACATAGCTTTAAATTGCTTCCAATCAATCCGTCTAAACGCAAAGCCATGTTCTCTGTACTCACCACAAATAGCGTGCATTGTCTTTCTGTCTTCTCGGGCGACTTTGGCAGCCCGCTCTTATTCAGCTTGACAAAGAACCTTTCACTGTACACGAGGAGAGACGGGAAGAGAGGGAACACACGTTGAGATGAATGGGTGTCAGAAGCGATGGCTGGGTGTCATCGTAAACAACTGCATCCAAGCCACCGCTAACAGGAACAGAATAAAGATCAGAAACGGTGTCAGAAAAGTCAAGCGCTGAACGGTGGGCACTGGAGGAAACGCTTCAAAGTTAAAGCTTCAAACCGAAGCTGTCTGGAACGGAATATGAGGCAAGACATGCAGAGAGGGATCAGAGACAGAGGGAGGCAAAAATATATACAAAGCTTGAATTACTGAACCGAATCCACACAGGCTGTCTGTAACATATCCGACAAGAGAAGTACATCCACACGTGGCTCCTCCGCGGCTGGCTTAAATATTCAGGGAGCCGTTGCACATCGTGGGTTCTCTCTGACACGTTTTATCTCGGATACTCGACTGTCAGCAAAAATAGTGAAGGGTTACAACAAAACAATCTCCAATCTCAGTCTCATAGCTGCCAGGAAAACTAACGTCTCGGACAGAATTAAAAAAAAAACAAGACTGTTGAGCTCAAAAGGAAAGTCAGAGCATCAACAAAGCTATTTCAACAATTACCGAGGGTCTGTATCTAGTAATAGCTGTTGGGATGCTTCACTCAAGCAAAGAAGAAAAGTCAGAGGGACCGCAACAGTCAATTAGGACATATCATCTGGGCACCATGAATGTCTTTACAAATGTGAAGGAAATAGGTGTTGAAACAGTTACATCAGGACCAAAGTGGCAGATCAACCAGCCGACACACAGACCAACGTTGCCGCCCCCTCGAGTTATGACGCTAGTTATGGCTAAAAATAAAACTGGAAGCAGCTACACTGAGACAATTGGAAAAGTAAGTTGTCTGGCTCTCTGTCTGAACAACTCTGAATCATACTTTGGATATGAACTGCAGGAGCCTCACAGACTATTCGAGTCAGAATGAACTGACTCGCAATAACAACTCTGGCCTTGAATGCCCCGCACCCCGCCTTCGTGCTGCCGTGTAATTAAGTGCATGTCGGGCAAAAACAGAAAGGACGGACACAGATCGCCTTTTTCATTCTCTTTGTACTCCGTCCTCTCCCTTTCTATCTCGCACACAAGCTCAAAGAGAGGCAGCGGAGGCATCCTGCTGGGCCCCGTCTCATCCTGGCTGGCGAGCTGAGGGCTAATCCAGTTAGGTGACTTTCACAGTCCACCGATAAGCAGAGGGAAAACCTTGTAATGCACCAGTGCCTGACAATGAGCCGAGTCTCTGGCACATGCTACAGTAGACACATTCACACAAGAGCAGCGTTTACCCCAACAGAGCCTATGTAACTTGACTTCATGCGGCATGCGGCTACAATGGATTAGGACGTTTCAGAATAGTCAGTAGCTATTAAAAACTCTTATTACAAGAGCTTAAAAGTGACCATGCCTCCTCCATGGTGAAAAGAAGAGCCTGCTTCTTGCACTATAACTCAGTGTTTTGTGTATGTAGGGCAGTGGGCGCTGTTTGAATTAATTACGCTTCTGATAATTAATTATACAAATGCCGAAGATTTTTCAGACGTGCACTCCCCGAGTAAAGTTTTCCTTCTCATCGTCCGAATCGGAATGAGCCCCGGTTGAGAGCCGGTTTTCATTTGGATGCGGCTGTTTGCTCATTAGCTGCTCTCCGTGACTCTGCAGGCCATTTATCCAGCCGTATGGAGACGGATTCCTATGCATTAGACATGAGACTTGCGCACGCTTACCCCGAACCCTAATTAGCGCTCCATTGTTGAAACCCCAACTGCCAATTAACAGCCACTCCTGCAAACCACAGACACACACACACGCGAGCCTCTTACACGCCCTCCCCTGCCATCAACTCTTCTCTCTCACAGCTGCAGCGTGTTGATCACCCGGGCTGAGAGGACCAGTGTCCCCCCCCAGCGGGACCGTATCTCACTCTATCACGGCTCGCATTAACATAACATGAATGGCCGATTTCCCTCCCCTCTGGGCCCCACACGGAGCTTTCTATTCCCTCTCCTGATATCGATGATTGCATTAGGAGCTGTGCGCTCACCCGACGAGGGGGCGGAGGTGGGGGGGGGATGCTGTGGGTAGCGAGCGACTGGCGTGTAAAGTACCGGCCTAATTAACTGCCACTGTTGCCTCCCTCCGTCCCTCCCTTATAGCCGATAAACCTAAATCTACCCCCCAGAGTCCACGTTGAAAGATGAGAGAAGGACCACACTAGACGGTGTGGTGAACAGGTAGAGAACACACCAGGCCAGACCACACCCATCTCTTTATGGAAAACACACACTAGGCCTCTGCTGTCCTAAAAAAGGAACAGAAAACACACATACACACTCGTCCAGTCATTCAGGGTGACCTTGTTAAGAGTTGAGTGGCGGTTACAATTAGGAGGCGGGAAGTGCCAGTATCTGTGGAGAGACCAGAGCAAGGCGATGTGAAGTTGGGACAGCACCAAAACTTAAGAGAAAGAGCAACGGGACCATGTGTGAGCATGGTGGAGCGTGCCACAGTGTGTGTCCTGCTGCGGAAGCCAGACAAGGAGCCTGTATTGAACACAAAGAAGCTGCCACGGTGCACGGGGGCTGCTGGTGTTGGCACGGTACTGAGACAACGGGTCGGACCCCCATCTGGTCTCTGACAGACACACACACACACACACACACACACACACACACACACAGACCGAAATAAAAATGGCTTAATGCCAGGCATCTTGCCCAAATGTGTGTGTGTGTGCGTGTCTCCGTTTTATGTGTGTGTGACCAGACAGTGAGAGACAATGTTGGCCAGCTGCCATTGAGAGATCTTCCTTGAAGACAAAACCACTAAAGGCCCAATGGTTAAGGCCCTTCCCCCCACCAAGTGGACAGAAAAATGCTATTTAGAAAAACTGTAAGAAGAATCTCAATGTGCTATTATATCATATTGTAATTATTTGTATTCTGTTTAGATAAAAGCGCATAACATTAGCTTAACAACTAAAGCCGACTTAATTTCAGAGAATGAGCTGTAAATCCATTTTGAGCGCATGCATATGTTTCGAGTGAAACTTGATATGATAACCCTGGACTCTAATTACCCACTTCTAGTCAAAGTGGCGCCAAAACGTACCTTCATTATCGGCAAACCGCTTACCGTACATCAAGAACTCGGACGCATGAGCTCATTTAAATATACCTCCTAATTAAAAGTGCTTCTGATGGCATGTGCGTGTGCATGTGCATTTGTATGTGTATGTGTGTATGTGGGTCACATGCAGATCTTATTTGCTACGGAACTCCTCTCCATTATTCACATTATAAATGAAACCACAGACTCTCCCGCTTTAAAGGAACTTAGGTCAACCAAGTTTGCACAAAAGTTTTTGATTTTCCTGCCAGTGATGTGATGAATAATGTATTGGATTTCTTTAGAACCAGAAGTGGAGCTACTGTATCCTGAAACAAAATAACAAAAGAATCAATGTCACCCGTGTTCCTCTGATGTGACCCTGTGGGGCGGGGAGTAAAACACAAGCATGACTTATCAAAAGAAGTTTCAGTGTTGCCAAGCTCATTTTTCAACCCACTCATTTGCCTGACGAATCCGCTTGTTTGTGACATGAAATGGAATTTTCTTCGCTTTGAACTATGAAACCAGGGAGTTTAAACACAGTCTTGTATTTTGGCCGGCGCCCCATCAGGATTACGAAGGGGTGTGTGTGTGTGTGTGTGTGTGTGTGTGTGTGTGTGTGTGTGTGTGTGTGTGTGTGTGTGTGTGTGTGTGTGTGTGTGTGTGTGTGTGTGTGTGTGTGGACTCCCAGGGCGATAGGCTCTTTGATGTGGACGGCACAGACACTTTTTATATGACAAAATAGCACGGCCTTGCCCACTTTTATGTATCCAAGTGCGCTTTAACAACCTGCTTCATTTAATCAATCTTCATGAATAGAGGTGGAGCGGCCCTCTTGACATCCGAAGGGGAGCCATTTGAAACCTCCCCCTGCAATCACCAATCCACCTCACTATCATTGCTGCGGACTGTGCATCCAAAACAAACGGGTAAACATTTGAACTGTTTTAACCTTAAAAAACCCTAAAAAAATTGCAACACACAGGCCATAGAAATCAAACTTCACTACTTTTGACGGTAATGAAAATGTATAACTCGGGTATAATATTGAAGCATGTATTGCTATAACTTTGCAAAAGTGCTACTTGGTAAAATCATGGGTGATTCTTTTGTAAGCGTCTCACCTGAGGGGCCGGTTCTCCCGCCCATCATAAATGTGGAAGAAGACTTCGAGCTCTTCCCCCAGATTTGCACTCATCAGACTCTTCACGTGGACGAACAAGTGATGGGTGCTAGCGGGCGCAGGGGTCTCCTTCTTACGGTGCCGATGTTCCATCTGCAGAGGAGAGAACAACATCAGCACAAATCCATTACCAGGATGGTACTCTGGGCCAGGAAACCTTTATATAATAGACTTGATTTGCAACTACCGTACTTTTCGGGTTACAAGCCGCTCCTACGGCTGATCAGTGTCCCCGCTGTAGCAAGCTAGTAGCGCTGCTACCTAGCGCTGCTAGCTGCTAGCGCTTCTGCTGCTACCGCCCGCTACTGCCGCTACTGCCCGCGTCCCCTCTGCCCAAGTCGGGTGTCGAGCCTGGTCCCGCTACCTTCGGTGGTTTTCAGGGAGCTAGCGGAAGTTAGCGGGGAAGTGACGGAGCGCTAGCAGGAGCCCCAGCTGGCTACAGCGGGGAGCTGTCGGGGACACTGACCGAAGGTAGTAGCGGCTTATAACCCGAAAAGTACGGAACTGCCAAAAAAATTATATAAATAAAACTGATACAAATACAAATTGTGCTGTTCTGATACAGGATTGAAGGGGGGGAAAAAGCAGGAAAATCCATGAGCTCTAAATCCAGAAAGATCCTCAAAAAGCAGGATCAAAGCTTATCAAATGCAGTTAATACCAGGAAGAAAAAAAAACATTTGGTTACATCTCTTTTAATACTGGCCAATCACATCTAAGAGCGGCTGTATTTAGTTTCCTCATCAAAGATCAACAATATCCCTCTGAGACACCCCAATGTTGGGAGGAGCTTTGCTGCAGATTTGCATATATATTTGAAGACGAAGGCTAAGATATAGATATTTTGTTGATATAGATCAAGTTAATTTAATGTCTAATATCGCAGACTGTCAGCAGCACCAGAGGCTAAGATGATGGTTCCTTTGTTGCCCAAGACAAAACACATATTGCTGCACATACGGATAATGCACATAAACAAACACTTTCAAAATAAGTATTTATACTTTACAAAACAAGGGCTTTCACAGAAATGTATTATAGCCGAGCCATTCAAGCACAAACACAAACATATTTGTCATCAGCTCTAAAAGCACCAACACATTGCCCCCCTTCCTTATTCATTTACCTCGAGCATTTATCTGTAAGTAGGTTCATTATTTCCTTGACAAAAAAGAAATAATGGCATTGTGATTTGCTGGTGGCTTAATCGCAGAGAAACAGAAAACGGAGCACTGAAATTCTCCCTGAATATAAATGCGACCGTCCCACAATGCAGCAAAAAATAAGTCACATCTCAGTGCCTCGTAGTGTGCGTGGCGTTACATGTTATTTTAAGTCAATCTATATCAGAACTAATCAATACTGCAGACCAATAAAGCCTCACGCAGCATGTTGTAAATACCACCCAGATCAACACACGCGTTGCAGCTCTGTTTGTGAGAGGTTCATCCTAACCCCCCCGTCAACATCCCAAAATACAAGGACAAACACACACGTGCACACACACGTGCACACACACACACACACACACACACACACACACACACACACACACACACACACACACAGAGAGAGCACCAGATGGCCAATAGAGCCGCTGCCAAATTGTGCTCCACATTTACTTTGGTAGCAGGACGTAAAGAGATGGGGAGGGGTCAGGAGGAGGTTGAGGAAAATAATAAAGAAAAGGCAGGTATGAAAATCCTGTGAAGGTTTTGTTTATTTGCATTATGTAAAAAAATTATATTAAAAAAACAACTTGGATTGAAAGTCCCAGAGGATAATATTAAAGAATAACCTCTCTGCTGAGGTTCAGGATGTTATTTTCACTTGGGCTTGTATTCCTGCTTCTGAATACATTTCTATAATGTAGAAAAGTGCAGTGATTGAAATAAATTGCCTTTTCTTTTCAGAAATAATGAAACATTTTCCTGGAATCACAATTTCTGGAGGCACTCTATAATAAAATATAATACGCAAACATGGATGGAGTGAAAAGAGCAGCTTGAAGTGGTTCTTCCCCACATTACAAATATGCTGTCTTGTCTCGGCACTGATGTTGCAATGTTTTGAACACACTCAGGAGGAGTGCACCCCATGTGACGACGGTATTGCTTTGACTAAAACTAAGAAGGCATTAAAAATGCTCCCTCGGAGAAGGTTTGAGTCTCTGAAAGATGAAATTTTTATGTGGTAGGGAAATGTGAGATAAGCAGCGACCGCCTCGAGGGTAAAAAAAAAAATCTAAAATTGATGATGTGCTTCGGAAAACAGTTGGTTGCACGAAAACATAAGCATGTGAAGAAGAAGAAAAAAACACTAACATTGTCCTCTAAGACTCAAACATCCTTAAAAAAAACACCACGGATAATTTTTACAAGTGCAATATCTGTCAAAATGTAGAATATGTTTCGTTTGGGTCCTGACGGCTCTGCCCTGTGTGAGGTCCCAGCTGAAAACATGCTGGAGAAAGATCTAACAACAATGCACTAGCAATGTTTTTTTTCTTCTTTTTCTTCATTACCAGATCCCTTATGCTCTACGCAACAGGGCAGAGCTGCCGGGTTTTTCGTCTGGGAAGGCCTAATTTATGCTGTGGGATTTTATTACGGGGGTTATTTTCAGCGTGGTGTTTAAGACGCCCGA
The DNA here is from genome assembly GCA_038501785.1 of Myoxocephalus aenaeus. Taxonomy (NCBI): domain Eukaryota; kingdom Metazoa; phylum Chordata; class Actinopteri; order Perciformes; family Cottidae; genus Myoxocephalus; species Myoxocephalus aenaeus. Next base: position 4,953,176 of record JBAMJR010000053.1, read on the forward strand.
CCGGAGCGGTGTGTGGTTATAGGGCAGCTTTCAGCGTGACTAGACAAAAAACGGTAGACGCGACAGCCCGGCCGCCTCACGCTGGCAACATGAAATACTATGGGAAACAAGGAGAGGACCAGAGAGAGAGAGAGAGAGAGAGAGAGCATGACCATGTGTGTGCTTTCCCAACCGTCTCATTATTGTTCACCCGGTAATCTTTTCCCAAACAGTGTGAGGCAGTGCGAAGTGGAGCGGCTGTCGAAGTACGAGGAGCTTCTAAAAAAAAAACGGTGAGAGGGGGGTCAAACTGAGGCGACGGAGAAACTTCTGGTCTTTCCACATGCCTCCACCGGAGCTGCCTTTCATCGCTCACTTCTCCAGCAACGTTTAAGCCTCCTTTCATCCCCCTTTTTATAAGCGGGTGGCAAGGAAACCCGTGTGACATTAGCGGGAAGCGGGAGACGCGAGTGGAGCTTTTAAGCTCGTATCACTTCAGCGATAGATGAAGTCAGAGAAGATGTTTTACTATGTTTTACCTTGAGCTATCCGTCACTGCTGTCTGATCTGCCACCGCTAATGAATGCATCGCTCGGGGGATCTAAACTCTGGTCCGCTCACGCTCGCGCTCTGCACCGGACTCACTCTCCGGGGGGAGTTTGAAGCCGTCCTGCCGTTGCACTGCTGACAGGTTTAGCAACTGAGCAGAAAATGTCAGATTTGATAAAGGTTTCAGCTTCCTTAAAAGCTACAACCGAGGAAAAAGTCTTTCAAAGGCAGTCAAGTCAAATAAATCCACTAAAATGACTATAGAGAGGACATAGTATCACTAGAATATGTCCTTTAGGCACTGGCCTTAAGGCTATGTATGCGGCTGGAAGCAAGGTTGATGTGAGCGAGCCGAGGGGAACTACAATACAGATTGGAGGGGGCGGGGAATCACGTCACACCTTTTACAATACACACAATCATTTAATCTATTAATGTAACACAAAATAATGATCATTGATGGCAAAATAAAAAATGGCCACAATGTCTTTCTTTTCCTTCTTATCCTCTGACTTTCTCACTGGGTGGACATAACATAAATCCTCAACACATTCTAGCAGTCAGGCTACACTTTGCCACAGTAACACACACACACACACACACACACACACACACACACACACACACACACACACACACACACACACACACACAGCAGGTAATCCCCATCTCTATTTAATTAAGCCACACCACAGCAGCACAGCACAAGACAGACAAAACAAAGAAGCTCATAAACAAAAGATCTCACTGAAAAATATCGATGCAATTTGTGCTCCATATCGTGGTGTTTTGTGTCTTGGTGTTCGCGACGGTGTGTGTGTGTGTGTGTCTTTTGTATGTGGATAGCGGTAGCGAACGGCAGTCCCTTTATCTTGTCCCAGTGTAGGGGAATTGCATCATTTGCTCATTTGCTACGCCGTTTAATAGAGGTGCATTAAGCTTTCTTCCTGCTATGCCTGCTTTTGTTTTGACTAACAAATAAAAGAAACAGATGGATTAAGAGCTTCAATTACCCCTGCGAAGGGAAAGCCGTCACAGTGTGTGTTTGTGTGTGTGTGATACAATTCTCCACGCACAGTATCGGGGCAGAGAAGTGGTTGCCACGGTAACAGCGGTTGGGGCTCTCTGCTCACACTATATACGCTGCTTAATACAAGGATACTTGCTCTTCTAATCACGCGCCCCTCACAACCCCGCTCCCTTAATGAGGTGCTAGTTTAAGAACAAACGCAGGTCAATATAGCGCGGCGGGTTGGAAGACCACTCACCAGTCTGTACAGCTCCGTGACGCTGATTTCATCGGGGTCCACCATGCTGAACTCCCGCCGGGGGACCAGGTCCAAACCCAGTTGTCTGGAACACACAGATTCATACGAGGCACACGGATTACATACAAATCATATTTATTACAGTATATATTACAGTTCAGTCACATCCGGGTATGTGACGGGCAAAACGCGGTTGACTGAACTGAGCAGTGACAACAAAGGGAACAAAACGCACACCATATAGACTTACAGATGCGCGCACACACACACACACACACACACACACACACACACACACACCAGCGCTACCAGATTACCTGCGTCAGTCGTTTAAATAAACTTGACGGATGAAAGAAAAGCGCCCTCTCTCTTTAGCCCCCTGCTGTACCCTCTCTCTCTCGTTCTCCCCACATCCCTCTCCTTTTCTTCGTCTTATCATCCTCGAGGCCGGTCCTTTTAGTGGACCAAAACGGCACGCTAGAGTGTGCCTCCTTGTCAGCAATAAAAGAGACATGCCTGGTCAACCATACAAACAACCCACAGCGAGGGGACTGTCCACCCATCTCCTCACTAAGGAGGTGTGTGTGTGTGTGTGTGTGTGTGTGTGTGTGTGTGTGTGTGTGTGTGTGTGTGTGTGTGTGTGTGTGTGTGTGTGTGTGTGTGTGTGTGTGTGTGTGTGTGTGTGTGTGTGTGTGTGCATGCGTGGAGGGCCCACAGCAGGGGAACGAAGGACAGGGAAGGGTAAGCACAGATATAAAAGAGAGAATACCAGAAGTTGGGGGATTTATTATTTCACCCCGATGGCATGGAGAGGAAAGAGAGAAGAAAGAGAGAGGCAGGATGGAGAGGGTGCCGCCTGTGAAAGAGGGGGGACTTGATTGAGAGGAGTTTGCCTACAGGGATGATAGGTGACTACAAAAGACAGTGGAGCAAGGAGGGAAGAATAAGAGAGAGAGAGAGAGTCTTTGTGAAAGAAGGAAGAGACGAGTGAGAGAGTTGCAGAGCTTCAAAGACTGAATAACTGAATCAAATATTCTGAATGATTACAATTTCCTATTTTTCCTCAAATATGTGAAGAAATGTGTAGAAGAAATGTTATGTTCTTTAAGTTAAACTACTGTTAGATGAACAAAGTTGTTATTCGACCACACTGGGCTGTTCCTCATTCACTACAAATAGGATTTACATTACTGATTTTAAAATGTATTTTCCGCCTTCCTGGGAGGTCTGAGACTTTCAGAGACTTTAAACTCTCTGCAAGTTATTCCTCACAGTGAACATGAAGTTTTCTTTATTTTATTTAAATTTTATTTTGGAGAAGATACAGGGTATTAATGTGGTTATGGGATGTGAGCAGCCGGGAATGATTTTATTGGTGGTGCATTCAAAGAACTCAGACACTCAAGATTTTAGAGTGAGTTGTTGAAAAAAGCATTACACACAAAGGGTGTGTTTTTTTTTTTTAAATAATACCCCAAGAACAAAATATTGGCATGATATTGATACTAACCGTATAAAGCGAATCAATAAGACCGATCTACATTAAATACAGTTTCTTGGTCAATGTCATTATAAATATTCTGTGTTTCTGCTCAAAATCCAAAATAAGGACTTGTTGGGTTCAAAGAACTATGACATTAGATCTAAAGTTTTAGTCCCGGTTTTCTTCAGTCTCACATGTTAAATTTCCTGAGTTGTTGATATAATAGTTGCTGGGTTTCTTGAAAAGTAGATACGGGCAAATGGAAGATAAGCCAAGAGCCAATATAAACGACGCAATAAGGATGACAGGAAGTTGGTAGTACATTGCATTTCAAGACTGCATTTCAGATTATTTTGTATTATTTTTTATTGAATGCACACAAAAGCAAGACTTAAAATAGTTAACTGCATTACCACCCAATAAAAACATAACTTTGACCAAAAAGCAAGGCTGACTGAATGTTCCCTGTGATGAATTGCTGCTCTCGAGCAAGCCTCGGGTTGCTGGTATTTGATTTTCATACAACACTATAAAGCGAATATAATCCGAGCAGAGGGCAGAAAATCCATCTTGAACCAAGTAGTTTGGCTGATGAATGATTAATGTCTTCAAACTACAGAAAAACAAACGCATAAAAACACAGATATGGTCCTTTGACATGGGAACTCACTCGTTGCCCCAGTCCAATCTCGCCGTGATGTGCTGCTTGACGTCCCTCATGCGGTCATGGGTAAGGTGACCCACGAGCACCTGCCGCCTCAGGTCCAGGATTTCATTCATCACGTGCCAAAGTCGATGGAACAAATCCCCCTCATTCTTCTGCGGACACGGGAAACAGTGGGGAGGGACGGAGGGAAGAAAAAAAGGCGGAGAATCACAGTGAGTCAGCCATTGAAAGGATGCAAGACACAACTATACAGTTGCATCTTGCCACCCAAAAGCCTAATGCCGTGTTCGCAACGCTTTTGGTGTGAACACGGCATTAGTGAAGACAAAGTACACATTAGCGAGCCATTGAGAGGAACAGGGCGACCCACGGAGAGAGGAAGACACGGACACTTTAAATGGATTTGGGCAAATTAGCTCCAGTGTCCTGCTGCTTTTTGCCGCAAATGTATGCACTTTGATCTGCGAGTATTCCTCTGCGCAATTGAATCAGCACCCCAGATAGCTTAATATGCAACAAACACAATCGATCCAACTAATGAATGTGTATGAAAAAGCTTTGACTGTTTGCGGCTTTTGAAATAACCGGGGCCATATTAATTCCCTTCATGAGAAACCTAAAAATATTCAGACTGTGTGGTTGTGTGTGTGTGTGTGTATTCTTACCACATAGAGTTGTTTCCACATGGCACCCCAGTCTCGCAATGTCGAGGTCATCTCCGTGATGACAGAGTCTTCGACGGGGATGACCGTCTCAAATTGCCTACAAACGTACGCAAATAGAGTTCAAACCTCTGTGGCGACACACAGGAACGGGAGAAGAGAAGAAAAAAAGAAAATGGAAGCACTTACCCTTTATTCTTGACGTGGGCATTCTTCAAGTGGATGTAGCTGGACGGAAAGATCCCCTTTGAGCAGAAGACGAGCGGGTTAATGAGAAGCTCTTCTAACGAGCATGCGGCATACAATCAATACGGTGCGTTTGTGGGTTAAAAGAAGGAGAGCGGAGAGAAATGGGAGATAAAAGAAAGTAGCATTGGGATTCAGGAGACAAAAAGAAGAACAACAAGATGAAAAGTGTGCTTGTGTGTGCGTGCCCTGTTTGACGCTAATAAACTGCAAGTTGCTCCCGATTGACTCCGGGAGATCAAAGCAAAACTTACGTTTAAGTAACTGAGGATAAATACAACACACTCGCACACACAGAGGCCCTGAACGCAACACTCTACTCCCAACTTGGTTTCTGTTATCACATGTTCTTCCTGAACACGCCACATCTATTACTGTCAGTCTGGTTTAATTGCTTGGTCTTGAGCAAAGAGGAGGGCTGTCATCCACTTGACTTTTTTTGCCTTTCTTTTTTTTTTCCAGCAGTCCAAACCATTTGCTTCACAAATCACATTCTGATTGTTGCTGTCAACAGAAGAGTTACAGACGCGTGGAATTGATTAAAAGAAAATTATTCATGAATTATTTAAAAAAAAACTATGAACAAAAGGAGCTGCTTTCACGAGTTTAGTTTCCATTAGACTTCTAGAGCTCTGCGGGAAATCATGTGATCAACGTAGGCCCACTGACAGACCGTTTTCATTGCGGACATTTGGGACATCGTCATAGCCTGTGTGGTGAAATGAAAACGATAACAATGGTTCTGCTCTAAATTGTGTCAAAATAAAGCAAACCACCTGTGTGGATTGACCGTAGCCGTGTTGGGCCTTCAACACTACGGGGACGGCAGCTACCCACATCCAGCTCGTGTTACCGACATGCTGAGCACTTTCACCACACTGGAGTAAGTACAGCTGCGGATATCTGATCGCTGAGAGTTTGGTGAAATTGCTAGCTGCGGCCGCTAACACACAACTACATGACAGAGAGCATCAGGGTTGATTGAGGGTACAAAGTGAAAAACACACACACACACACACACACACACAGAAAAAGTTTGCTCACCTTGATGTTTGGGTTCTTCAGGATGAAACCTCGGTACCAGCCTGCAGAGACAAAGCACCATTTTCATTTACAGCATATGAACACCATGAATAATACACTTGATATCTTTATATCTGGCTTAGACTGCAGGGCACGCAGGGAGAGACGGTGGAGATGTATGGAATATAATACATTTAATAAGAGAAGGATAGCATGTGTGCCTGTGTGAGATTGAATGACAGCTGTGTGCACACAAAAAATTGCATAACAAGCCCACCAGACATTGTGAAAAGGGGACCGAGACATGAACGGATCGCTGACTGGACATCTCACTGTCAACTGAAGGACTTTCTGCTGCCGATAGAAATGTCATCGAAGCACTCGAGGGAGCAGGTAACTTGTTTGCAGTGACCGCAGGCTTGATGCACAGCAGAGTGACAGGAAGGAACCTGCGAGACAAAGCTACCGAAAACCCCTGTAAACCTGACTTGTCCGAGCAAGTCAGGTTTAAAAAAAAAAAAAGAAAGAACAGCAGACAGAGACAGAGTAAAAAGGGTGAAAAAGCTACGGCTTGCTTATGCTCGCGCTCTGCTCACACCATTACACACTCCAATCTGGGCTCAAATTAGTACATGCTTGACGCTTTAGCAAATCCCAGTGCTGATAGTAACAATCTAATACATTTATATCTGAGGCTTTGAGCTGATGCTCTTTTCCCAAACTGACGATGTGAGCTCATTCCACTGTTGCAGTCATTGTAAGTCCCTCCAGATAAGAGCATTAGCTAAATAGCTCAAATGTAAATGCATTAGATTATTCTAAATCACTGTCGGGCTTCGCCAGAGCATTTGTGATTTAGGTAGAACTTTCTCTCCGATTTGTCGGAATAGCATCGAGTGATTTGTCCCGGGTCTGCACCGTGGAACACGCGCTCGGTATTTTCGAGACGGGTCATTTTCTTTCGGTGGCAGAGGTCAAGTTCTGTGACGGCTTTCTGAAACGTTTAATGTCAGTGAAGGGGAGCAAGAGATCAGTGAGAGACCAGTGGGATGTGAGAACGGATGAAGGAGAGATTCCCAAATCAGGGGTTCTTCTGCATTTGGCATGTGAAGATTAAAGTAGCTTGGAAGGAATTTTAAAAACACCGGACGATGATCTTCAGTAAATCTATTGTGATAATAACGAGCAAACGAGCGAAACACCAACCTGAACACCACATGTTGGGATTAAGGTGCAAGAAGGAAGAAAGACAAACGGATGAATAAGCGATGACAGAAGTTGGTAGCTACCTTAACCAACGTTGACAATGCATGTGTATGTGGAAATTACTGCAGCAATATCCACATTTGGAAGATGGAGCGTTAGGTGGCGTCTATGAAGAGGTACTTGAAGAGGCTCATGTGATAGAGCTGTGGTGGGAGTAATTGAGATAAAAACCCATCATCTCACTTTAACTATGTACTGCACACTCAGCCAAACGTATTCACTGCTGTCAGGAACTTCACAAAAGCCCACGTTAGAGCCAGTGACATGAGCAAAGTCGAAAATCAATTGCCGGGGGCGGTGCCTTTGCAGACAGGTGCCCCACGTCGGCAAAGACACGCTCACATGATAAGCTCCTGTGTTTTGGAGTGTCAACAGCGTCAACATGAGGCAGACCCATTAGGTCTGTCTCCGCTGCTGTCAGCACCCCGTCTCTCAGCCTCCTCGCTGCTGGCAGGAATTTGATTTTGTTCCTCCCTTCTGGGCCAAGCATTCCGCTGGCTGTGCGATTGTCTACTTCCTTTTACACCGCAATATCACAAGCCTCTGACTGGCTGGCTGCTCGACTGGCTGACTCTCTCAGCGCAAGTGTGTGTCCCCCAACAGGAAGTGAGGCGGAGGGCGTCAAGAGCTCCGGAAGAGAGAGGTGTGCATGTGTTTGTGCACGGCCGTTATTTTACGGTGCGGGTAACAGTGCGGGTTTGCTGTGGTTAGGCGAGTTCATATAAAAAAACGTTAAAAAAATGACAGAGATAGAGAGTACAGAGCAAAAAAGGAGAGAAGAAGAGTGAGTTACGCTCACTGAATGCAGGGTTACTTGTGGTTCCCAGAGTCTTAAAAAGTAGGTTGGGGGCTAGAGCTTTCAGTTATCGTGCTCCTCTTCTGTGGAATCAGCTTCCACTTTCAGTCCGGGGGGCAGACACAGTCACCTCATTTAAGAGTAGACTTAAGACTTTCCTCTTTGATAGCGCTTATACTTAGGGCTGTTTCAGGCTTATAGTTAGGGCTGGCTCAGGTTTGCCCTGGTCCAGCCCCTAGATATGCTGCTATAGGCCTAGACTGCTGGGGGACATCTTAGGATACACTGAGCTCCTCTTCTCTTCCTCTTTCGCTCCTCTTCTCTTCCTCTTTCACTCCTCCTCTCCTCTTCTTTCTCTCCATCTGGATAAACTATTGTCTCTTCAATGCACATTACTAACTCTACTTTCTTTTTCCATGGATTCATGGCTGCCTGGAACCGGTCCTGCCCCGGGTCCTACCCCGGGTCCTGGCCCGGGTCCTGCCGCCCCCCCCCCCCCACCCCTCCTGCCATGGATCCATGGCTGCCTGGAACCGGTCCTGCCTGCTGCCATGGCCCTGCTGATGGAACCGGCCTGGAACTGGTCCTGCCTGCTGCCATGGCCCTTCTGATGCCCCCCTCCTCTCTACCGCCTTCTGCTTCATGGATTATCAGGATCATGGACCATGCCTAATACTCATTATATGAATAATTTCTGTCATATTCATTGAATGTGCTGTAACTACGCTATTCATTCTGGCCACATGACATCTATTGCTTCTGTCCATCCGGGGAGAGGGATCCTCCTCTGTTGCTCTCCCTCAGGTTTCTTCCCTTTTTTCCCTGTGAAAGGGTTTTTACTATCTTTCTAGGGGAGTTTTTCCTGATCCGATGTGAGGTCCCGGGACAGGGATGTTATGTGTACAGATTGTAAAGCCCTCCGAGGCAAACTTGTATTTGTGATGTTGGGCTATATAAAATAAACTGAATTGAATTGAATTAGAAGCAAGCAGAGGAGAAAAACAGACTCAGCGTGGGCAGGAAGGCGGGAAAAGCAGCCAGTCTGTTGTGCAGGAAACGGTAGCAAACATGACTTTCACATGCGTTCACCAAAGACATGACGCTGTTCATTTCACGCACATGCTGCACCATGAGTGCGATATCCGCCGGGTTAACTTTGCACGTGTTTTCTGCAAATCCCTGCCAAGCAACGTGTCTGTCTCTGGGCCCCTGTTTGCAGTAAACTGCCCGCAATTGCTAGCATAGAGTGTGCGAGCAATTATTTGGGATCGATTTTAATAAAGGTTAATCCAAAAGTGTAACAGCTTTTAAGTAGATTCATGTGATCTGGATATTTAATGGAAAGGCAAAGTGCTCCCTAATCATTTTCTAAGTGTGTGAGTGCAGGCGTTCACTTCACTGCTCATGCAAAACAATTTGTTTTCCTTACATGTGCTTTTCTTTTTTTTCCCCCCATTTCTAAATGTTGCAACCGATTTGAAAAGGAACACATACAGTAGTATACACATACTAAGAGTGTACACCGTGTGCACACTGTACCTTCGCATTTCTCCAGGATCTGCACCGTGTCTCCGATTTCCAGCGGGAGGCCGTGCTGGACAGTCCCTCGGAAACTGGCCAGCACTGCAAGAAAAAGAGGAACAAAAACACCCACATGAGTTATTTTACCATTTGAGCCGAGTTATGCAGAGTTGGGAAAAGGTCCCAAGACGTAAGCAGAGCGATACAAAACAAAAGCCTTCTGTTAAAAAAAAAATTAAAAAAAAAAAAGAACACAGAGAGAGGAGGTAGCGTTCAATAATCTGTGTAGGTGAAATAAAATCAAAGCTTATATAAATAATGAAACATCCCCGTATTTCTGCACAAACTCAAAACCTTTAAAAACACAAACAAACGAAGATAAATACATTCTGTGTCATACAGACTATATGAAGTGGGATGTTTTTTTTGTATGGTCCGTTAGAGCAATGTGAACATAGCCTGTTTTTGATTCACCGTGGACTCTTTACTGTTCACTGTCGTGGTTCGTTCCCACGCCGAGAGACGAGCCGGCGGACGACCTCGGAGGGGAAATAACATCTCTACCGCGTTCTAGACACCTGCAACGGACCCCGAATGAAACCATTGCTCATGTGAGAAAAGCTTTGAGTGAGGACACAGCTTGATGATGTGCGATGCAACTATATCATGGCCGCGGTGTTGACTGTTATAGTGATTGCATGAGCTGCAACACCACGGGCCAAGCAAGCCGTCACTGGTTAAAATAGATGGAGAGCAGATGATGAGATGGGTTTAAAATAGGCTTTTTAAAGGCTTTTTAAAGGAAAATAATGCAGGGACTAAAAAGAAAATAGGATATCTCTGCCTCTACAACACCCTTTATTTCATAATCCATCTTTTGTGAGTGCCCAAACTTTGTGGAAGTGCAATACCAAGCTGGCCGAGTGTCCCTTAAGGAAAGGTAAGAGGGCAGAGAGAGAAATTATAGTAGAAATGGGCCAAGTTTAACATCAAGCAAAGCCAACACAGTGAGACTGAAACACTGTAATGAGATGGAGGGGAAACAACTTAATCAAACGAGTTTCAATACCATTTTAAGATGATAAAATGTGTATACAGGAGAATAAGTAAGGACTACCCCCTCACTTATACAGAGAAATGGTCCATTAGCAGTGAACGCCACTTTGCGCTGTGGGAGTGTAACAGCCATCAGTTAACCAGCTCTTTACAACAGAGGAGCCTGACCCTCTCTCACACACACACACGCACAGATTAATTAACCTACACACATAGATGTTCACACAGATACGGAAGCAAAACTTCAAACTGATTGTGTAGTTTATGATCCACACACACACACACACACACACACACACACACACACACACACACACAGCAAATTCACACAAGTAGCCTATTCAAACAGCTATGTAAGCAAGCACACACAGACATGCATTCACACATGGACGCACACACACACACACACACACACACACACACACACAGAGAGGAAAAAGACAGCTTTCCTGGGATTTGGAATGGAAGCGTATAACCCTGCCATGCAGAACTGAGAGGGATCTCGCTACAGCTAAAGTGTTTGAGAGAATTTCATTTTTTCTGCCTTCCGAAGGCTTGTCCAGTGTACCTGAACGCACCGTCCACACAGCACTGAAAATCCCCCCCCCCCCCTTTTCTAGAGGGGAACTAGATTTAATCCAGCTCATTTTATAGACACAGTGAATTGCACCAGGAGAACTACAGGGTACAAACATGTGGGACACAGAGGTGATGTTTCATGGACTGTTGACCACGTAAGAGCATTTAACGTTCAGTGGATCTCAAACACAATCTAAAAATGTGGGCAACTTTTCCTTTTTTTTGTTTTCTGGAAGAAGCCCACCACCCAAGAGAGGATTCACACATTACCCATCCACCCACGCTCTCATGTTGGCATTCAGATCAGGTCTGCTGATGAAATCAAACAGCAGCTAGACACTTTGTGCCGTCTGTAACTGTGTGCGTGTGACTCTCTGTCCTTCAACGCTGAAGCGTCGCCAACTCCTTGTTATCCCTCGAGCTGCAGAAACACTATCTTTACAGGGGATTTGTCACAAGCACACATCTGACTTTGTAATTCACTCAAAAAGACCGAACCGCTTGCGCGCACAGAGGCCCGAAACTCGCCCGCTTCCCGTAATTCATTCAAAGCCCAATCACATCGGGCGCACACGTGCACGCAGACAGGCAATCACAGCAAACACAAAGTGTGCCCAATGCATGAATTATCCAAGTGACTTTCCCAGCTGCAGTCAACTAAATTATTCAGTTTCAAGTTTTTTCTTCTTCTTTCTGCTGTGAAATGAAAGCATCCTGCCTGTCAATCCACAAGCCAGCTGCTGTCTGTCCGTGGGTCTCTGAGTGCCCGTCATCGGTCTGCCTCAGACTGTCTGTCTGTCAACCGTGTAACCGAGAAACGGCTACCCGCCAAATTGTGCACCGAGAAGACCGGAAAGGTGCTTACACTATAGAACGTGTTCGTTGTTGTGTCGTCGCATTTGCGGGGAATGCGGCATGTGTACTTTGACGCGAAAAAAAAAAAAAAGAACAGCGAGTACCGTCCGTGTATGTTCGACCACGCGGATGCCGCAGAGTTTAAAAAAAAAAAACATGCATAGCAGGGGGGTTGTCCTATGAACGGGTCAATGCGCACACACGCCGAAGTGGATGCCACCGGTGCATGAATATCAAATTGCATAAACTGAACTAAAGCGGAACTGCTGATGCTCAGATGTGAACACACACACACACACACACACACACACACACACACACACACACTCTGATGACCGGCACTTCAGCCACCAAAAAGGCAAACTCCCTTCTGACACACTCCAACAGTCACAGTGTGATTCTAAGCGACACGGCGGACCCCTGGGCCACGGCGAGGACGCTGGCTATTCTTAACCAGACTGGCGTCCCCTTCAAAACCATACATCACAGAGCGATTGGCAGCCTGGAAGAGCCGGATTAACAACGGAGAACAGGCTGAAGCGGAGGGGTGGGGGGGGGGTCCATCGTCAATCTTCTCAAGAGAAAACAGGAGAGGTTAGGGGAATCGAAACGGACAAAAGAGGAACAGAGAGCAACTATAGAGCCTGAACTCAAATTGGGAGGGTTTCTGGCAGAGAGAGCTGCGTGGTTTAATGCTGATGCAGAGTGTCACCGGGTCTACAGGGCTCACATGGCAGCACCCATCTCCATCACAACGCTTGAGGACGACACTTCTCAGCTCGCGTGAAGGTCGGAAAGAGAGAGATACTGAGAGAACATAATACAACTTTGAGCAAGGTCAAAAGGTCAACATCGTGTTCTTTATCAAGACCTTTACCATATTTTAAAAAGCGTATACACTTATATAGAATGAGACTTGAATTGATCAATTACCAATCAGTTATGACATATTAATGGCAAATATTCTGCTCACAATAGCCACGACTGTTTTTATCCTATTACAAGAATACAGGGGTCCCCTCCTTTGGGTGTCAGGATACTGGTCTAATTACGGGTTTATTTTTTTGTCCACAAGGTCCCTTTAAGATTTGAAAATGTCTCCTTGGGCTTTTGGGAGCTTGAGTTGAGAATTTCTTATTTTAAAAAATTGTACAGACTAAAAGATGAATTATTAAAAAATATTGGTAGCTTCATCCATAATGAAAAGAATCATTGTTTGCAGCCCTCACTCACATATCTGATCAGAAACAAATTTGCACCGAGAGCAATTCATCTATTCACTAATTGACTGTTTCCTCGTGGGACCCTTGGAGTCAGAGGTCGCCTTTTCGATCTCTTTGATGCGCTTTCACCCCGCCTTCATCCGTCAGGACTTCCTGCTACTTGGTAGTTTGCGAGTGCATTCTGCTGAGTAAGTCGAGATCCCTAGAAAGCCTGGCTCGGATTAGGCTTGCGTGTGTTTCAGGCTGCCACTTGCAGTCAAAGCCTGTCACACCACGTTACATTTGGGTTGCTCGTCGCTTCCCTAAGCCCCTTAGAAGAACAAACACTGCCACAGGCCCCGAATAAGAGGAACACCGGGGCTCCTCCTTCTAAAAAGAAGCGATGACTGAATGAGGTGGGTATGCTTGCCAGTTATCAAAGCATGATAATATGTTGCTGCAAGACTCAATTTTACAGTGATTTCACCATAAAAGAAAAAGAAAAAAAGATGTATGAAGAAGCCACTGATTGTTTTTGTCTCAGCCCCCCCTCCCCCTTGGCTTTTAACAGCTTTTTTAGACTAAAATCACACGGCAAATTTCATTTCAAAGCACTTGTTAATGTGCTTTTTAAACTCATTTGCATGACCCTTTCTTCCCTCCGACGGATCCGACAATGATTCACGTGCATAATCCCCTCCCACATGTTAATTATACTGCATTTATACCATTAACATGCAAATTGGACAACACAGCAACTGGTGGCGCTCCTCTGGCCTCCATCGCTGCCAGAATCATGAATATCTCATTTGTCCGTGGGAATATACGTGTGAGCATTAATAAACATGCGCAGACATACATGCAAACACACATTTGTGCGATTAAAAAAAAAAAGAATCGCTGAATGAGCTGATTATTAAAAAGGGGAAGAAACCTGATATCCAGAATGGAGAAGCAATGTATGTCCGCATCCTGTTTTTTCACCCTTTACAAGGTGAACTTTACTGGAAAGCACCAAACACACAGAAGTGAAGGTTTACGACCTCTCCACTTCCTCGTGCTGCACATTCTGCGTTCTGCACGTCCAAAAGCCATTAGCACTGTGCGATCTGCCTTCGCCCAAACCAAAGGCTCCTTCTATTCCAGCAATGTGACTAAAACATTCCTCCTCAGACCAAAACTAGCTCAGCTATGTTTCGTCTGAGCCAACTTCATGCACGCCGTGTTCCAAACCAAAAAGGCTCTGGGCATTTATCTTTCTATGTGGTGAGGTAAAAAAAAAAGGGGCTCAAATGCCTCCACGTCACGTCAAAGCACTTTAAAGTGTCCCACTGCCTCGTGGAGTCGAGGCAACGAGTCGGCGAATGCGGTTAACAGCACACAAGGCCTAACTCGTGCGTCACGTGAAGGACGGAGTAACCACCACGGCGTGTTCATGAGGACGCGCGGCACACTTGCAGGCAAACAAACGCACACAATATCACAACGAGTGTGACAGAGCAGGAGAGGTATCCGACAGCTTCGGTGTGAGCTGGAGACAGATTCAGTCAGTGTGTGTGCAGTCGTGCGCGCATCTATAAAAAAAAAAAAAGGTGATTTCTTTGGTTGAGCTCGGAATGCTGGGAAAGCGGCTTCATGCATTTTAAAGGAATCAACAGGGGTCGACAGCGGGAGAGGAGAGCGGGCAGACGGCTGAGGCCTTGAACACAACTCAACTTGGCAGTCGGCGCACACAGAGAAAGACCAAAACACACACACACACACACACACGCGTGTGTGCAGACATAAAAGGTCTGATAGGCAGCGCAGACAAAAGCCAGGCCCGGCGGAGTCACCCAGGAGGAACGGCTTTCATTTCGCCTTCTCCATCGCCGGTCGCCAGGTTCCTTTTCGCTGCCTTTGTGTGTGTGTGTGTGTGTGTGTGTGTGTGTGTGTGTGTGTGTGTGTGTGTGTGTGTGTGTGTGTGTGTGTGTGTGTGTGGAGATTGCAACCTAACCGCCATCGCAACAAAACCAAAAAACGCTCACAAGCAACAATGACCCGCTCAAATCAGGATGCTGGATCAGAAGCTCTCAGATCAGAGGTTTGTGAGGAATGATATTACTTTTTTCTTTCTTTTTGGGGGCTCAAGATCGTGTCATTTCAGCATCGCCTCAGTGTGTCAGAGACGTGTGTGCGAAACTTCATGCCAACAGTTGCTGAGATTCATGGAAGAGTTAAAAATAGATAAATACAAGCTGGTGCAGGAGCTGGTGCAGGAGACACACACTTATTAAGTTTGCAATTTACACCTTCTAAATAAAGTGCGGAACACATTTAATCATTTTCTCCCGTAAGCCTTTTAATTAGCGTGATTACACACCAGCTTGTGCCCCCGTCATGAAGGGGAGGAAAACAGAGAACAACAAAAGCCACAGTCTGTCCCGCTGGCCTGAGCAGGGAGACATCATAAATGACTCGGATTAAATAGAAATATAGGTCAGTGCGCTAAACCTCACCTCACTCCCAGGCACTAATCTGTCTGCGTAGTATGCGCCGCTTCAAAGATAGCTAAGTGCATGCGTTAGATCGCCCACTGATGCCACACGTCGCATTGAGATGATCACTTTTTTTTTTGGGAGGTTTTATATCTCACATGCTGTATAAATGTGTCATAGAGTGGTTTGTGCACATTCTAGAGCAACAAAAACAGGCTCTTGACATCTTCATCCTCATCATCCTCTCTAATCCCATATCACTCTCCTGCGGTTTAGCTCATTTATACCTTGAGAACGCTATTTGTAGCATATTTTACTCTCCTTGCAGCTATGTTGTTCTTGGGTTAAATATCTGGCTATCTAAGCTTCTAAACGCTCCACCGTGTTCATCGGCTGCTTGTTTTCAGTCTGCTGCTGTTTGGAACAGGCAGTGTAGGTTTATCAGAGGAAACAAGGCCGATGAGAGCCGCAGGAGTCAGTGAACGAAAGCACTAAAGTTGCAGGCGGTAACACCACGACCAAGAGCTGAGGGGAAGTGCAGAGTTGGGCTGTTGAACATCTTATCTTAACCATTACATTCACAGGTAAAAACAGAAGTGTCAGTAATAATCCATAACCACGCTGAGGGAAAGTGTGGGTAATCTGGCTTGTAAGGTCAAAGTAGAACCAGAGAGTTGGTCCGCAAATTTACATTTAGCCTGAATTGTATTTTTCAAATAGCCTTTTACAGCTTGTTTCCCTTCTTTTTAGGGAAGTTGATCCATTCCCAGAATCTCAGCAATTAACCCAGTGGGCACAATGTTTCCACAGAATGTTGGCCCCCAAAAAAATATGATCAGCTATAATTATCCCTATATTGTACGATAGACCCTCCTCACCCACCACCGTGGTTGCTTTTTTTTTCCGTCAAACCACACGGCACCACACTCACAAACACATCTAGTTGTTCTCTTTCTAACGCTCCTAACACATGCAAATGCTGAGCTGCAGCTTTAGAGAGCGCT
Organism: Myoxocephalus aenaeus; assembly: GCA_038501785.1. Classification (NCBI taxonomy): domain Eukaryota; kingdom Metazoa; phylum Chordata; class Actinopteri; order Perciformes; family Cottidae; genus Myoxocephalus; species Myoxocephalus aenaeus. Next base: position 4,969,809 of record JBAMJR010000053.1, read on the forward strand.
GATCGGTGAAGTCACACCGATACTGGTGCCTACACATCCTCCCACCCTGCAGAGAGAGAGAGAGTATGGAGGAAGAAAGGCTAAAATATACAGAGAGGAGGTAAAATGAAGGGTGTGGGTGCGTTTTAAGATGAAGCAATACAAGAAAAAACATTTATGGAGACAGAGAGAGACTGTTAAGGAGGGATGGAGAGGAAATCAGTAGACAGATATAACTAAGTGGAGAGTAGGCTGCATCTCCCCACTGACAGATGGAGGAAAAAAAAAAAAAAGATGAAGCAGAAAGACTCGCAAACATCTGCTTTTCTCCCTTCAGGTGTAACGGCTAAAAGTGGGAGTGTCAAGTGAAAACCCACTGCATCAATCCGTTTCGCTCTCATTCTGACTCACTTCCTTCTTCGTCTCTCTCTCTCTCTCTTCCTGCCGTCCTTCAGCCGCTCTCTTTCGGAGGGGAAGAGGAGGTGTGACTGACCTCTATCTGCACTTCAAGCTCGTTTGAATCAAATTACGACAAGTTATGCACTTGAACCGCAGCAGCACATGCAGATAGATGTAGACGCGCTCGCTTGACATGGGACAATCTTGAGCGCGGCCCGAACAGAACCGAACGGAGCGCGTGCGTTTACCTGTGAAAGAGCGGGTGACCTTTGGCGAGCGCATCCAAGCGAGCACACACACTCGATTCACGATGCATGTGGCAGGTTGTAAGTTTAGCTGTCGGCAGCGCTATTAAAAACGGAGCCTGACATCTCACATCTCACTGACGTGACATCGGCAATAGACCATCACCCAGCACTGGGAAGAAGAAGAAAACACGTGCACACACACACACACGTTCGTTTTCATAGCCCCGGGGCTATAGCAGCTCAAACAGCAGTCAGGTTCACATTGAGGATGGTGAAACGATGATGAAAACGTGGTGAAACACAATCGAGGTTAAAAAGCAACACACACAAAACGTGCAATGGCTTACTTTAGATTTGGATTTGTGTTGTGTCTGTCAGGAGTGTAGCCTACAGCCACAGCCTGTATGGACAGACACTAGTGGGATATGTGTGTGTGTGTGTGTGTGTGTGTGCTTTCTGGGGAGCAAGAGGAGTGAGTCTGGGTAGAAAGAGAGACGGAGAGAGAAGGTGAAGGACAGATAAAGACGGCAGAGCAGCGAGCGAAAGAGAGACGACGGGAAAGAAGAGAGGCGGGATGATAGGGAGGGAGCAAACGGAATGGCAGCAAAGATAAGTAGCTGTCAGCTCTTGAGCTTCACTCTGCACTTTGTTTGCCCCTGGCCTGGCATGGCAGCTTGAGGGGGGGGGGGGGGGGGGGGGGAGAGAGAGAGACGACTCTCAAACGTGAACGTTGCCGATGGCAGGGCCACTGGGGAGGCTCGCGGACGAGAGCGGGGCCGCTAAACGCGGTCGAATCGATCACGGTGGATGAAAGGAGAGGAGGGAAAGGGGACAGAATGAACCCGAGAGAAATTCGAGATTGAAAAAGTTGAATTCTGCGACGCCCCCGGCTCCCCGTTAATCCCTTTAATTACCGTCGCTACACACGGCCGTACAGGCTGGCTGTGGTTGGAGGGGCTCTCTGTGCTCGGGGGTTCCACCTGAAGGCGCACCGACATCATCGCACACTTTATATTTCACAGATTCACAAAATGTTTTTACTGAATGCTCTTTCAGACCTTGTAATGTTAACACATGTGAAAAGATACCGATTGTGTTGTTATTATTTTTTATCTTGAAAACCAGAAGAGCTTACTGGATGAAAGGCTTGAACTTCAGAATAGCTCTGGCAGAGAATGACATTAAAGCAGGGGAACAGGAATCAGAAAATAGCAAACGCTCCCACTTGTTAGATAACAGCAAAGAACAGTTATATATGAGAGAGAGAGAGAGAGAGAGAGAGACTAAAACATTGTCAGGGCAACGGCCAATTCGGCAGAACAGATGAAAAACTAAAAAAGGAGGAGAAACTGACTGAATTGATGAAAATACCCGACGTCGCCAGATCTCAACCCAACTGAACGCGGTGATCACCAGTGTCATGTGGTGGTACCCATTTCCAGGGCCACTAGGTGAGACAGTGCTCTCTTCCACCGACAATAAAAACAGCAAACGAGGGGAACATTTCGCTCGACTGGTACTGGAGGCTGATCGTCAGCAACACCTTCCCGAGACACCTTTCTTTTTCTCGAATGTGTCGCCCGTCTCGTTGTCATTTGAAAGCTGCAGTTTGAAATGAAGCAAATCAGAGTGTTACTCCAACTGGAACTAGACTTCATTGTCTCAGTGGGAAAGAACACTATACGCCTCTACCAACACAACTTGTTGTTTTAACACAGGGCTGCTTTTGGTCTGGATCCAAACTAAATCACATCCGCTATCCAAGACGTTCTGTGAGATTACGCAAGACTCCATCCTTTAAAATGGAGAATTTATGGACAAGCGGACTCTTGGCTGGTTGTATCCACAGAAGCGATAAATAAGCCGCTACCATTATCTCTGAAGGAAACACCTTGTTGTAAATGATTAAGTAGCCGGAGCATCCGAAAAAAAAAATATATCTTTCATCAGAGTTGTCCGATGAGAGTCGGAGACCTCTCACTTTCATGCGCTCTTGAACGAATGGACTGGGCCTCGTTTTACACAGGCCCCGAGGACGACGCGCGGGCAGCGTTTGAGGGATGCGTTTCATTTGTACACTCGGTGCGTGTCGCCGCGTTAATGTCGCGGCATCGCGCCATTTGATTCGGACATATCATACCCGGACAGCTGGTGCTTATCACCTCATTAAAAAAAAAAAACATTTCCCCCACCCGACTCTGGTGACAAGCATGTTGTACTGCACACATACGGCATCTCATGCATGCACACGACGCATGAGATTGCACTCACAGGGTCTGCGCAGGCACATGACACACACACACACACACACACACACACACACACACACACACACACACACACACACACACACAGAGGGGCGGGAGGCTGCCATCTCTGAATCTGCACTGAGCCATGAACGGCCATATGGAGGTTTTCTTCTTAGTTAAACCCACTGGATGGTTGCACGAGTAGCATGGGAACAAGTTAGGCATTTTATCACACACGCACAGATGCAGGGTGTTTTTGTTTGTCGTTAAGGCAACACGCCGCCACAACATCGCCGCTGCGCTCTCAATTGCAGGGTGCGAGCCGTAACGCAGAAGGCCCACAGTTTTGACGACATGAACTTGCAGCAACTGGCGCACGCGAACGTCTCCTCCGAGCTCAAATTAAAATGATTACACGGAGTTCATCACTGCAGAAGGAGATCCGTCCATGTTTCCAGGCGCTAATGGGGATCAGATAAACACCTCGAAGCACTTTGGGCATAATTATATCACGCATGCGTGGCGATAAAAAGGCCAGTAATAGTCTTTAGTATCAGGCTATGGTGCTGAGGGTAGAGAGGAAATGAAACGGGAAACTTTACAGCTTCATTTCTGTGAAAACCGACGACCTGGCCTCTTGCTATTACCACGAACATACCTGCGGCATCATATGCGTCGATACAATATGTATTTTTGTGTGCGTCTGTCGGTTAAAGTGCAACCTCCAAATACACAAGCCGAAACAAGAGGCTGCGTTAACAACGACTCTATGGGCAGGCAGCCTTCGGCCTAATCTGATTAGCAACCCCTCAGATCTAGAAAGAGACTAGACACACACACACACACATAGGATGAGGGGAAAAGGTTAGCCTGAGAGTGGGGAGGAGTTGGGTCGATCAACGTGGGTCGATGATGTAATGAAAATGAAAGGACGAAGAAGTTTCATAGAGAAGAGAAGAGATGGGAGAAAGGTGGAAAGGTGTCAAATGTAACTTGAGAAGATGTGGAAGATGTCAAATTAAAAAAGAGAAAATAAATTGGGTTTAGAAGGAAAAAAAAAAATCCTGAAGATAAATGTCAGCAGTGGAGATCATAAGGTTAATATTGACTTCAGCCTCGGCAGCCATTTTCATCTAATTCCCCCTAGGATAAGTCTCAGATTAATAATTAGGCTGACCGTACATGTCCCTTTGAAGCGCGATATAAACCAGTCACGGAGAAATGACCCCATGCTGCTCCCGCTAACGCTAAGACTCCCAGAAGATGCTGTAACTGGAGTGCAAAGTAAAAGGAGACGACGACAAAGAAAGAGGGGGAAAGTACATTACATGTTGGTGAAAGACCCGCAGCTAATTATAGAATTGAAGACAATTGAAGACAATTATATTACTTGTTTTCATGTCTGCGCAAAGTTGGCAATCTCGTTGCCAACCACCAAGAAATAGTCCTATCTAGCCCGGTTTGTCGCAAACAAGATGAGACAAAAAGCGGGGAGAATAAAGGAAGCATCACACACGAGAGAGAGAGAGAGAAACTCCCACTGGACTTGTCTCCCAAATACGAGCCATTATCGCGTGTGTTCACTTCCCTTCCTGGCTCAGTCGCCTCCATCCTGCTCTCCTCTTCCGAGGAGACGAAACAAAGAGCTGAGTGACAAGTGGAGACGGAGCGACTGTATGAGAGAAGAGAGAGAGCGCTGAAGCATCGGGGAGTAATTTGGGTCACTGGGGAGTGTATGAAAAGCGCGAAAGTGAATTAAAAAAAGACCACGGCGCGGCTGAAGGGCTGCTGGGTGCAGGTCGTTTTTTGGATGTCCGGCGTGTGCACAGCTTCACTGCATGGGGTCGAGAAGCGGGGAAGGAAGCGCTGACCGGAACAGGACATGTTCGTAAACAACATTGCCTTAAAAAAAATAAAAAATAAAACACACTAACAGAGGGCGGTAGCCTCCGAGCACAGCCAGGGCAATTGAAGACACTACACAGGAAGTGGCGGTGAGGAGTAACTCCGAAACACACAAACACACACACACACACACACAGTGGCTCCACTCAAGGACACACAGATGGCAGGTGCTACACAAACACGAGCCACTGGAGCGTACCGTATTATCAGCTAAGCTAAGCTAGTCACTGCTTCACAATAGGAGCCTGTCTGCAGTTTTAAATATGTCCGCTTCCCTTTGACAAAGAGATAGGCCAGACAGAGGTTATAACCATTGACTGTCTCTGTGTGTGTGTGTGTGTGTGTGTGTGTGTGTGTGTGTGTGTGTGTGTGTGTGTGTGTGTGTGTGTGTGTGTGTGTGTGTGTGTGTGTGTGTGTGTGATGATCTTTGCTGGACAGACTTAGCATTCAACAATGTGTGTTTGTGGGCATTTGTGCACATTTTTTGCTGTTTAATAATTCCCTATGAATCCAGCTTTCAAAATCCTATCACAGTGGGAGTTTTCCATTAAAACCAGAGAGCATCCCACGTCATCAGGGCGGAGAAACATCACAGCAGACACAAAACAGCGGCAAAGCAAAGCCACCCAAACCCAATGAATCTGTGTTAAGTGCACATTGGGCATCAGGTTTTCAAATGAATGCGTCCGCTGAAGAGAAGTGAGACAGAGAGTTAAGAAGAGGAAGAGCAAATGAGGAAGATATTAAATTTAAAGAAACAAAAACCGCAGCACACGACACAGCGATGGCTAGCTCCCATGTTGAATAAAAGGGGATAACAGGGAAGTCATCACCACAACCATTATCATCATAAACATATACAAGTCCCTAACTTATATTGACTCTTGTGTTTCTGTCCATAGTTTACAGGCTGATTTAAAATGCAATCTGCAAATTTGTAACCAATACACTTCCTAAAGGCCTCCAAACAAAGAGCCATTCAGCAGTGCAGCGTGTACCACTGGGGTCCGTTAAGCTCAGCGGGGTCGAAAGAGCAGAGGAGGCCGTTTTTAACGCGGGGATCATGGCGGAGCGTCACCGACAGTGACGACGGCACTGAACCAAGACGTATGACGAGTAGGAAATCTGTCATCGAGCCCGAGCCTCGGAATAAAACGAAAAGAAAAAAAATTCACGTGATATACGCATTCCCCCTTTTCCGTGAGCCACAAGATTTGGAGATAGAATGTGCGCCCGTGTGCTTGTGCGTGTGTGTCTGTGTGTCATATTGGCACTGATTCTCATTCTTTCCCTAATAAAAAAAAGAGAGCCTCGCACACTGAAAACTGAAAAATGAGGGTTGGATTCCGTGGCTCGTTGGCATACCAGCTCCTCTGACATCTGCTATAACGTAGACAGATCAATAATGGACGGAGCACACATTCGCGTGCCATCAAGACATGGGGAAGGGTAGCGGGCAGATTAGAAAACCCTGATGTACTGGAACCGACAAAGACAAGCTGCCAAACAATTACTCCCTTTGTACAAACTTGGTTTGTAAAAACAATATGTCAGGGAAATCATTAGTGTTACAATTGTAATGGCTTTCTGTAGGAAATGGATTTCCTTCCTTCTCCGTGCCCCGGTCACCTCGCACGGCGCTTGCTGTCAGGAAACGTAGGCCCTCATGTGTAAACAAAAAAAAAAAGAATCCAAGAGGTGGCTCGTTCCCCAAATTCACTTTCATGTTCATCCAGAGTCGACGTTAAACGAGGGGCGCTAATGTAAACACCGGCGGCCGGCTGGTGGCGACTGATTCCCGAAGCATCCATCTTTAGAATGAGGCGCTCTGTTCGGCCCCAGCACTGTGCGGCTCTGTGCGCGGTGAATGTATGGCCTGTGCGCACGTGGCCGCACATTCCTGCGGGGCTAAGGGGTTCAGCTGTTGTCGGGGCTATTTTTCCTGCACGCTGCATGCCATTGGTGGATCAAGGAGGATTATTCCTGGGGTTGGAGGACTTTGGGCTTCGCAGAGATGGAGAAAAACCAAAAGAAAAGAAGAGGAAAAAAAGCGAGAACCACTATGGTTTGGAAAGCGTTCTTTGAGGAATCGAACTCGGGCAAAAAAAGGGACTGCGGCGCTGTGTGTGTGTGTGTGTGTGTGTGTGTGTGTGTGTGTGTGTGTGTGTGTGTGTGTGTGTGTGTGTGTGTGTGTGTGTCAAAGCAAACCACGTAGGAAATCACACAGCCAAAAGCTACATTGAGCAAAAGACACAGAGAGAGCGAGAGAGAGAGAGAGAGAGAGAGAGAGAGAGAGAGATAGCGTACCCACTCGAGCCATCTCCAACCGTAAAAATAATTAACCAATACTCAACTGTCACGCAAGAAAATCCCTAGTGCCCGCTTTGAATTTAGCTTCAGCTCGAGGAGCCGCTTCACACTTTGCCTTAATCTTGCCCATTACTGCGGCGACATCAGTGCGCACAAAAGAGACGGCCCTCCAGTTTGTTTCATAATGGCTCTCGTCCTGCTAGGGACCCCAAATGGATGAGATCCGCAGTTCCTCTACACATTTTCCAGATCAAATCGGTGTGTGGGGGCTGTGGCTGTGTCTAATCTAGGCTATGCAGCAGCAGAGAGCGGGTGTCAAACTGATGGCCGCCGCGCTCAGCTAATTTTGCTCGTGCTCACACAGACAAAATCAATAGAGTGGGGTAAGAAGTTGGAGGGGCGAGTTTAAAAAGAAAAGAAAAAATGAAAATGCCCCAGTTCCCTGATGTAGGTCAACGGCAGTCGTGTGCACCCTTACGCTGTCTGTAATTAAATAAAACTAGTTTAAAAAAAAAAAAAGGTCTGCAGGAGCTGTTAACTTGAAGGGAGGAGAGAGATGAGAGAAGAGGAGTGATTAATTTCATCTTTGTTTTTCTCCTCCCACGGTTTGCGAGTGAGCACCGTTACACAAAGTAGAAAAGGTGTAGCCTCATTCGTGTGCCCGTTCAACGCCCGGTGCTCCCTGGGGGGGGGGGGAATAAAGATTCTAATGAGATATACGGCGTTCAGGTTCCCGAAACTCAAACGGGCAGATAGAGGCGCGCTGGGACGGCGCTCGGCCATGTGGACCATCAACTGACAGCCCGTCAACCGTCACAGTGTCTGATTCTCTCCTCCTGCATCCCACATCTAGCTCCCTTTCAGGCGTTCCCCCGTCCTTCAGATGCTCTTCTAAAGCCGGACGGCTCATGATTGGGAAACTGATCACATAATAATAGTAAAACTATATCACGATCAGCCAATATCAGCTTCTAAAAGGCTCACATAGTCAGACCTTGGGATATCTGTGTATAACTAAATGGTAAATGGACCTGTACTTGTATAGCGTCTTTATAGTCTCCCGACCACTCAAAGCGCGACAATATTTGTTTTTCTTCCCTAATTCCAAATGTATGAAACTATTAAAACAAATAGCTGATTGACAGTAAACAAATTGGCAACTACCGTACTTTCCGGGTTATAAGCCGCTACTACCTTCGGTCAGTGCCCCCGACAGCTCCCCGCTGTAGCCAGCTGGGGCTCCTGCTAGCGCTCCGTCACTTCCGCTAACTTCCGCTAGCTCCCTGAAAACCACCGAAGGTAGCGGGACCAGGCTCGACACCCGACTTGGGCAGAGGGGACGCGGGCAGTAGCAGCAGCAGCGGGCAGTAGCAGCAGCAGTGGGCGGTAGCAGCAGAAGCGCTAGCTAGCAGCGCTATCTAGCAGCGCTACTAGCTTGCTACAGCGGGGACACTGATCAGCCGTAGGAGCGGCTTGTAACCCGAAAAGTACGGTATTCAGATAACAATTGAATCATTTAAGTTTTTTTTCTGCCAAAATTCCCAAACATTCTGCAATGATGAAGAGATACAGACTCTCTCTTTTTATATCATTATAATCTGAATATATAGTCGTTTGAACTATTGGTTGGACAAAACAAAACATACGAACACATTGTGTTTAAGGAACTTGCGATGGAAACGTTTTGCTATTTTTCGGACATTTCAGAAACCAATGATAATGAAATAATAAAGAGTGGCAGGCAGCCCTAAATCCCATAGGATCACGTATTAAATGTTACAACTGATGTTAAATGCAGTGAACTGAATAATCATCAGACAAAGCTCTTCCCGCGTGTAAAAGCAAAACCTCAACGCCTCATTTCGCTGCATTCGCCCACCCCAAACAAGCTCCGAAAATAAAGTGATTATATTTGGGTTTAATCTATATTTATATTAAAGATGAGGTCAGGGGTTAAGGGATGCAAATCCTCGCAACAGAAGACGGATTTGTGCACAGCATGACAGGATGGTGTATTTTGTTCTTGCGTTAAAAAATGCGACATTGATGTTGGCATCTGCATTTAGGTGGAGCACTGTACTGGCCTCACACATATCTATGTGTTTGCACATGCGTGTCCAGTCTGACAGCCATATGCAGACGCCGTCACCCAGTCCGTATTCACAGGTGGCCGTGATGGTGAGGTTGCTAGTTCATTGGGGCAGCCTGTGCAGAGAGGATTATGGCTGTAGTCCAGATGAGGGTCCGGGGGATGGGGGGGTTTACGGGTGACGCATCACCGCTGATGATGACTGGAAACATTCCTCTACAAATCAATGGCCTGGTTCCAAACACCCATTCAATCACCGCTATTACCATACTAACCTCTGAACTCAATAAATCAGGAAATCAGCCGCAGAATATGAAATGTCAAATTGGGGGCATCCTTGTACCCGTTGATATTGTCATTACAACTAGCAATCATAAATAATGTGAAGCCCGGTTTACTGTCCACTGATCAAAAGGTTCAAACGGGAAACACTTTTGATCCGACTCAAGCCAAAACGTTCTTCTTCTTCTTCTTCTTTAGCTTCGGGGAAACAACAGCCGCATCTGCGGTCATGCTAAAACATATGTCATAAGCGTGTACAGTGCAGCATGCTCCACTTGTGCATCAGTATTTTTAGCATCCCCATACTCATTATGTCAGCACGACACAGCAGAAGGCCCGAGTTGGTCTGAGAGAGAGAGAGCGAGAGCGATGGAGCGGCACAGGAAGGAAGACAATGCACGATTCTGCCTCAACTCGGGCATCTGCTCCGCCGTGCGAGCCCCTCGCATGTGTGCTGGCTGTGAAGAATGTGTTTTGCGCTTCACTACTCCAATTAAGTTTATTTTTTGGAGGGTGATGGTGGAAACAAATACGCCTGGTTTCACTGCTGTAGCCGCGTACCAGCGAGCGCCGGAGGTGCTGCGTAAACAAAGCCGGGGAGGACGGGAGGCATAAATCACTGATACGCTAAGCTATCCACCGCGCTAGCCTTTCAAGTGGACTCAGTGAAACAACATGAAAGCATCTTTTCTTCAAAAAGCTCGACGTGCTCAAAGCTCTGAAATATGATACCGGGCTTTGTAATGACCATCAAGGTCAAAATGGAAACGCTGACAGGTCATTAGGCTGTAGATAAATAGGTGGGGGGGATACATGATCCAAAAAGAGATTTCCATTATTGATCCATTAACGGCAGAGACTACTCTCTGGGTACTGAGTACTTCTAGAAGGGCTGTGATGCTATTTTTAAAATGCAGATGCCCTTGGGGATGAAACGGTAATCACCGCAAATGCAATGTATTTTATCACTTGACCAACAAAACCCATCTGCTGTCAAAAAGGATCTTTGCGCTCGAAATACAAGTTGAAGTGGGCATTTTCTCGCCGACATCAAAGCTGCTGTACTATTTCCATGCCAGTGTCTGTATATTTTATCGGAGGCCAGCTCTCAACACAAATTGCTTGTTAGCAAGAATAGCCAGGGGCCTCGCAAGGTATGAGAACCATCCCGCCGGGAGGGAAGCTGCCCTGGGATCATGTTTTGTGCCCCTCTTGTGTCCATAGCCGGCATACATACAAACAATAACTCTTCCCTCTTGTCATCTCCTCTGCTCAGCTGAACCAACTGCCTGAGGTGTCCATCCGCCTCCGTTGCCCAAGCCAAGCGCTTGTGCTCCCACAGTGGGGGGTTTTCCTTCTCGTTTCCCCTCTCGCCCCCACAGAGGGGATCCATTTCAACCGCTTTTAGCAGCGCCACTTTGCGCTTTTGGTTCTTTAGATTCCTTCCCCTGAGGGTGCGACTGGTGGAAGGAGGGGGCGGAGGGGGGAATAAAGGCACCAGGTGGATGCTTGGAGAAGAGGTTAGGCTTGTGGCAAACCGAGCCACTTTCAAGCCAATCCCACAGTGGTTGGATGACCCCCTTTCTTTGGTAACGCCTGGCGGGAGTAAAATAAACTGACACAGTGCCTGGAGTGACCCTGGTGCCTGGTTTAGTGTTGGTTACCTCATTGCAACATCAGGCCGTATCTTTTAATAATATAGGACTCGGGTTCAGTATGTGCAGTAAATATGAAGCTACAGGCAGCAGCCGGTCGGTTTAGCTTAGCACAAAGACTGGAAACGGTTCATTTTTAACCCAAATGTGTTGTTCGCAATGTAGCATTTTGTCGGATGTGTCAATAGTAACTGAGCGACTAGATTAGCATTCCTGCATACAAGTCCCTTTCGTCCCGAGGGCGTACCGGGGAAGACCTCTGTTCATCCCAAAAACACACTTTTCTATCATCCCAAGGGCGATGGGACGGCGCTAAGTCTCAATTATTGATCCCTGGTACCAGCACTACTGGAGAAAAACGAACTATTCTATTCACAACATAACAAAAGCCTTCTACTCCCTCCATTTGCGCTTCTCTCTCTCTCTCTCAAATGGGAGGAGTCAAACCCAGCCTACTGAATCGACATGAGCAATTCTCTGTGCAACTTCCAGAAAAGGAGCAAAAACAAAGTACAATGCAGTGCCATGCCAACCTTTGGTGTTGCTAGACGAAGGCTGATAAAGGCCCCATTCAATCAACGATGAGAGGCAGGAAGCGAAGACGCTTGGTCTTCTCCCCTCAGACAAACAAAACTTCAAATAATCCAGCCGCTCAGATGTTTGGGGGACTTATTAATTCAAGACAAGTATTTAACTAAGAGATCTGTTTCTGCGTGGTTTCAAGGCTTTCCTCTTAACTGGATAAACATTATAAATGGGAACAGTCCCAGCAGAGGGTTGGGTTGAAAAGAGGAGACGGAAGAAGTGAACTGGGTCGCAGTTGGAGGTTTAGTCAACCTGATGAATTAAACAGACTCTCTGAGGCAATAACACTCTGCAACTCCCACACAATTAATTTCAGGATTCATAAGATTCGTTCAGCTGAGGAGAACAGTCAGTTAGAAGTAATCATATGTTGGGGACTTTGTCACAGAGACTGGAGTTAATCTCATTTCAAAGTTGTAAGTCCTCTTTTCATTTGCCCCCTGAATCTAAAAAGAAGAAAACCCCGCAAATGCAGAACGCCACACATTCTGTGCCGTCTTCTTCTAGAATGAAGCCTCTTTTTTTTTTTCAATCAGCTGAGCAGCCTTTGCGCGCCAAAAATCAATCGCAATCGGCCTCAACACTCTTCGGTCTCAAATTGACTGACACAAAAAAAAAAAAAAGGAAAGTTGTGGCGAAAGCGAGCGTTGGCGGGCTGCAGTGAAAAGCCCTTTTGAAAGTCAATCTGATATTTAAACTGGCTTTCCTGTGCACGGCCAGAGAAAGTGAGGGGAGGCGAGGAGGGCAGGGCAGGGCGGCGAGCCAGCACCTCGCACGCAGCAGGTTGGCGTGCAGAGGAGAGGCCGGCCATCATCGCTGCGGCGCGGCGAGAGCAGGAAGCAGGTTGCTCGCGCACACGTGTATGCATGCGCCTCGAGTGGGACAAAGATCAAAAGTAAAAGGCTGTATAAACACAGATTGAGCCGCGGAAGAGGTGTACACACACACACACACACACACAGGTAATAAGACAGCCAACAGCAGCCAAGGTCGGAGGAGAGGCTGCTGGCCAGAAATCAGCCAGGCGGCGGCTGATCCGCCCCAATGTGATCTTTACAGCGACAGAGGCGAGCGATGGAGACGGGAAAACAGTTCAATCTCAGGCAAGAGAGAAAGAAAGAGAAATATATATATATATATATATATATATATATATATATATATATATATATATATATATATATATATATATATATATATATATATATAGAGAGAGAGAGAGAGAGAGAGAGAGAGAGAGAGAGAGAGAGAGAGAGAGAGAGGGCTCTAAACCGATCAATGTCACTGTCACAGCTCTTGAGCGTACAGTCGATACACACTGCTAATATGGCATACCTGTAGTGAATGTGTGCAAGCGTCTCAGTTTGTGGCGGAGGATTATTTTTTTTAATGGTCAATTCTGACCTGACCATCGGTAAAAAACAACTACTCCCGATTTGTCAATGCGACCCGAAGGAAGAAGATCAATGGACAGACGGACAAGAGAAGACAACAAAAGTTCACACCATCGCTTTTGTAGCGAGGCAGAAGTGATAAACAGCAGGGCGATAAATAAAAAGGATGAAGTGTCTTTCTGGTGTCGTAGCCAGCACAAACGCAGCTGCCTCTGCCGCGAAGGAAACACTGATAACAGAGGTATCCAAGGCCAGAAATAGAACAGACACAATGGGACAGAAACCAAACCAAGGAAACCGTGAACATGCCATATGTCTACCTGCTATGCTCACGTCAAAGCAATGGACTGTTCTGCTTTTTATTTATTTTAAACAATGGGTATTGATTTCACTAAAGACTAAAGCAAGCTCCTCATTCTTAGCCAGCGAGCATTGATTTTTCCTCAGAGGTCAGAATAATAAAAGTCAACACAATAAAGCGCTTTATTGTTTGAATTTTCACTTTTACAGGAGAGAGGGCTTTGATGATGTGGAGGACAAACTGAGGGATTTTGATTGCTATTTCTGGTGACAAGTTCAAAGGACAGAACTGCTAACGTAGCTAACATGAGAAGAACTCTTTGGGGCTTATTCTGGTTTCCTGCTTTCTAGATAACATTGTGGCCACCATCTGATTGTGAGACTAGATGATCAACTTAAAATCTATCAAAAAAAGTGCTTTCCTGATATCCTCGACATAGTGAAAACCCTCGCTCTAAAACGCTTGTATCTTGTCCACTGTCAAGTCTCCTAAATCTAAAACAAGAACTTCGGGATTTCACATTTTGCAGTAGCAACAACTTCAAAAACGACAGCGCTCATTTTAGGATGACGTGCCTCCTTCAAAAAGGAGACATATTGAATAGGATTTGATGGGAAGCTCAAGTATGCGGCACAACAAAAAGACGTACAACATCTGCTGTAGAAGTGGCTCTGCTCTAAAGCCCGTGGGGCGTCTTAGTGCTTTATCATCTTCAGACGTACAGTCCACTGAGGCTGCCGCACGCGCACACACACACACACACGGAAATACAACATACAAAACGTGCACACACGCATACAAACCTGCATATGCAACAATAGATAGACACAGCCGAACACACACACACACACACACACACACACACACACAGTATCTGGGGATATCTAGGACAGGTGATTGTGGATCCAGAGGAGGTAGACGGGTGAAAAGAGAGAAAGAGACACATGTGGAAGAGAGATAAAGGTGGAACAGACTGCAGCACAGATAGAGGGAAGTGGGCTATTGAAGGAAGGGAATAGAAGAAGAAAAACCAGACAGAAAAAGGAATGAAAGAAGAGGCAGAAAATGAGATAAGGGTCATCACAGTGTGACCTGCTGTCTCTGGAAACAGTTCACTCTGCACAAATGAGCGTGTAGCGCAGAGGGGGAGAGGGAAAAGGATGCAAAAAGGAGAAACGGGAAGCTAAAAGGGAGCCAATGCAATAAAAACAGAAAGACACAAGCGGTGTCATTCAATTTAGGAATTACAAGATAAAAGTAGAGGGGGGGGTGCAGATGAGGTGGCCAGTAAGGCGAGGACAGCGCTGTCGGCGAACAGCCAGTCGAGGTCCAGCGATGGCGTCAAAAAGCTTTCTGTCTGAAGACCTTTCCCCCTCTTCCACTGTCTCCGTCGCTCTCTCGCTGACATACATCCTGACCGCCGCCCCGCTGATGAACTCCTGACATTGACCATGGGGGACATCGTCATCCGTGACCTGAGCTGGACCGGGATGCTGCGCCAGGGACGAGCCGCACTTTTCGGGGGGGGGGGGGCAATTTGGTTGCATCTCGGCAGTTAATTAAAAAGGAATTTAGGTCATGTCCCCAAAATGCATCTGAAACCTTTTGTTGTGGCACGACATCCACAGAGGTTTGTACAACTTGAATCGAAGTGTTAGAAAACACTCGGCAGAGTGGAGACGCAGTTTTAAAAGGACGTTGTTGCCTGTGTGTGCACGGGCTATCAGAGCTTTTAAAAAACGCTCATGTATAAAGCTAACCTTCACTAATGGGGCTTGGTGCGTTTAGAAAATGTTTAGTACCGATGTCAGTGTGATATGTTTTGATAATAAGATTTAGTGATAACTTTTGGGACCAACCGTTTGTAACATTGTATTGGTTAAATCAAATGACAAAGCGGTATCTGATAATTAAATCTCTCAAATACTGATAGCGGTACCAGCCTTTTAAATCCCGCAAATATCACACATACATGTAATAATGTCATCGCCTATATATGTGATCAGCTACCATATGTTGATTAATTAGCATAAGGCTGAGGTGAGTACAGTTAAGTATGTCGCTGGTCTGGTCAGCAGAATCCAACCACTATTATGTTGTTATCATCAGAAAACTAAAAGAAAAAAAAGAAAACATGATCAATTCTCTGTGTGGACATATATACAGCCGAACACAGATTTGGCCTGCTGAGGGTCAATCATCCCCAAATAAATTGAAATAAATTGCACCGCCGAGCGAAACAAAGAACAGGACCAGAGCGATGTGTAGGAGTCTCCCCTCGCACATCCCCCACTGTGACTGTGTGAACGACAGTGTTGGAGGCCACTTCTAAATTCAAGAATTAACGGGGTAATTGAATACAGAGACGACCACGGCCATTAGGCCCTTTGCACTCACACTAAATTATGCATATGTCCTTAAAGCAAGCCGTGACATTTTATCAGCCATCAATGATACATTAATGATATAAGATTTATCCTGAACAGACCATAACTACTTTTTTATTCGCATGTTAATAAGGAATTAAGCACACTGGTTTTGGTAACTTGAGGGTCAGCAGAGGCAGCCATTACTGAAGCGAGGTTTATGGGGGAAATGGAAGCCTTGAGGTCATTATCTTGCACAGGGTCACCCACACCAACGCTCACACGAATCAATTTACACTTCCTTTATGGTCAATACACGCAAGCCTAGAGTACAGCCGCAACACACAGACCCAGTGCAGGCAAGCAGGGATTTCTTTTCTGATTTAAATGAGCAAACAAACAAACGTCTCTTGAACGCATAAACAGCTCTTCTCACCCGCCAATCACGGTGATTGTCAGCGGCAGACGCCCTTCGTTTATGAAAATGGCATGTCAGTCATTTTTTCGCCCCCCCCCGGCCTACGCAGATGATAAAATCACACACACACACACGCACACACACACACACACACACACACAGAGCGCTGCTGATCAGTTAAGCTGCTGAATTCCTAATAGGACATATCCCATTAACCTCTTTCACACAGGGATCGTGGATTGAACCACAACTGAACGCCACCACAACAGGCCAGTTACAGGCACGGAGTATTGCATAAGAGTGAAGCATAGCCAAAAAGCCACACGTTTCATTCAGTATCGCGAAAGAAAAAGAAACATTGAATTGCCAAAAAAGAATATCCATTTGCTCTCATTTCATTTTCCGATCCTAAAACTCAAGTGAGCCTTGAAGAAATATATTAGACGAGCATTTGAAACCAATCATTCATGTCAAGTCAACGCGAAATAATGGCCATTATAATGGCCATATATGCAGCTATATAAACTGGAAATCACTCAGCCATCTCGGAGCAGAAGCATCATCTCCGTGCAGCAGGCACGCTAGACTGCCCCCCCCCCCCTCAACCGCCTGTCTCAACATTACACATACAGCATGTTGATTTGCTTGTGTCACCAACCCCGATGGGACACACACACACACACACACCAGGGCACCCCCAGCGTTTGCTGTGACGAAAAGCTGAATGGAGGTGAAAAGAAAAACCAGGTCAAACATTGTCTTTTCCACAAAATAAAAAACTGCGATGACGCAACCGTGTCTCTTTCCTGGGGTCTATTGTCGCTGATTACGAACCCAAACAAACGCGTTTGTGCTGGGTGTGTGTGTGTTTTCTTTCATAATTGAGGGCTTCACGATAAATAGAGCATGATTTAATTGAACGGCACAAAACGAACCGGCGGTGGCAAACCCCTCCAATACTGTCCTGGCGTCTCAGGCCACCGTTGATGCCACAATGGCTTATTATCGTGTTGTGGGGGTGAATCAGCAACGAGTGCGACGCTCGCCGAGCCCGTCATATGTCACATGTCCGTGGAGATTTATTTAACCCATACATCATGCACCCACCAGGGAACAGCTTGTGTATAATAGTGGGCTGGATGGTTAACTCTCTTGCTCTCTATTTTCTTCTCTTTTTTCATTTTCTGCATCTGTTCGAGTCACAGGGGAGCCTCCCACAGTCTCCCTCCATGTTGAATGATTGCATTGGGCGAGTGTGCGTGTGCAAAACACAGGAGGAGAAAGGGCGCTATCTCTGCAGATGGAGACGAGGCGGCGGGGCGACGGAGCAATTACAAGCTGGTGGGCTTCACCTCACCACGCCTCCCACCCCCCCAACCCCCTCACATACGTCGCCCTGGGGCTTGCTGCATTAGGGAATCATGGGTATCATGGTGGAATGGGCCTCGGGGCCCCCCGCCAAAACAACCTGCTAATCCCCCTGCGGAGTGGGAGGGGGCTGAATAACGGGGCAGGGCGGACGCCCACGACAATGAGTCCACCCCTGACACGCGCCAGCACCCATCAATCCCCCCCTCCTCCTCCTCCTCCTATCAAACACAGCGACATCCCCCCCCCCCCCCGAGGGAAGGAACCAGCGATGTCAGCCCTGGGAGAGCAGTAAACCCTCAGGCCCCGACACCGGCCCTCCATCGCAGCCGGGACGGCCTCGAGCAGGAACATTCAATCAGGCCGCTGAGCCATTCTGTATTTATCTGATGCCGCTAGTTGCTTTACCCCCCCCCCCCCCCCCAACACTCAAAAGGACAGAACGGGAACCCTACGAATCAAGTGGCTCTGCCCACACCGGTGGAGAATTCAACGCACGCGAATCCAAACCAACTCGTTAAAACAGTTTAATTATGTGTCTAAATTATGATGAGCAATGACATGCTCGATTGGTTGTATCGGAGGGTCTTAATGAGGGGAAAAGGCCTCACTCGGTCTGTCTGCAGCGTTAACTCTGCTTCGACTCTATAAACATGGCACGATGCAGCCTCCAGTATGGGCTGTAGTCTGAGATCAAGTCGAAGTGTGTTTGTCTTCAGTGACATTCGTTACATGTTATCCCTCATGCATTTCGGAGGGACATTCTCGGGTAGGTCTGTCGTCCAGCAATCTCACCATTTAACTTCATGCCTTCTTTAATCCTCTGATGCCTAATCTCGTCATTTTTACAAGAAATCCTAACCCTTCTCGTGCTCAAAAACGTGACTCTGACATAAAAGATCCTCCCCCCTTGGCTCACTCTAACGTCTCCATGTCCCAAGTCCATTTAGGATCCAGATATTAACGTAGTCTCGTCAATCTTCCAACCATCTTGCTTCAGGTTAAAAAGCGGTAATCACTCTACTGGCGGGCTAATGGACGCCTTACCATCAACTCGCCGAGAGCCCATTCATATTTCATCAATGGCACTGGCCCCTACTGCGAGTAAGGCGGCTCGACATCAAAAGCTGCACCCTTCCAATTACACGGCGAGATGCTCGGATCTCATCTCGATTTGGCTCGAGCTCAAATGTTCCTGCAAGGATCCAAGGATTTAACCAGCCCTTTTAGTTGGCCAGACTCCCTGGAAAAGGGGGATAAAATGTCCGCTGGAAGCACCTGGAGGAGATCACATTAAAAATGGCTGGGGTGGGGACTTACTTGAAGCAATATTTTGATCTCACAGTAACTCTACAGCATGGATATCCATGAAGGACCCTGCAGGACTGGACATAAACAGTAATAACAGATCAGTGATGTTTATTCTAGTGAGGTGTGATGTAACGCAGTACCATTTCAGGTAGTGTTTTGCTACAAAGCGTGGAGACCTGTAGGAAGGCAACAGTTGTTGCTCTTGGCATGAATAATTGAGGGTGAGACTAAATCTGGCAATCAAAAGGTCATTGCTGGTGAGAGGGCATTTTTCCACAAGGATAAACATTTGGTTATCCTTGTCCCCTTCTAAAAAAAAAGGTGAACGTGGGAGACCAGCTGATGGAACATGTTACCATGGCCGGTGTCACAACCATGCCAACCAATGCAAAGCATTTTAGCAACGGCAGAGTGAAAATGTAAAGTATTTCATTTCACCGGGATTATCTGATGAATATTCAATTATTTGTGCAGTGCAGTACAGGAATAGCCGTGTGTTGTGTCAGTATGTTGCATAACAAGTGCTCGTCAGAAGGTCAAACAGCTTTGGAACCCCCCCCCCCTCCCTCGCATCTTTCCTACAGGAACCGGAGTTCCACAATTTTGGTGACTATTCGAAAGAGCCAATCCGACGGTCCCATGGCCGGTTCAAGCAGCGATTGACCAGTTGCGGGGAGGCGGACCTGTTTCTGTGCGCCGCCATGAAACAAAGTCTAAATGAATACGCCTCGTCTCGTCCATCTCTGTACCGGCTGGGAAACAAACTTCAGGAACAAACACTTTTTGCGCTGCGACGTGGTCTAGCAGCACCTCATAGTGGAACTAGTTCTTTTGTAGTACAACCCGGCCCACGCGACGTCCCAGTCAGTAAAGCATCATGAGCTTCTGTAATGCAACGTATTCCACAATACTGATTGAAATTGGTCGCTACTTATATTCATATTTTGTGTTACAC
Source organism: Myoxocephalus aenaeus (assembly GCA_038501785.1). NCBI lineage: Eukaryota > Metazoa > Chordata > Actinopteri > Perciformes > Cottidae > Myoxocephalus > Myoxocephalus aenaeus. The sequence goes on from JBAMJR010000053.1 coordinate 4,989,623, forward strand.
TAAGGAAAGATGACTGGATTCTGATATTTAGAAATGATTTGCATGTATTGTTAAATAGGTGCACAGGATGAGATCATAAAAGGGTTAAAAGGGCATTTCATCCTGACTAAAGCAAAGCCTCTCTGAAGCCTCCATTTACCCACTTGAAGGAATTCCTCTCCACACTGACACAGAACGTACAGTACAAACAAAACTAAATATCAGAAGCACATCAAGCTCTCTGAGCATCAGCCTGAGAGATAAAAACACACATTAAAATGGCTCTTATCATAACTAAAACTAACATGTACAATCAAACAGCTCCTTGCCGTGTATTTGTGTGCATGTGTGTGTGTGCGCGTGTAGTTGTGTGAATGTGCGCGTGTATTTGTGTGCGTGTGTTTGTGCGTGTATTTGTGTGTTAAGTAACTTGAATTGCATAACAGGAAAACATCTTAGTTCCTTCCTTAAAAAATTTTTTTTTAAAGGAACAGGCCACAAAGAAGTGCCACGTTGCCAAAACATGTCTTGAAAAAGAATCACAGCCAATTAAGTTTTATTGATGTCACCATGAGAACAAAATATGGGATTTGGTAAGAAACTTAATCCCATTAACAGAACCCTCCCTTGCAGTTTGGGGACAATGGTGAGTGCGTAGCTTTCAAAATAAAAATGTCTTCCTTTTATCCAGTCAAATGAACTTTGACAGATGGGTTTAGGAAGCTAAATGGAATAAATTAATTCTGTCCCATCATAAATGTGGGCGCTATGGGCTCCGGCAGGCGACTTTGCACTGCACAGGATTAATTAATTATTATTCTCATGTATTATTATTAGTATAATAAAACTGCACAGTGACTATACTATAAGTATCAGGGCTTTTGCACATATAATCAGATATTGAATGGAAACAAGTCTGCACCGGGCAGGGGGGGAATTTAGCAGTCAAGTGACCAAACCAGAGTGTGACAGCGAGAGGCCGAAAGCTAGTTTCTGGTTCACTGTGCTTCGCTAATTTCAGGTCGCAGGGTAGCTTTTTTGGGGACAGTAAACAACATTTACAAAAAGCCTGGGAGCCTGCTTTATTATGCCACAGACAAGAAAGAGAGCACAATGAGGCAAAACAAATAAATAAATGTGAAAGTAAATGAAATAAAGTGTAATCTCCTATCATATCACAGCTGTATTTTCATGGCACCCTTTGCAAAGCTTCCACAAATGATGATTGGCTGCTTTTCAGAGGCTGTGGGACCATGAAGGGGACCCGAGCATCTCACACACACAGAGCAGAGCAATATCTCTGGGGAATATAATTATGAGACATATAAGCCGCCTCTCAGCTACCGCATCTCAATGAGCCTCTGTTTTGTGTGTGTGTGTGTGTGTGTGTGTGTGTGTGTGTGTGTGTGTGTAAAAGACATGCAAAGAAGAAATTCCAACCACACCAACAAGACAAAGTCTGTGTGGGATTTTTTTTCTTTTTCTTCCCCCCCATCCTCCCACATTTGGCTTCGGTTGCGTTGTTGTCGCTTGTTTGTCTCACTTCAGTGTTTGATCCAGAGCCTCCGACAAGCCTGGAACAATGCACCGAGACACACACACACACTCACACACATTACCGGGACCTCTCAAGGTCCGCTGCAAACTCAATCCCAGAGACACTGGAAATAAAGAAACGGTCTCTTCTTTGTTTGTTTTTCTCAGATTAGTATTTCTTTCGAAGAACTGGCAGAGGTTGCGCTAATACAGACATGCAGAGCGATGACTGACTGACTGCCTGACTGGCAAGCAGCTGATTCTGCCCCATTCAAAACAGACACAACATAACGAGAGAATAGAAAAACCTTCGAGTCAAGATATCCCACTGTAGTTGTTATCCTGGCAATGACAAAAAGGGGGAAAAAAACAATTGCTGTCCATACAGCAAACCCGATCCGTGGGGGGTCAGATCGACAATATGCTCATGCTCTGCAATGTGGCAGTCAGGCTCTCATCACGGGCTGTTTGAAAGGGAGCTGATGCTGCCTTCCCTAACAAAACAAAAAAAAGAAGAAAAAAAAGAAATATACATAACGCAATTCACCATGCTGGAGAAATAAAAAATCATCATTCGCAAAGCCGGGTTCACCTCGAGAAACCCCGTCCACACATTTACACACATGCCCTACAACTGAATGCGAGTAAACGCAGAGGACAGCAGTTTAAAAAAAAAAAGAAAATACATAAAGCGCAAGACTCACCGACGCCGTATTTTTCATGTTCTGTAGGTATCCACATGTTTACGGTCGGCACATTGAAGTGAGTGGTCGGAATAGCGGGGAAATGCAGGTTTTTGGTGCTGTGTAACGCATTCTATTGGTGTGCTCTCCTCCGGTCTGTAGTAGGAGTCATTGTTTAGGTTACAGAGGGAGAAAGCGCTACCGCTGCTGCTGCTGCTGCTGCTCGTAGTGGTACGGAGAGGTGCTGCCTTCAAGTGCCGTCGGAAATGTGAAGATTCCATAGTCAGCGCACTTGAACGGCCCAGCGAAATGAGATTGGCTCGTCGTGACATTAGGAGGCAGAGAGCATGACATTCTGCGCCAGTATCTAATGTTTAAATTGACGTATTTCAATACTTTTGCTCTTCATTTAACCATTTTAGTGTTGTTACACAAGCGATGGTGGGCGGCTGTAACTCATGGGGATGAGTGGTCGTCCTGCAACAGGGTGGCCAGTTCAATCCCCCAGTCGAAGTGTCCCTGAGCAAGACACTTAACCCTAAATTGCTCCCAGCACGCTTCACTAGGGGCAGCCCACTGCTCCTTAAAATACTAAGGATGGGTAAAATGCAGAGAATACATTTCATGTATGTAAAAGTATGTACTATGACAAATACTTCTAAAATAAAATAAACTAGAAGACATGTTTGCATCTAGAAGACATAATTAGTTTGTCTGTAGCCTGTAACGAAGCTACCATCCCCACACATTTAAGCTAGGCTAAGCATGTAACTACGTTAGTAGGTTAGCCAATTACGTGATATTGTTGTTACCATTTTTACAAATTAGTGTTTGTGTCCTCTTTTGATGCTTCTCTGTTGTTAACTTATAAGCAACAGCCTATTTTACTGACAGGACACATTAATGACCTTCCCCACCAAATCCACACACAGGGTGAAATATTTGCTTTAAAACAAGTTATACAACGATGACAACTTACATAGGTCCTCCTCATTCTGCCACGGCACTTCAACTGACTGTTTTATCACAAAAAAAGATGTGACCAAGATGTTCCCACTTGATTTTTGTATTATTGTATATCACAACTACTTGAGTTTGCAAGCATCAACTGTGATTTACAAAACCGAATGTAGGAAGCTCCGAGGAGTACTTGAATGCAGCATCATAGCCTGCGCGGAGAGAAACGAGAGCAAGGCATTCTGGGACTTGTAGTATAACCCAGCGTTGATTTGGATATGAAGATCATTTTATCCGTAGCATCTTTACAGTCGTCAGAATATTCTTCAGTTTTTGGCCTTTCTATGAGTAGTTAGCTTATAAGAATAACAAATTAAAGGACGAACGAAAGAAAGATGAACTCATACTCCTCCGATAACAATACACATAAGCACACACACACAGTAGACCCAGGGTATTAGTGTGTACAACATGACCTTGTAACAGTGCAGAATTACATCTTGGACCCACAGGCCTTCTACTGGGACGACTGGTTCATGAAACATACATGAGACTGAGCGAGTGGAAGCAGAAAACTGGAGGGAGTTGCAAAAGCCCAAATTAAAGAGTTCAACACACAGCTCTATGTGGGCCTATGTGTGCACGATGTGGTGAGTTTGTGCATGCCTGTGTTGCATGTGGGGGCGTGCATGTACACCCAATGTCACACATTCTTTACGAGCTGTGTCCTCAACATCTAATAAATCCATAGCACCCGTGCACCCCCTCCCCTTTTTCTTTCATTCCCTATAACTCTCCTCATCTGCCTGGGTGTAGCTGGCGTTGTGTTGAGTACAAAGGGTATTTTTTGTTTGTGTCAAAACCCATTCTAATGCACGTTCATTTCCCATGCTGCAAATGGTGCATTCAAATGCTTTGAAGTGTCAAATGTGCCTTTCTTTTCTCGGTCTCTCATCACTATAGTTCGCATGTCCATTTACCAATGCTTTGTAGTTTACATGGTGAATTATGAATGGAGGTGCCATGAAAAAGCATCCCGAAGCTCGCTGCTGGCTTGGTAGGTTAAAGTGCATATCATGTGCTCAGGGCATCATGGGCCGCATCGTTCTCTCACACAACAACACAGCATGTGAAGTAAACGCCGCGGAATACAACATTTAATTAAATAGCGCGGGAGCAGAGAGAGCTGGATTAATTTTAAAGTGCGTATCCACGTTGCAGCGCTTCATCCCCATTCGGCCTCCTTCGATATTTCTGATTGGAGAGGTGGGGGGTTGTGGGTAAAGGGTGGGGAAGTGGGGGGTTGTTGGAATGTTCTACTTCACATATGAATAAATCATAAGCCGGGGCGCAAAGTAAGATAGAAGCCCAATGGATTCATCCCTGCGAGGACAGGAGATTGGAGCCAGTCCGCTCTTTTAGAAACTGGAAACCTGGCTGTGAGCTGCATCAGTGAATCACTGCGCAAACTTTGGGCCGCTATCACATTTTTTGCTTGTGACGGAGGTGGAAAAATGTGGCACGGTAAACAAGAAAACAGGAATGGAACAGATAAGAAAGATGTTGTTGACTGCCTACAGCTAAATGGGACCTGACTAAAATTATGGAGTGATTTGTAGTGTGTGAATGCAATATATGGAAAGAACAGTGATTACATGCTTTTTATCGTTGCCTCTAAAATGCGTCTGTTTGTATACTGTCAACCAATAGCGTAATAAGACAGCATGTCCTTGATGATGGGGCTTTAGGAAAAGTCTTACCAAAGACAGATTCATCTGGGGACCACGGATATAGTTGTTGAGATAAGTCAGTCTGGACCAAAGTGGTCAACTGACCAACAGATTGACCAATCAATATTGCCATCCATTTGGACCAAATTGCTATTGTGGCTAAAAATACAAATTTATAGTATGTTTAGCGAGAAATGTACCGTCCTTTCAATGCCTGTGCAAGGAAACAATGTGACACTGTAGCCTCAGACTCACAGAGAACGATGAAATGGCAGCTGAGGGGCTGAAGATGGAGAAAAAAAGGCGGTTCAGAGGTTTCATATCTGTTCACTAACCACACTGTGAAAGGATTTTAAGGTCGAGTCACCCACAGGATTCTGTTCAGGGTTTGATTTCTCCTTCCCTTTATCTTTTCACCTCCCCTTCCCTTTCCTCTTATCCCTTGGACACATCTTCGTGTTTGCTCCGAGTTTCATCAGGGGTCCCATATGTTCCCTGCAGGGCGTGATAGTTGGGAGCGTGACTGAAGATGATGGGAGGAAGACGGAGGTGGTCGTTTCCACAGACAGTTCCACCGGCCCAGATGGAGTATGAAGATTGCTCAGCATTTCCAGCACTCAACCACTAGTCTCTTTTCATCTCTGACCCACGGCCACATATAAACCCAACTTCTGTGACGCATGAATCAAAATGGCTAACTGCTTCAGCATCAACCAGGACTCCACTGCTCTTGAAACAAAACAATTTGTAAAGGAGAGGCGAGACGACATGTTCAGTGATGCGCTTGAAAGCTATTTTAGAGCTTTTAGGTTTCATTGAAGGAACACTGATTTATTTTTCGCGTCCTCTTATTTCCCCCCCCTTTGGGCATTAAAACACTAAACTACAACCCGGTTTATCTGTCAAAAAGTGAGACTACACAAGGTTGATTTACTTTGCTGGCCAGCTGGAGCAACGCACAACACTGGCTTATCTCAAGAGACCACTGCCTATCACCTCTCCTAAGCACTTCTCAGCTTTGATTTAATTCACACCAGGATGCGCAGGTCAGATCTGGGGGAAAAACATATGCCTCCTTCAGCTCACACACAGCAGGCAATATCCTCACCTCCAGAAACAGGCCTCTATAAATAGCCATGAAAATAGGCTGTGCCTTACGAGAACAACACCCCTCACTGTACATTGAACTATACGAAGGATGCATTTAATTCCCCGCTACGTCTGACAAAGGATCTTCATGAAGGAATAGTGGCCTTGATTACTTTGCTTTTCCTAGACAGCACATGCACAGTATTGGCATTTGCTCTTTTTATACAATGTGTAATGCATTGGATCTATACATAGATGTATGTACACACAAATACGTCCAAACATATTATGTACACATAGCAATGGCGTATAATATACGGTAGCCAATGTGGGATCGAAAAGTTAAATAAAAAAAATGTATTTCTTAAACTTTCAAATGACTGCAGAGGTTGCCTTAGGGTTTTAGTCATAAAGTAATGGACACATTCGTATTCTGAGCTGATTGTGTTTGATGAAAAGTTTAGGGGTCATAAAAGTAAAAAAAAAAAAAACACCCTGAGGGGAATAAGAATGTGCATGTGTATTACATTTCATGACATTCAATCCAACATTTGTGTGTAACTGCTGGACGAAGCAACACGCTGCCATCCTTCCAGCTACACTTCTCCTGCTGCTGAAAACCCTTCAAAGCCGAGGTGGTGCCAGATATCTGAGCATTGTCCTTGACAGCCTCCATCTGAACAACATGAATGATAGAGCAGCATCTGCAGTGGAGACTCTGGGTGAGAGCGGCACATCAGCTCAACTTCTTCCTCCTCTCTGCCAGGTCTTCGCATCACACCTTGTTTTGGCTGGATGTAAAAATAGACCTCCTCCGTCTCCCTCCTTAACATCATCACGGAATACACCGATGGATGATTTGTCACTGGTTTGATGTGCAAAAAACGCACTCAGAAGCTATGAAATATGATTTGCAGTCCAGAAATGGATCCTGTCACCTGAAAGTGTTCACCATGGGAATCAAAAGACCCAAAAGTGCAGCGTTTTCTCCCATGTTCTCTCTTATCTAGTTTAACAGATATACCGAAAACGACAATCAACAAGCTTATGACTCACTTCAGTCGGTGAAGTTATAATTTCTTATTTTCGGCTGCTGCTTGTTCCCAGCTGCTATTTACGTTTTTGGAAAATAAATCTTCGCTCCTTCAGACACAACAGGGTTTCAGTTTTCACCGCATTCCCAAAGATATTTGATGCTCATGGGATCTGAACTCAGATCATGTTTCAAGATATCAACAAGTCCAAAATGGAGCTGCTCAGACCTCATCTGTTATCTCCTTTGGCCTATGAAGTGGTCTTTTTCATGCGCTTTGCCTCCAGCGAGCCTCCGAACAGACGAGCTCTTCAGCTGCCCACAAAATACATCATGCGGCCTTTTGCCACCCCGGTAACAATCAAGACGATTTCATTTAAACACTCCCACTGCACTGCATGGTTGTGAGTCCCCAAATCCATGATGATCATAATTTTTTTGGACGGTATGGTAAACACTAAGTGTTCACCATGAAAAGAAGATAAACTGTGTTGGCTGCCAAACAACTGTCTTTAGACTCATATTACCGAGATGAGTTGTATCCCCAAAAGCCACGTGTTTCTCAAGTTTCAGTTTTTGGTTCATGGAAAGTGCAGGCCCCAGATTGGGCATCTATGATTGTGCTTTTATGACTAACATGGTCTTCAGGGCTCCCACGTACCTCGTGCTGTTGCACACTGTGGGCGCAATATTACAATATACAGCCACCTGGACCCCAACACCCACCAGCGAAAACATAATTGTGCCTGTAAGTGTATTCACACACGCGCGCACACACACACACACACACACACACACACACTGGACAGATGGCTGTCATAAATGGCTGTATCTGTTAGCAAGTTGAAAGCAGTCCTTTGCAATGTGTCCCCTCCCCACATCCACCCACTGTCCCACATGCATGTTTCATCTCATCTCATCACACACACACACACAGAAAAATAAGAAGTCATATTTTATGACTTGTTATAAAAAATAACTAGAAATAAAAGACTAGAAAAAAAAATGACCGTTTGGAAAAACATGGATTGCCCATTTAGCTTCCGTAAGCAGGCAGAGCGAGCCTGTTAAACTTTGGATTTGTCCACATGCTGAAGCAGTTTGCATGCGGTTGATTTAAAATACGTCAGCTTGAACCATTATAAAGTCAGCTGGAGACAATGTTTTCAACCCACAAATGGAACTAATGTTAGCTTAATTAGCTACCTAGCGACAGCAGACAGAAATCCGCTGGAGGCAGTAGTCATTTCAGTTCCCAAATCAACATTTTGCAGAAGCTGCTTTTGTCTGCCACTGCCACTGTTGAAAACAAGAAATGCGCTACTGTAAAGGAAGTGACAGCACTGTATATGTGCTAAAAGTGGATTATTAGGAATACAGAAGTAAAACCGGATGGGAAAACAGAACCAAAATTCCACCGACAGAAAATCCCCCCCAAAAAAAGAAGATGAAGGGAAGAGGAATTAACTGCTCTTAGTTTCCTGATTTGTTCCACTTGTTTTCAAAGGAAAAATTCACCACCTGATTGAACAACATGCGAAGAGTCCAAGCGCAGAAACATGCACTCTTTTGTTTCTCTGCTTAGTCATCTGTCTTACTCATATCTGCACAACCACAGAGTGGCAGGAGCGCGGCCAGCTCTCAGCTAAGTGCTGTTTGCTCTTTTCTGGTTGGTGTTTAGCTGTTCTGTCCGCCTGTTGGCACGTGGGTGTTGGTGTGAGGAGCAGTCTGTGCTAGCGATGAGAGTACCAGCCCCACCTACACCCTGTAATCCGCATAAAGAGGTGGTGTATAAGATTCACCAGCGGGCGAGCTGATCATTTATACTTTTCAGGATGCGCGAGGCCCTCGGTGATAAAAAAAAATGTCCCAAAGGGTGTGATTACCAGGGGTGCATGTTGACATGGACTAATGGCGTAAAAAACAAGCTGACACGTTTAACTGTAGCCTGTGACACCTGTGACAACACGCAGCGCCCTCAACCTGAGCGGCTGGAATTACACACTGTAATCGCTAATGCTTAGATTTAGCTGAAAGTCAGCCGTTAGGTTATCTCTGGTAAAAACATGGCTGCAGAGAGAATGAGGTGATACACAGAAATATATAAGCCAAATGTGAATTTCCATAATACTCTGCTTTTTATAGAAAGCATTATGCCATACATGATCCCAGTGAATATGTTAAGTGTGTGGTGTATGGAAGGCTGTGTGAGAACAGGTTTCATGTCCATCTGCTTATAAGTGAGTGTTATTCTGAAGTAAAACTTAATCACTGGGCAACCTTAATGTTGGAACGATCGATGAGCTGGCTAAATTATCTTTTTAATATGACTTTTTTTTTTTTTAAGGGAACAAACTAATCTTACACCGCTGCTCTGATTTTATTGAACTCAAATTTGGTGGAGAGATAACCCAAGGTCAACGGATTAGTTAATTGCATTTTGGTGCTGATTAAGATCTGGGATTTCCAACATTATATGATTATCTTAGTCATTGTCATTCTGATGAGCTCATATGCTGGAGCAGGGCTGACACATCGACCTCAGAATCAGCTGCTGGAGAAAGAACATGAACTGCATCGTTGTAGTTTGACAATTGCTCTTTTTTCTTGCATCCATGCTTGAAATTGTTCAGGGAGACACTACACAAATAAGGGGGTTTCCTGAGGCTTTTCGTGTGTGTGTGTGTGTGTGTGTGTGTGTGTGTGTGTGTGTGTGTGTGTGTGTGTGTGTCTGTGTGTGTGTGTTTTTAGCATGGCTGGGTACTAAAGAGTGGCTTTGGTCTGTCAGCAAAACCAGAAGCAGGAAAGACTGATCTGGACAGATAAGTCAACAGAATTAAGAATCCCAGCAGGATATGAAACAGCCCATATTTACTGGCTTGGGAAGCTCTGTCTCGCATGTTGCATACATACATCCTTTACAGGTCTTTGTGCTGCACAGTCATACACAATAGAGCACCATAATGTCAGCGGAAATGGTACATTTCTGAATTTGACTCAGCACATCCCAGTTTCTTTTCCAATGCCCTGACAGTAGCACTCTGTGCAAAATAATCAATGCTAATTCAACTGAGGATGTAAATTCAGCACTAAGTCAGTGCATGTTAATGTCTGCACCATCAGAGTCAAGCGAACGCTCTTTGGATCATTTCGAACACTCAACCCAGAGCTGCATCGGCTCTATCAGTGAACAAGCAACACTCCAATCAACACTTGTCAAATCCAAATCATTGTCACTGAAAAATCAACGTTCATTTCTGCTCGGAGCTTTGCTGCGCGTGTGTGTTCTCGAGCATCACATGTTCTTAAAAGAGCACAAAAATAATATGATGGTTAGAAATTGGCGGTAAAAGTAGGAGAAAGGGGATTTGACAGAATGGCAAATAAACAATGTGCGTGTGTGCTTTCAGTGCGGCTGCATTAAGGCTCAGATGAAAGCCGGCGGAGGGAAGATCTGTGCTCCCTGGCTCAGTGGGAGACACACCAAGCTTTACTCTGATAACCCTCTGACAGTGAGGTGAAGGGGTCCGTGAATTGCTGCTCCAGTCCTGTGCATACAGGACTGCAATACAGAGATATCCTCAACCAGCACTCACCACAGGGCCCTATTTCAGGCATGCAGAAACATAAACGGTATAAACACAGGATAGGGCCATAAAAAGAGAAAGAAAAAAGAAAAAAAGGAGTGAAATTATGAAAGTGACATAAGCAAAGACAGACAGGCAGGAAGAGGCAGAGAAAGGGAGAGACAGCGCTGGACAGATTTGCAGTAACAGAGAGACAGAAAAAAAAACACAGCTCCATTCTGCCTCCCACATCAAAAGCCTTCTCTTCCAAATGTCAGGGCAGCTGGATATCAGGCCTGCTTCTGTGTCGGGCCCTCGTGGTTTGATTTGCTGTCCCTAAACCTTGACGGTCAGATGTGCTGCCTGTCTTTTGTGGTTAATATTTGCGATGCAGCTGGATATAGCAGAGGAGATGACCATTTCTCTGTGGCTGATGTGTATGTTCAACCTGATGTATGAGAGGTTAGGTGAGTGATAGAGAGACAGACGGACTGGCACCTGGAGAAATGTGCAGTGGGAAGGAAACAGCGGCTGCGTTCCCATGATTATGATTTATCACCTCAGGTATAGTGTATGTTTAATCCAGACGGATATCAACCCTCGGTTCTCACCATCGTACATCCCTTCGAGACTGAAGGAAATGGATGATGTCCAACATGTTGTTGGTTGAGCAGGGCTTCAATTTATTTCTGTGCTTTGGTGTTGTTCATATTTACAAAAAGAAACAACACTTTTAATCCCCCTGGAGGGAAACTGAAACCTTTTTACATTTAAAAACAAATTACACAACTTCACACTTGCAAATCGACTGTGCATGGGTGACAGTCCAACCTTTAATCCAGGGGACAAACATCAACAATTCTTTTATTCTTGCGATCATTGCCTTCGTCAGACTTTCTTATTTCCTCTGAACACATGTCCTTCTCTTTCTCTATGTCTCTCTATCTTCCTCCCTCATCTCTGGCCTGACAGACAGAGCCCAATCCCAGAAGATACTTCTTTTCTCCTCCAACTGTCATGAGCGATGACATAACCTTTAAAAGCCCTTTTGGATTGGTTTCTTACGTTGGTCTGCTCTATTTCTGAGCAGCACCCCGCCATGATTGCAGCAATCTTTCACTGAATGCTCAGCCCAGTCTATTATCCCCCGAACATGACATCTAGCACTCTAAAATGAAGACCAAATCAATACAATGAGTGCAGCGCGGTGCATTGCCAGGAAACGGTACAATGCACCTTAATATGTCTCTGGTATTAATTAAACTACCAACAGTAATTAAGCAGAGAAGAACAAGGTAGGGCAACAGTTTGATTTTTATACGTATTTGTGTAAATACTTTGAAATATGGATACAGTCAGTGGATGATATTCTTGCTTAGCGTTAGCTCATATTTGTTGGTTACATATAAGGCTATAGTCATCAGCCAGGTAGCCTAGCTTAGCATACAAAGTGGGGGGAATAGCTAGCCTGGCTCTGTCCAAGGGACCGACCTCTTGCCCACTAACATTACATCTGGTTTACCAAAGCGGAGAGGGGTGTTATATAGGGTGACCAGACGTCCTCTTTTTCCCGGACATGTCCTCTTTTCGAGACCTAAAAAAAGCGTCCGGCAGGGATTCCAAAAACGTCCGGGATTTTGCTACGTTGGAATAATGTGCCAGACTACTTCTTGGCTGTTAGCAGTGACTTCCTGAGTCTTCCAAAAAATAGTCCCCGTGACACCAGCTTTTGTACAAATTAAATACATTATATATAATGTGTTTATTTGTGAGCTTTTGAGGTGCTGATAGGCCTTTTGTTTTTGTAACCTTTCAACAGAGCAAGGGTAGCTCCTCCTGCTCCCTGTTTTCAGTCTTTATGCTAATATAAGATAACCAGCTCCTGGCAGTAGCTTCATATTTACCGTGTATTAAACATGAAGGTGGTATCGATCTTCTCGTCTGACTCTCTGCAAGAAAGAAGCAAATAAGCGTATTTCCCAAAATGTTGAACTATATTTCTTTAAATACACATTACGTGATAAAGTCACGCATTGTACTATTTATAGCCCCGAGGCCCTTAGCGGTGTGTTCGCAGGACTTGCAACATGCTATGCAGAGTTGTATTTACTTAAGGTCAGTGGTCACAAACTGGCCCGGCTTTGATACTTCATGTTTGGTGATTCACCTTCACGCTGGAGCTTCGAGCTGGAGATAATGTGACTGCATGAAGGCGGCACACACCGTAGAGGCATCTGACATGAAACCAGTATTCCCTGCCCTCTTGCCTCGGGGTCCATAGTCATGGCGCTTTTGAAGATACACATGCATGCCTGTTAGCAGCTCACATACATGTATGAATGCACACACCAAAATATGATCTATCTTTGATCTCTGTGCTGGCTGCATATATTACAAGGTGGATTTGTGGTAAAAGCACCTTGGAGGAGGAGAAAGCTGGAAGATTATGAATTCTCCGGCAATTCTCTAGAGAGAGTTGGGGCTTTATTATACATGAGGCATGTTGGGGAGGGGTGGGGGGGAGGATTGGATGCAAGGGTGTCATTTTTCTGCTAAAATATGTAGTTTAACAGTGAAAACTAAATGTTACCAGTTGCATATCAGTAATTCCAGTGAATAGCCAATGTTGCTATTTGTAATGAAATATTTAGTAAGTGAGCAGATGTATAGCTAACAGTATGACATATTATATTAAATGGTATTAGAGCTTAAAAGGCAGATTTTCCAGCCATATTTCTGAACCACTCACGCCATAACTCAAAGACACTGGTACGAAATATTGTCAACAAGTAGCAACAGCGACAACTCTTTTTATTGCCCAAGCAGGGACAGGGGGGGTCCACACACACTCACAGGATAAAAACACATGCACACAACCAAAACACCCAGCTGCCTCAGCGGGAAGAAACATTCACTTGAACACTGTGTTAGTGCCAAAATCAGAATCAATAAGTCAAGGAAGAAAAACAGAGTCATGGCGGCGCCAGACAGCGTGAGAGCAAGACAGAGAGGCAACAGTATAGATTTAAGCATAGTATACTGCAGACAAAGGCAGACACACACTGGCCATGAAGACATAGGCAAGAAAAAAGCCTGTGTACATATATCTAAGCCTTTTTTTGCAGGGAAGTCTATTTTATAACGCGTCTTTTAGCTGATAGTAGCCAGACAGTTGATAAAGTAGCCAGGTCGGAAAAGACAAAGCTTTCCTGTGCAGCTGTTTACTCCCCAACAAAAATAAGAGCTTTTATTATTCAGGCTAAACACACTACAAGTAAGAACCTGCACACAAAACAAAACAGGAACACAAGCTGCCCTTTGGAGGATGTGTTGCCCCCACCCCTCTGTGAGGTGATACTGACTTGAAATTGGGATGCATTATGAACAATAAATAGATATTGAAGTCTAAGCCTATAGGCAGCACGCTACTTTGCACAGTGATGCAAAAAAAAAAAAATGCAGAAGAAGCGCAGTTAATAACATGACAGTAAAAAAAAGGGACGGTTTGAATTTCAGGAGGGGGAATTGAAGAAGCTGGGGAAGTGATTCACGGTGATAAAGCATATAATAAACAACTGAACTGAATGGCGTACATATGTAATGGTTCCAGCACAGTAGCCTGCGAACGTGCCTAATTAAAAAGAGATATGTGCATGCATGTGAACATAATTCATGAAATCACTCTTTTTTTCAGATATTAACAAGCAAACCAAAGAAACACAGACACACAGATATGTGTGTGTGTGTGTGTGTGTGTGTGTGTGTGTGTGTGTGTGTGTGTGTGTGTGTGTGTGTGTGTGTGTGTGTGTGGTTCTAGCTGAGGGCAGCAGTATTGGGGATGGTTTTGGGACTCAGGGGCCCAGTGCCCCCCTTCTGCTCACGGCCTTACTGGTCTGCTCTGCCAGAGATCTAAGATATTTTTTTACACACTCTCTCACACACACACACACACACACACACACACACACACACACACACACACACACACACACACACACGCACGCACACACACACACACACACACACACACACACACACACAGACACACCTCTCTCTGGGTTAGGAGCGGAGAGAAAATAGCGAGAGGGTGAGACAAGACGGAAAGAAACACTGGAAAACTAATAATCATATGTTTAGATATTGTGTGTAGACAATTTGTTGTGTTTTGTAAAACGGTTAAAATGTTCTGATTCGCTACACAACTGACATTTCCTCATTAGCAGCTTTAGTCATCGGGGTGGGTGTGGGGGGCGTCTTTGAATAGCCTCACTCAAGGATTCTGTGTGTGCGTTTGTTTTTCATCGTTTTCTTTGGGATTGTTGGCTGGGTTGGGAACATTGCAACTTGTAAAGCCCGCTGAGACACTATATGGAGTTCTGTACTTGAACTGACTACCAATGGGGGTAAGAAGTTACAAAGTAATTCCTTATCTTTAAGAGAAAAGCTAATGTGTAATATACTCTTATCTTTTTAAGGTTTTCTAATCCCCTGCCCTCCTCTCTTTGTTTCTGTCTCTCTGAATTACTAAGTGCCCAGTGGCCTATAGCAGGCGAGCAGCTCCAGTGAGCACACAGTGGTTATAATTCACAGTCAATCTGTGCACTGGACCGCCACACAGACTCATTTAAATACTGCCCGCAGCCATTACTATATTTCACTGTCTCTATCATTATCGGTATCTCTCCCCTGCCTTGCTCACTTGACCTGCATGCTTCTTGCCGTGACTGCTTCTATTTGTTTCTTTTTGGACTATCACTCACGTGTGCGGTCACAGCATCACTCCTTCCCCTTCCAATAATGATTCCATCCCAGCTTCTTTCCTTTCTCCTCCTCGCCTCCTCTCATACTCTTTATTTATCTGTTCACCCAATCCTCAGAGCTCCGGGGGGTGAGTTGCCAGGATGCCAGGAAGCTCTGAGTTACGTATCTTTTGTTTGTGGTCCGTGGCAATGATGTTCAGACAGGGAGCATGTGGGGCTGTGTTAGGGTAGACATCTAGTTTCGAGGATGTCTTGTCATTTACAGTACATATACCAACTGACCTCTGACCTGCCTCTCCCGTTGTATGTCATTAAAGCAGTTCAAATGTATTCTTTTGGTCCCTCGGGGGCAGTGAAATCAACTGTAAACACAACATTGACACATTATCACTATACAGCTGTTTGTGTCTCAGTCACTCACTGCTTCATAAATATCTTATTTGGTTTGTTGGAAAGGTCAATGTGGATCTCCGCGGGTGTCCATCTGCAGTGGTTGAGGTGTGAGTGAGCGAATGAGTGATCAAGTAAAACGAGCGATTGAGGGAATTGGAGCATGGTGAGAGATTCAACCTGCGAGTTGTAATCATCTCCAGCTGCTGCCCACCGTCTCTCTCTACATTTCTCTGTTCTTTCGTTGTTTTATTTTCCTCCAGATTCCCTTGCTCGGTGTCCTTATGAACCATC
Organism: Myoxocephalus aenaeus; assembly: GCA_038501785.1. NCBI lineage: Eukaryota > Metazoa > Chordata > Actinopteri > Perciformes > Cottidae > Myoxocephalus > Myoxocephalus aenaeus. The sequence continues at coordinate 5,005,640 of JBAMJR010000053.1, forward strand.
CCCCTTCCTCCCTCTCTACCCCGGTGTTATAATCTTCCACGCTGCAGGAACAATCTAGCTCAGGGCACCCATGGGCTGTGTTTATGCCGAGCTCCAGGCTCCCCAGGCAGGCAGGCGGGGGAGAGAAGAATCCCCCCACCGAGCCTCACCGCAGGTTCACCGGAGGTTCTCATGGCTTCACTGCATGCCACCCTGCAGCGCACAGTTGGTGCTGGCCTACGGAAAAAGAAAACATCCCAGAGGATGGGAGATTATATTGGATTGTGCCCCCTATAAAACCATTTGTGGAGTTATTTTAAAGCAAAATCTATCAGACTTTTAAGTGAATGTTACATTCTGGGATGTTAGTTTGTAAAGATGAGTCAATCTGGCCCTATTCAGCACATTCTTTCTTTCAAATGTTGTTTTCCCAGACATTACATAGAAAGCAAGTTGTGGGAATGGATTAATTCCTTCTTTGTGCTGAAACTCATCCCTGCGATTACATAAGACGTCATAACAAGCATCACGCTTCCTCTTCTTTGTGACTAGAGGGTTGCCTGGCAACTCCAAGAACGTCTGCCTGGCTGCGTCCCTGCAACCTTTTGCGACACACACACACACACACACACACACACACACACACACACACACACACACACACACACACACACACACACTCCCATGCATACGCACATACAACCCACTCTTTTAAATCCCCTGTTCTCCTCTGGAAGGGTTCTGCCTCAGAGGTAGATGAGCTTACTTGGTCCTGTTATCTGTGTTTATTCAAGTTAATGACACTGATAAAAAGGAGAAGTCCGAAAAGAGAACAGAAACTTCACTGGACACCAGATGACAGCGTGGAGTTTCCCAACTAACTTCCTGGCCAGAGATGGCCAAAGGAAATGATGTCTTCTTTGAAGTCTTGGGTCTTTGGAGTCAAATTTCCTTGTTCTGCCAAACTTTTTGTCAACACTAACACACTCAAAATGAATCACTATCGCGGTGCGTCTGATTGGGTTGCAGCAAAGCTGGATGACGACAACAGATGGGTGACGGCTGACGGGAAGAATATAAACAGACTGAGCTATCCAGATGTGCGACATCGTCTTGTTGAATGAGCAGAATTAGCCGGAAGCTTTGAGTCCCCATCCTATGTCACTTTTAGTCAGACAGACGTGACTTTGACAAATATAGATCTTCTATCCTGATGAATGTAAAAACTCACAGGAGACAGATTATGAAAAGAGTGGTCAAATCTAAGCAGCTGACATACCATGACTTTTACTCCCATAATACAACTCAGTGGCCTTTATAGAGAAATGTAAGATCTAATTTATCTATATTTCGATATATATATATATATATATATATATATATATATATATATATATATACATACACTAGTTTATCTTAAAACAATTCTGTGTGATGCTAACCCATTTCAGCTGGAACTGCCTGAATGACCCATGTGTGCTGTCTGTGATTTGTTTCAGATGTCTCAATACTGCTACACTGTGTGAGGTCCCACCCTGATGGTTTTTCGCTGTACTCTGGGCTTCACATGAGATGTCCTCTGTATGGCGAGTGCAGGTGCATTGACGCTGTGTGGTATGGTAAACAGAGGCAGCCCTTATAGCCCTTTAACGGGTGCAAAGCCAGTCTCGGGTCAAGCTTATATCATGTTAAATACTAGCTCGAAATATTCATGTTTTATTGTAAGAAATAACATTGTCACACGACGGCAAGCACTGAGTAAGAGTGGACTTCTTTAGCACCTCAACAGGAGGGACACATGGACAAACATGTTGAAAAGATCAAACTTCCAGCCCTCTCATGTCTTTCATCTGCATCTGGATTTTAACTCCAGGTAAAAACAGAGAGAGGTTGTGTATTTTTCAGCACTGATGGAACAAATAATACCACATGGGTCGATAGGCACTTGAAAATCATGTTGTTGTTGTTTTTACTTCCCACAGGCACAAACACAGACAGAAAAAAAAGAGAAAAGGAGAAAGGGAGAATTGTGCAAATGAAAAGAAACGCTGCAAAAGATGCAGGCTAGCGAATGAAAACGAGGTGTAGTCATCCAGCACTTGAGATTCCCCAATAGATTGTCTGCCTGTTTTAATAGCCTTTGGGCATAATGTTCCCTTCAGATGGGATTCCATTGTCTGGAAGGCTGCTGCCTGCACAGACACACACACACAGACTCTAGCATAATCCACGTGCAGTGTTATATTTAAAAGGGTGTCATGTTTTGTTAATGGCATTGTTTATTTGCCCTCTCCTACCTCCCTTCTGGAAACTGACATAATATGTACCATATAATGACTCAGATGTCGGACTTATAGGGTAACGGGAAAGATTATCTTTTGAAGTTAAAAGTTTTGACTTCACCACTTTAACAGCATTATAACTTCAAACAATTCCTTCCTCTTGCCTCTCCGGGTGGCTGCGCTAACCGGCCGCCTCCCGCTAGAACCTTTTAGAAAGGATGTCTGAACTTATTTCAAGTGCTTTTCTTCCACCCTTTTCCACAATCTCTCCCACAGTGGAGGAAGTGAGGAAAGTCCTATAATAGGAGCGGGGCTTTTCTGAGGAAATGGAATTGAACAATCTGTCTGAGCTCAGCCCTCTATTGAATCAATGCCCAGGGCTCTCTTGGTCTCTCTGTCCGTTGAAACCTGCAAATCACATCCAAGCAGCTGTTGTGTTGTTTGAAGGACTTGACCACATGGAAGATTTTTTTTTAAAAGAAGTGAAACATGCTTTACAACAGGTTAAAATATGACTTGATGCCTCAGATGGAGTCATGGATCTTGCTGCTTCTGAGTGATTTGTTTGGTGTTGCTGGTGTTAACGCCATACTACACTATTTTGGACCACAACTGGAGGTGGAAAAGGGTGTCTACCTCCAGACAGGCAGCAGGTAATGAGGACATAGCAGAAGGCGCCATTTACCCCCAATGCAAAGCCATCAGGGCCACGACAAGCCACTAAATGTGTTTTGATCTCCTTAATCAAGCCAGATGACAATGACTTTACCTTATCAGCGCTGCGAGTTTGTGTGTGTGCGCTCGAGTATGTGCTTGTGGGACTTATTGGATTTTCCCCCGGGACTCAGATAAGCCTCTACCTGGAGTGAGAACGCTTCCATTGCAGATTCTTATTCAGATTCTGCAGTAAATTGATGCTCCCAGCCACTTGCTCAAAGCAAGTTAGAAGTCAAAGCTCACCTTAAAATAGCATTTAGGCTAAACAGAAGCAACGTCTTACTGCAGTAGACCCAATGCAAGCAGTGTCAGTCAAAGCAGGATGGCTTTGAAAAAAATCAAATGTATCCTGCTGTGTAATTGGATAACTGACGAGCAAACTAATTTGAAACTATTTATTTAAAGAGAGGCTGTGACCCAGTGACTTTCAGCTGAGAGCGTGATTAGGTTTGAAGTTGAGATGAAAAGGCAGAGCAGAGTTAATGGGGGCGGCATACAGGTGTTTTTGACCGACCTTCCCCCGACTCTTTTGTTCTCACTTTTCTTTTTAACGTATTTTTTTTTACCCTGTTTGAACAATTAAAATCCATGTTAAGGATCCTATTGATCTTCACATATTCAGAACAAAAGACCCCCCTCTCTCTCTGGAGGTTAATGGATTCAGATTGAAGTTGAAAAGTATGAGCCAGTAAGACAAATGTGTGCATGGGTGGAGAAGTAATCAAAGAGACAGAAGCGTATAGCCTAGCTGTCATATTAAGCTGTCTGATAAAGCGCTAAACCCCTCTCAAAACAACAAAATGAGGGGAGCGAGTATGGGATTCAGCCAGTGACTAACAGACTGTCATTAGGAGCTGGGCGCTCTAATTTCAGCACCCTGCCTCTATCAACCAGCAATGGTTTTCATTTCCCAAACAGAGCTTTGATAAATAATGTGAATTTTAGTTATGACAGGCGGTGTCCAAGCTAAGTGGGCTTGATGCCAAATGATACAGTGTGGCATTTATACAGGTCGCATCAAATCAAGTTTGTTTGGAGCATTCACATCAGTGCCGCTGTGGCAAGATAGAAAGGCCCTGATGGAATAGAAAAAAAACACAGCTACTGAATCAGAAATGTGTATGTTTCTAATTTGCAGGATAGGAGAATTTAGAAAGATGTATGTGAGGAATGTTTTGACATATTGCGAAATTCAGTTAACATATTCAGTAAATATAAAGCTGTAGCCTGCGGCCAGTTAGCTTAGCTTAGCATACTGAAAGTAAACAGGGGGAAACAGCTGGCCTGGCTTTGACCAAAGGTACCGTCTCCTCTCGAGCTCAATCTTTAACACTTCATATATAATTAGTTTAATCTGTAAAAAACAAAAATGTAAAAAGCGAAGGTGTGGTTTTACAACAGCAACTTCCTTGAGTTTTATCATGAGGTTGCCAGGTTGGTGAGCGTTGTCTTGGTGGTACTTAATGGTACCTTGGTGGTACCAATTTCTTGGTGGAAATTCTTACTGCCAGATATTTCAGGACGTGGAACAAGTGAGAGCCACTTCACCTCTGGTCAATGAGAAAAGGAAGAGGAGACACTATATTTTAAAGAGAACTGTTGTAGGTTTGTGAAACGTCTCCTCCGCTCAGCTTTTGACACAGTGTTTCCATCAACACAGCCCCGAGATCCTTTCCTATCCTCGCTCACCCCCCAGCAGGCTTAACACCGGGCAGCCTCGCCACATTGCTCCAGGCCATATCATCTATGAATTATTTAAAAACAGTAGTGTTGCACATGAAATTAATATTCAGACATTTTCCATTATCTGCTGTCAGCTCTCTCTCTCTCTCCCTGCTATCTGTTATTATGGTAACGATCTGTATTCCTGTGGCATGAGGTTGGTCAGGGCTGGTGCCCATTGATGCAACGTGTCAGGCATGCTGAGTGAGGTTACACTGGGATGCTCTGTTTCTCCTTCCTCCCACACTGGTTAACTGGCAGGTGATTTCTCTCTCTTTCCACTACACATTGCTGAGACTTGCCGAAACCAGTTCCCACTGTTCTCACTATAACGTGCCATTACTCAGTGTATACATTTTGAAATGCAACTCTTCTGCGGGCGTTCCAACTGGTTTGGTGATTTGATATTTACATTGCGCGCTTCAGAGCGTCACACGTTTAAAGGGAGACGCAGCTCAGCAGCGAGCACAGTTCACTGACTCAATACATTATGGATCAAAAAGCATCTCTTGGAATTTCACTTGCTCTATTGCAGTGAGCGCCGGGTGCCCTTTGAATTTCAAACAGAATGGCTCCCCCTAGTGCCAAAGACAGCCACAACGCCTGGATGCTCCTCCAGAAAATAGGTCCAATATTACAGGGAACTTTCACTGTAAAGTGTTTCTGTCTCACATCATTAAAACCTCTTGCCAGCTTTTCTTTGTTTTTGTCACTGACTAACTCAGTTTGCTGTATTGCTCAAACCAGTTAGCAAATATTAGAAATCAAGTCTCTTTAAACATTATTTCACACACATTCTACCGTATAAATATACCATTTGACCTCACACTATTTGTTATTGCGTCCACTCAAACACACCGCAGTTTCACACATGATGAATTATTCAAGCTACCAGAGCAGCAGGCCAGTCCGTGCACGGTGCCCTCAGGACTACATGCAGCCTCTTCTAGAATTGAGTACAGTCTTGCGTTGGGCCTTCTTGAGGATAAAAAGTGTTTGTGTCACCTCAAATATATTGGAGACAGCACATCACTCCATGCACAAAGTGAAGGACAAAGAATGGTCATACCGTGTGCGTACTCATTATTGTATTGCTATGTTGTCTTTAATGTCAGAGTCAGTCAGTCTGCAAAGGAGGATGTTTCTCAGCAATGTGGATACAAATGTTTATACCTACATTTACTGCAAATGCAGGTAACACTTTATAATAACTGCACGCTATGAAGCATTAGTTAAGTACGAGTAAACACGTAATTCATCATTTATGAAGCATTGTTCCACACTTTATAAATGATGGATTCACCATTTGTAAATGAAGTATTATATAATGCTTCACAAGCGTGCAGTTATTATAAAGTGTTACCGAGTCATAGGACCAGAGAGTGACTTCTCGAGTCCACTGCTGCCTCTAACATGACCAAATATTACAGAGACAAACACAAATTAAGGGTAAGACTTTATAATAACTGCATGCTATGCAGCATTATATAATACTTAAATTACAAATGGTGAATCCATCATGTATAAAGTGTGGAACAATGCTGTATAAATGATGAATTAAGTGTTTACTCATACTTAACTAATGCTTCATAGTGTGCAGTTATTTTAAACTGTTACCCTCCACTGTTTTATGGAACGCCATAACTTTCTTTCTGTATTTCGCCCCACGATGAAGGATTCGGTCTGTGCTTTGCTTAAATTTCAACTGCTCCATCCTGTTGTCATGGCCACTGCCTGCTGAAGAGATTAAGCAGATATAATTTACTGTCGCTTTTTTTGTACTTGCTAATATGTTGATCGTGTTGAACTTTTCTTGTTTGTCGGATGTTATCTTGGCAGGATGTGCAGGGAAATATTTTATTTGGCAGGACAATTTGATTAAGTAAAGATTGAAAAGAAATTACTGAATATGTTTTTGAGTCCAGCGTCCACGTTTTAGGAGCGCTTGGGGATCAAGGCAGTTGCTTCTGCAAAGAAAATACGATCTAAACTGACGACTGTGCGATAAAAGTCTCGTAAAAAATCTATAAAAATCAATCAATCAATCATGTGTTCTGGTTCAGCTCCCAATAGTCGAACACGAGGCGCATGAAAAATGAAAGTCAGCTTTGAATTCTGCAAGCCTATATATTCTGATGTTTGTCAGGTCTGAGCTGGCAGGAACACTGTTGACAGTTGGGCCGTGGGAATGGCAGCATGGAGGCTGCATCTGTGAGATTTTCCACTTCTGTGAAAAAGAATGAACTATTTCTGTTCTGTCAAGCAAAAAGCCGAGTGACGGAAACAAACAAAAGCCAGAGAAGATAATTAACTGGAATGATTCAATCTCAGCTCTTTGTGAGGCCAATATTTGATAAATGTTCACTTGGACATTCGGCAGCATGCAGGACAACTTTGTGGAAACTGTGGTTATCAGATGCTGTCCCGTATTTGACCTCTTAACTCTCTGTCAAGAAGTTAAACTAAAACACAAGATTACACGAGCTGTATCGAGTTTGCTTCATGGACACAGCAGTGTGTGTGTGTGCAATAAGAGTGTTCATGTTGTAAATCCGTACACAGAAGGTAAAGTACATTTATATATATATATATATATATATATATATATATATATATATATATATATATATATATACCTTGTGATGGATAGTGTCTGATGATGGATAGTGTCTGATGAACAACTTCAAAATAGTGCATTCCAAAACAATGCCCAAAAGACTAGAATCCAGACCAAGAAACTCCAACATGACAGCTGGAGGACAGATATTGGACATGCGCCTGTCTCTTTCTGTCCAGGAAGCTTATGTGTTACTGATACCCATTGTCCCACATATTTGAGGAAATGTTCCAACTTCCCATTTGGCTAGATTACGGAATTAAAATGCACCAGTGATTATTATCAATGCCAATAACTGGCCTTATTTTCAGTGACACACATGGAAAATGAACGCCTATATCTTCTTCAGTTCGTGTCAGCTTCCCGCAAAACAAGACACGAGTAACTCTGCAGATTTTGGGCCAAATACATATTTCAATGACTATGGGGATTTGAAGATTCAAATTCTCTCTAAATTTTATTATTCAGTTCTTGAGCTAAAGAAATTGATACAATGCATTCATCCTTGAGTTGTTTACTGCAATTGCCGCTAACTGCAGAATGTGGAACTGTGGTCTCAGGGAATGTATTCTCTCCTGTCATCTTCGTCTTACTCCTGTACCTCTGCAAGTAAAGCAACAAGACTGAAGCAGCGCTGAGTTAAACCTATTTCATTTCATGAAAGAAAGAAACATGAAACACCCTTGCACAAATATTAAAATATTAATGTCAATGTTTTTGTCCTCAAAAAGAAGAAAACTTTGAGCAGACTTTTGGACTGTTCCAATCAATTGCTCTCCTTCGAAAGGCATGACAGAATCCCGCCTCATCCCAAATCCATCTCATTCGGGGCAGTGCTCGAGGAGCATGAGCCATGAAGCGTAATCACATTGGATTGCATTATATTGGACACTGTGTCCATCTCCTGTGTACTGCTAATTGATTTAATTTGTATAACTGCTTTAGATTTAGAAGTTTCTGTAGTAAAACTTGGCAAAGGCACCCAAGAACAGAAAGACTAAAAGACGTTACAATAAGAAATTGTCTTAAAAAAATCCAGTTGCTTTTATTTTGTTATGTTTCTGTTCTGTTGTCTATCTTTGCATACACAACATACATGATTGTACATGTTCTGCAAGGGAAATAAATGCATATTCTGCATTGTTTCTCAAAGGACTGTAATCACAGGAGGTTGTAATCACAGTTTCTAATTATATATGATGAGCATATCTGCAGCATCACAGTTCTCTAATCACGGCATCCATTGTAGAGGCATAAAATGAGTGACTGCATCAACTGCATCACAGAGCTCTATCATCACAGTGTTGATTGCATTATGGACGTGAATGATTACAATCACAGCATTACGGAGGGACATTACAGGAGGCTGTGTATCGCACCAGAGCCCTGTGATGTTACATGATTATGTTGCATGCAGATTGTATCACAGACAGGTGTAAAGGATGCACTCAAAGCCTTTACTTAAGTATAAGTAGCAATACCAAAATGTAAATAGTATGTTAAAAGTAAAGGTGCTTCATTTTACTATTGCACATGCAAAGAATTTGATTTTTTTTTTGGACAATCACAAAGCTAGACAAGTAACGTTAAAGGTCAGGAATAGACTTTTTTACTTTTACTTACTTTTTTGTTCAAAAAGTAATTAAGTATCAAAAGCAGAAATATATATATATATATATATATATATATATATATATATATATATATATATATATATATATATAACTTCACTTAGGCTTTACATCCCAACCACGGTCTGTAAATAAGCTACTCTTCAACCTACGATTTACAAGTATAGCCACAAATATATATATATATATATATATATATTTTTTTTTTTCTTCTTTTTTTTCTGCTGCTTGGGTCAAATGTTTTTCTGTTGCCTTTATTAAAGATCAGAAGTTTAATTTAGACTTTGCTTCATACTATGTCTAAAACTGTTATGACCATAATCAGATACACACGTCACCTAAAATAACCAAATACGCATCGTGTCCACGTTTCTGCTGCCTGCATCACGCGCCAACACACGCGAGGCGTGCTTCTGTTTCCGGATTGGTCGGAGTTGCCGGGAAAACTCCTCGTGACATGTCAGCCGGTATAAAAGCTCGGAGCCGCCCTCTTCGTACGTAACCCTGGTTTATGAGGGAAAATGTATCGTCTCGGTCAACAGTTTATCTCCCAGATCGCCTTCAATTCCTTTTTATCCGCGGTGCCACGGGACTATTTTCATTTTACGAGACAACATAATAAAATCCGGTCGTGTATTGGCTGATTTTTGATCAAACTGTACATTCATCTGCACGAAAATGCCGAGGAACAAGAAGAAGAATAGCAAGGGTAAGTAAGCGAGCGGCCGCGGTGCATTGGCCCTGCGCATGTGCTCATGGTAGCTGTAGTTCATTCCGTGTTTTCAGTCTATTGAATGGAGTTGAACGTGTCGATAGCGAGGACTACAAACTCCAGAGGCTGGCCTACGTCAAAAATACAAAGCTAACTACCCGTGGTCACACAAAGCATCGCTTTTACAAAAACGTGCCATCATACGACAACATTATTCTTATTCATTGACACACTAGTTTAATGATAATACACTAAAATATACAACGCTACTTCACACCAGCCCTTCATTCTCGTCGTACGCTACAAGCTAACGTCTGTTAGCCCTAGCTAGCTAACGTCAACTTCCCTCTAGCAAGAAACCGCTTTGGTCGAGGTACATGTAATGTAAATAATACACATACTTGACAGCTTTGGGGTTTGATTATTGCCTCGGTAGACTAATAAATAACGTGTTGTGGGTGTACAAATTAAAAACAACTAACTAAGCTAGCGTTATATATGTTAGCTAAACATTCGCTCGAACTCTGTAGATTGACCTCAATTAATCTTTAGCCGAATATGTGACGTTAAGCTGGCATGCATGCCAGGTACCTGTTCATGAATGCCAGGTACCTGTTTGCCTGTTTGTTGTTATTGTTTAGCGACAACAAGGCGGACATTTTGGACGCAGGAGAGCGGGGCGGTAAAGAGGCGGCGCCCGGTTCTCAGAAATCAGCTGTCCTGTGGGGAAAGTCCACGTAAACACACACACAAATAGCCTCCTTTAGGTGGCTACAATGGCCATTTTTTAAATGAGCAGACATTGCGTCTGTCACGGTCGGATGTATTAAAGTACTTTTATTCATGGCTGGGACTACTTTAACACATGTTTTTATAGTGCGACGTGTCACCGCATGTCTTCCAGAGGGGAATTCAGGTCAGCAGACAGACGCCTGTTGAGTCTGGGTTACAGTAAAACAACCATTGTGGAAGCACGTTATTACACCTTATATTGTATTATTAATGGTTTCTAACAACTACATACAATCAAAGAGTTTTAGTTTAGACAAAATGAACAGACTCAAGATGTTCACACCCTTTTCAGCTCAAACTTTTCACAACCTTCCCACACTCCTCTTGCCTAAGGCCTTTTTAAAATATTCAGCAAAGACTGGCAACTGTGTGTGTGTTTTTTTTGTTTTTTTGTTTTTTGGAGTGCCTGTTGTCAGCAGGGTTTCTTTCCAATTAACCTCACCGTATCACTTGTACTAATACGGTGTGGACTTGGGGAAATAGAACAGCTTCCCTCTTGCCCTCCATGACGCGTGGTTGTTTGCTATTGTGTGTTTTGGACGGTTTCCGAAACTGTGCGTCTGTTCTGAATAGTAGTTTTGGACCTGAAAGTATTTACTGTAGCAGATTGTCAGAGCTTCTGTCAGGTCCCCAAAATTCCGCCATGTTGACCCATGACCCTCCAATGTTTACACAGTCAACAGAAGTGTGGGTTTTTCATTATGCAATAATGAAAGTACAGCAGGCAAGATAAGGCGTGCAAAGGACATGCATTTAGATTAGATAACTGCGGTATTTGCTACAGTTCCTGTGTGCAACTGTGGTTGCATAAGGGCCTTAACCGGACTAGCTGCACTGTACGAACACATTTGATTCATCCAAATGATATCTTCTGTGCTTATGGCTTTCTCTCTTTTTGTTCACAGGGGGGCAACATGGAAATGTGCATCCTTTCAGTGATGAGGACGCCTCCATTGAGACCCTCAGTCATTGCAGCAGCTTCAGTGACACCGCCAGTGTCGCAGATGAAGGTATGTTTGTGTGTGCGTCTATGTGTGTGTATCGTATGCTATTGGGCAACTTATTGAGTAAAACTGCCAGTTTTGTTTGTTTTTTAACTCGAGGACCTCCAAAAAGTTATAGAATGTACTGTGCAGTATATCAAGTGTCTACGTCCTGTGGCATTTCCAGGTGGAGAGGCCAGTGAGGACTCAGCCCAGGAGGATTTCCAGTACAAGCTGAAGGGGTTGATAGACAGCACGGTTGATAAGAGGTAATTAAATGTGCTCCCTACACATGCTATCTATTATTGGTACGCAGACTGCAACATGTCTGTTCAGAGTTTGTTGGGCCTTTTTTGTTAGTTCATGTCATATAGCCTGCACTGTTTTATTAGACTTAGACTAGTCTATTGTCTGCTATTTGAAACTAAGTAGATGCATTTTAAATCAAAAGTTTCTATTGCTTGACTCGTAGGGTCCTCATCCAAGCTCTTGGCTAAAGCAGAGGGTGTTTAGCACACTCATTTCTTCATTAAAATCTTTTTTTTCCCCTGACATTTCACTTTGCTGCATCACTCTTCAGTATTTCTTCATACTGAAGGAGAGCGGTAATGATATGTGTTGTTGCAATAATTAATGTTTTGATCGGTTTCCTCAGTGCTAAGACCAGACAAGGAGCACTGGATGGGCTTAAGACTGCAATGGCCACACGGATCCTGTACGAGTTCACCTCAGAGAGAAGGATGACCATCACAGACAGCATTGAACGCTGCCTGAAGAAAGGTATCAGAAAAGATCATTAAAGTGTTATTTTGACAGTCTGGTCTTATAGATCTATGTTTTTGTTGCCTTTTTCTAATACGAGTGGCTCTCGAATACTGGGTTTGAATCAAGACATGAAAGTAACTGTATTATAACGGGATCTGTTCCAAATCCACCGGAAACCTTCATGCCCACCCTCCCTCATTGTCAGGCAAAGGCGAGGAGCAGCGAGCGGCAGCTTCTTTAGCCTGCCTGCTGTGTATCCAGCTGGGCTCGGGCATCGAGAGCGAGGAGGTGTTCAAGACCCTGAAACCCATCTTCAAAAACATCCTGGCAGATGGATCAGCCAACATACAAGCCAGACAGGCTGTGAGTACCTGGTGTGGTTGTCTGGGTTTCTCTGAAACGTGTACATGCTGTGGAAAGTTAATTAAATTCAGTTTATTTTGTTTAGCCTCAAATTACAAATTTCCCTCGGAGCAAAACTTGTCTGCTGACCAAAGCTCTCTGTTTACCTTCCAGGTTGCGACAAGTCTGGGACTCTGTACTTTAGTTGCAGAGGATGACATTTTGGTAAGTTCTCGGTCTCTTTTTGGTATGTTTTCTGTGGTTTGACGCGTCTGTTTGAGGGCAAGCTGCTGTGATGTCTCCTCTACAACCGTCTGTCAGTCGTGTTCTCTCAGCTGTAACATTCTGCCTTAACGTTGGTGATGTTATCAGCTCTGGCATCTGAACTCAAAAACGTACCTCGAGCAATTGATTGTTATTTGAAATGATTTTTTTTAATGTTTTTTTGTTTCTTTTTTTCTCAAGTGTTTTTGAACACCTCCAGTATTTAATAACCATGTTTCACATGATCTGTGCTGCTTCGCTTCTCTAGGACGTGCATGCTACCATGGAGTACTTTGAGAACCTGTTCACCCGGTCCTATGCGAGGATGGACGGTACCTGTCCTTTGATCAGTCCCCAGACGAGCCAGCTCCACACCAACGCCTTGCTGTCCTGGGCCTTGCTGCTCACCATCTGCACCGCCAACCAGCTCAAAGACATCCTGTGCAAGTAAGACCCGTAGTTGTCAACCCTTTAACAGAGTCTCACAGTTGCGTTTGTGAGCTTAACCTTAACCACACATTATTTTTATTTTAAGCACTGAAAAAATTTAAGAAATTATGTATTTATTATATTTTGTAATGCATGTGTTTTGTTCTGCAGACACCTGCCTAAACTGCCAAGATTGCTGGAAAGTGAGGACGTCAACATGAGAATTGCTGCAGGGGAGACGATTGCCCTGCTCTTTGAGTTGGCCAGAGACATGGACTCAGTAAGTTAATTGTCATTCCTGTAGTACAGTCCAGTCAAGTGATGGGACTGAATCACTGTTGTTGGATGCAAAAGGGACTGTAGTTTGGTCTTTGTTGTTGCCCTACATTTTCTCTTTGCATTCAGTACATTTCTTTATCCTTTTTTCATTGGATATGAATGCAGCATTTCTTTCTTTGGCCCTTCAGGAGTTTGAGTTTGATGAATGGGAGCAACTTTGTGACAAACTGAACGCCTTGGCCACGGACTGTAACAAGCACAGAGCCAAGACCGACAAGAGGAAGCAGCGGTCTGTGTTCAGGGACGTACTCAAGGCTGTTGAGGTTGGTGTTTGATGTCAGTTAATCTTGGTTTGTTTGGTTTTCTATGTTTCTTCCTCCTCTTAGCCTCTTAGCCTGGGTGCCTAAGAGTGAACAAGCCAGAGATTCTGTGTTTATAGTTGAGAAAGAGGACCTCTGAGGACTGCGGCTGTCAATTTAAGAATCTGTTTCGATGCATTTTCTCACCTCCAATCTACATTCTTCTAGGAGGGTGACTTTCAGTGTGAGAACATCCGCTTTGGGACGGAGCGCATGACCATTGACAGCTGGGTGAGAAAGAGGACATATGATGCCTTCAGAGAGTTTGTGGGCTCTGGAATGAACTACCACTTACAGGTATGTTGTGATTTTTCCCCCCTGCCTTGTTTAAAAAAAAATAATAATAAATGAGTATGGCGTTAATATAGGAGTCAATGACGCACTCAAAATTTAAATGCACGTGAGTTTACCTTTTTTTTTTATTGCACTGCAGAATCATGAGTTTGGGTGGGGTTGGCTGCAATGTAACAGGAGCTCTTTTCTCCTGCCTTGACACAGCACTAAAAGACAATGAAGATCTGTGGGCCTGCCTGATGCAGGAAGACACCACTTACAACTTGATTTAGGATAATGTTGCGGCTTGACAGAAGAAAAAACGTAATTACAAGTAGCTGGTTTGGAAAGTAGTCTGCACTCTGGCTGGAAGCCAGTGCTTGTGGAAAAGTGCAACATTTCACAAGTGAAGATGAGCACATAAACCCCCCCAAAAATACTGTATCTAAAAGTTGCAAGCTAGTGTCTCGCAGATTTTGTATTATGCTGTAGTATTATTATTATTATTATTATTATTATCCTAGTAGACCACAAAACTCACTTTATTCACTTTAATCACTTCAACCGGTGCAATATAAATATACATTGTAATATGTCTGTATATATAGTATTGTTATTCTGGATTCTTACTGTTTTTTAAATTTACATTTTATTACTGTTTATTTATATTACTTGTTTTTTGATTTTTACTACATGTCTCTTGTGTGCACTTTACCCATCTGCTGCTGTAATCCTGCAAATTTCCCCACTGCGGGACTAATAAAGGAATATCTTATCTCTTATTTTATTGTATTATGGTGATGGATGGTAGTATTTTCTTTGACATATTTTTTTTCCCACTGCTCTTAAGGCAAATGAATTCATCAGAGACGTGTTTGAACTGGGACCGCCTATGCTGGTTGATTCAGCCACAATGAAGGCCATGAAAATCCCTCGCTTTGAAAGGGTACGTACGTGCACGGGTCATTTCAACTCTCGCGTTGTAATGTTAAATCCCTTTTGTGTCGATAAGCAGTTAAAACTCTTGCTTCCCGTTTTGAAACCTTGTGTGACGAGGTTGCCACATCAAATAATAATAATGTGTATAATTAAAACTTGTGGTTTTTATTTAATTAATTAGTTTTTACTTAACTTCCCCCATCTCTGTTCCAGCATCTCCACAACTCTGCTGCATTCAAGGCTCGGACCAAGGCCCGAAGCAAGTTCAGGGACAAGAGAGTGGATGTGGGAGAATTTTAGACTTTTTCTTTTCTAATTCTTTTTTTTTTTTCTTCACTCTAATAACATATTTGTCAGGCTTTTTAGATGAATTGCCACACATTTGTGTCCATGTGATCATCCCTCGAAATCTATCTTTTAATATTAAGCACTCGCCCTCTGGAGACTTGGAAGGTGGCTTCATTACACAAGATTCTTTTTTATAGCCGCCTTTCAAACCTGCAGGAGGTGAGCGTTTGATAATCAAACAATAGATTTTGTATTAACTTTAATGTATCCACACATCAACAGTGGTGTTGTACATATAGTGTATGTTTGTTTGCTGCTATTGTTAATATTCATAATGTGGCCCTTTTTTATTTTTTGGGAACTTAAGTTATATTCACCATGTAGGTCTACTTAGTTCATAGCGATGTCAAAACGCATGCTGTGACTGATCTAACCCCTTAAATCATTTCTATTGTGTTTCTCTACCATGATAACTCAGAGTAGGTTATTTCTGTAGAACCTCTGTGAATATTGTGATGTCTTTTACGTTTTGGGTATATACGCAAAAAGGGATGGTGAAATAAAAAAAAAAAGCTGTAAGAAATGAATCCCTAATTCTTTTTTTTCATGTTTTTTCTTACACAAGATGTACAGTGTTTACTGACGGTGATGCAAACCATTAGGGGATGCTCAAAGCATCATTGCCTGTTGTTAAGACTATATAAGGCAGTAAGTAGGCTTTGGGGGAAGTGACTTGAAAATTCACTGGAAGAGGAGAAAGAGAAGTGAGTTTTGAGAACCAGAAGTCTGTCCTTTTCTTCCTGGCAGATCTATTATGTATTTATATATAGATATAGATATATATACACACACACACACACTCACACTATATATGGAGGTGATTTTGAGCAAAGGGGCAGTACAAATAATTTTATTTATTGCTGCTTCCACACTTCAAAGTGAAGGAACTTGCAGCCAAGGGCGCAGTGGCATTCTAGTGACACTGACTGAGCAGCACACCCCGCCTCCATCTCCCAACATGAATATGAGACTGTGATGGACCCTCTGGGCTTATTGATACGCGTCCACAGGAAATGATGGAGATCCAACATGCATTGTGCACGCTATACCTCACAGGGGTCCCACTTGAAAGGTTTTTAAATACGGCCATAAAAATACTCCATAACAACGAGTGTCACTTGATAACGGTTAATGTGTCAGCGCTACAAATAGTCCCAGCAATATGTTTTGTCCCGTTACCCAGGAGTTTGGCACACACACACACTGCAATCGATGCCCCCATTCAGCCGCCCCGGACCTCAGGTGAACCATTGTTGCCATCAGGGGGAAGCAGCAGCATGGAGTTGATACATTTCGTTTCGTGGTCTGTCTTTTTGACTTTCTCTCAGAGGACGGTTGTGTTTCCAGAGTACTCGTGTCCTTTTACTTTGAATCAATAAATCTAATGATGCATCGGTACGAAGATGAGCACATTAACATATTAGTGTTTCAAGCTTCAAGGTCCTTTAATTAATATTTTATATAATTTGTATCTTTGTGTATGACTGTTGAACCTTTAACTGTGATGTCACACATCCAGACCCAGTAAGCAGCCTCACCTTCTAGCCTTCCCTCTTCGTCAAACCCTCTATATGTCTGGGGCTCAATCTCCACCCTTACGGACTCGAGGACTTTGAGGCGCGCTCCCGTAACTCTGAGGGTTTAGGGCTGTCCCACTGTCACATCGTTGAGTGCTTGAGGGCTCTCTGGCAGACATTTTGAGCCCTTTATGAACCCTTTCCGTAAGTCAGCATTAGATGCCGACGTTGCCCAAGGGAATTACCCACAAATCATTGCAATGTGACGCTTAACACACAGTTACCAATGGAAGAATGGAGACATGTAAAACAAGAGACACGTGGGTGTTCAGCCTGATAAATAACATTTACACAACAACTTTAAGATTAAAGATGGAACATAAAAAACATGAAATCAGAGGAATTCAAGCAGAAATTATATGTAATATGTTTACACAGATTTATTCATCAAACATTTTCTTTTGTTATTGAATCTGTTTTGACAAAAACAAGTAAATAGATGATTTGAAATGACCTCATCCTGTGAGGAAAGAGCCTGGAAGACTTTCAAATCGGGGAATAAAAAGTATAAAATGAATACCCGCAATTGTACGCAATGTTTTTGTATTCGTGGTCACGTGATATGTTGCAGCAAAGTGCTGTCCCATTCATATGTATACCATTTCAAGTCCTCACAGCCTCTCACACTCAACCACTTACCAGCTGACGTCAGTAAGTCCCTGAGGGTTCAGGGTTTGAGGTTTAGGGATGACATTGGGATTAGGCCTGGGACTGACTGACTGCCTTCCCTCAGCCAAATGATGCCCCTCAGAGCACACCATCATCTCCTGCCATATATGGAAGGTCGTGGGTGGCTTATCTGCAGCACCCTGACATCAGTGGCTGACGTAACGCTTGTGGTTTGAGGCGGTGACCTGAGAGGCGAACCGAGGGGTCGACACAACCTCTGGTTATTCTTCTTGCACCATTCAAACCCATGTACATTGAGTGAGAGAATTTCACTTGTTCCCGTTTGAATGGCTTAAACCTCGGAGAGGTAATTGCACGTGTTACACACATTTCTGAGAAATTTAAGCTGAACAAAATAGCCCTGGCAGTTACTGATTACGTTAAGTCATTCGGCTCATGAATATGTGTGGTTTTAAACGATTTGGGGTTAAAAAAAAAAGTGCTTTGCTTCTCGTCTTTGGAGAGAAAATGAAGAGGGAAGATGTACACTGCATTTTCTCAACAAGGTCTGTAGGTGGTGGATTAACCCAAAAATTATACAAACGTACAAACAAACTAGCATAGAGAGTTTTTGGTAGTGGTTACCTTTGATATCTAGGTCGTATTGTCAGGTTTCAATTGAATAAGACAATATACAAAAAGGAGTACTCATAGATTTAGCATGAGTTTACATTTAGCGAAAAAAGATCATAATCAATGCAGCAGAGCAGTTTTTATTCCACAAACAATTCTTCCCTGTCAAAAACTGCTGCCTACATTACCCACAGTGCAACTGGATGATATATGGATGCTATAAGGACCTGAGGAGCTGAGGGGAACTGATGGTTCTCTGTGGGTTCATCACGACTATCCTCCCCTCTCACATACACGTAATCATTTAATCCATTGTTAATCTAAAAATATTGATTGCAGCAGCTTTAAATCTGAATTTAATACTTGCTATTAAAAACCGTATACGTTTCAGTGTTGATTTTCCGGTTTGAAAAACCAAATTCGCCCTTCTTTCATGGCTTTCTCTGTAGATAATATTATCATTTGATTAGATCCTCTCTCACTTTGGGAGAAGAAAGGAATGCGCAGAATGCTAATGGTCCATTGTTATTAGTCATATTTCATCCCAGTCTGTTTGCAAAGGGAAAAAAAAAAAACACATCACTCGGTAATTAAGAGGGATAAATGAGGAGCGAGCGATGTGTCGAGGTATCTTCAGTGGAATCAATAATTAGTTTCAGTTGTGTGTCGTTATGCACTCGTTGCAATTTAAAAGTCCGAACACTCTCAATTGTTTCATTGACTTATCTGTTTGTGAGCAAGACGAGGAAAAGCAGTGGAAAGTGCAGTGTGCTTCAGGAGGCTTGGACCAAAAACATCCTGTGTCAGTGCAGTGGGTGGGATTCCACCCGTGGGTGTGTGTGTGTGTGTGTGTGTGGAGGAGCAAAGCAGTCGGTTCAGTCTGGGAGAAGCAAAAGCACTCGATATCTTCTCCTGTTTGACCGTGTCCCTGAGATTGAAATGAGCATAATTTGGTTCCAGCCATAGCTGACCTTTCAGGATGATTGAATTTTTATTCAACCTTTCATGTTGATTGTGGTGACGTGTGCGCTGTGTTCGATTAGCCGCGATACGCAGTCACCGTCAGGTTGGGTTAGTTGTTTCACTCACACGTTGGCCGCAAAGAGACAGAGGGCCTGGAGAAGAAACACTGAGTATATGTGGCGGTCACACATTGGATGGGCACATTTAACACACACACACACACCCACACACACACATGCACGCACACAGGTTAACATATGGATTCCACTTGTGTGCTGACATCTCAGCAGCTGTTACTGTGGCAACTACTATAGATCAACCTACTTCCACTTGCACACGTATGACGTTGACACTAGCGTGCCACCCGCAGGTGCTCCCCTCCCCCACCCCGTCACCCAGCCTCTCCAACGCCTCCCTTTTCCTGGCCCCCACGTCGAGCCGCGTACAGTAGCAATCACGATGAAAGATGGATCCAGAGATTAGAGGCGCTTTGTCACCGAATGTCCCAACACGCCAAAGGGGGGGGGGGGGGGGGGGGGGCTTTGCTGTTGTGACCGATAAAATGCCTGCCGCCTCTGATGACTTCAATTATGCTGCATACATACTGTATATCAAGAGAATGATCTACCTCGCTCTCCTGTCACCTTCTGGAGCACCGATGTGCCACACAGCCGCCGTGGATCCCTCAAGTGCTTCAATTTGAGACGGTGAAAATGTTGCTGTTTCTTTCTGCGTTTGTGTACCGAGTTTTACTGCTCAGGAGATGACGTAACTCTTGAAGCATCGCTTGCCCTCTCTGGGGAGAACATCGTCCTGTATCAGATCTGCTGTGGACTGATTATGTAGCTGTGAAGAGGGAGAGGTAGCACGCACGCACGCACACACACACAGACACACAAACACATAACACACTCAGAAGCCATCACCAGCAGCAGGAACATGATGACCCCGGAGACAACCACTCTATGTGTTTGTATTGACTGCCTCGATGTGTTCTAACCCCACCTTTGTGTTGATGGATTGAGCCGCAGACAGAGGAGGATGGATGGTTTTCCATTATTCAAGATATTACACACATCGCAAAGTCACCGCGAGAATAAATTACTTGTTTGTTCACTGCTTATTCACACATTCTCACCAAAGAGGAGAGGGGAGTAAATAGAAAGTGAGAAATGTTAATGTGTCTACTTATGAAGTGAGACGCGGAGAGAAAATTGGCAGACTCCCAGGAGTAAGATATTAGCTGTTTTTCCAAGTGCAGCATATTGAGCCATAAATCACTGTTTCTTACTACCAGTGTCTCTGGTGCGAACCGTGTTGCATGCATAGCAACTCATGTTCTATCAGGTCACACTCCTGAGGCCCGAGGCCTGACTTCTTCCACTTGGAAATCTGGTGAGGTTCCATATCTTGGCACTTCCATGAGAGAAAGCACACCACACCACACCTGTTCGGTGGGGGTTCACGTCTTACTGGATCACAGTGGCGAGGAAAAAGTAATGCGATGTTGCTAACAAAGAAAAGCCTTGGGGTTGCCACTTTTGGTGACCTAAGTGGCACCAAACTTGTCCTGGGTCTGTTCAACCTGGCACACGATCACCACACACGGGTTAAATAGCGTCTTTACGTCAGAGGCTTTAACCTCTGTAACACTCCGTAGTGTAGGGAAATGGTGTCAATCGGTCTGCAAAGACATTTATGCAAGCACATGTTTACTCTCATTGCCATCTGTGTTTACCACTTCTTCTATGTAAAGGATAACGTCGTGGCAGAAGGATACTTCAATGCACGGAGGCACGTAAAGCTTCAATATTAGTTTACCACTTGACAAATGTCTCAGAGAGGAATACTAACTGTGTTTACTCTGTTGTGAGTGATTTACTCAACCTCTTATGGGTATCTCTTATGCGCAATTCCTAGTCTCCTTGAAAGCCAAACACACACTCAGCAGAAGTTGGAGGGATAATGAACGGTGCGTTTTTGACTTTCAGAATTGTTGACACAAGACATGAATAGAAAAGGCATACTCGTGTACGGCTTGGAAACATCATTTTGTTGCATGATGTTTTGTGCAGAGAGTTTTTGCTTTGCCAACAAGAGGTTGGTGATACTCATCCTGCTGCTGCTACTGCAGTGAAGTTGATTTTAGCTGAGAAAAAAAAAAAAAAACACAAGCTATGAATCATCTCAACGGCAAAGCCCTGATGTAATTAGGCTCACATTGCGGTTGACATAACTGAACATGATGTCAGAGTAATAATGATGTCACGGTGAGTGTAATGTTAAACTTCACCAGGTGGTGGCAGTTGTTCACCATTAACCTGGCTGCCATATCGACGCTTGAGTTGACAGTGATCACCTCTGCACTTGCAACCGAGCATAACTGATGATACTGAGGATGGATTTCAAGAATAAAACATGAACGATTTGGGTTGAATTGAATAGAAATACACATTCTCAAATGAGTACATTTTGTCCTCCACTTGCTAGGAGTCCCGCTCGTTCACCATCACCAAATCCAAAACGACGCCCGCCCTTTGTATAAGTCGTTTAAACAACAGATCTGTTCTGAAATGGAGTGAATGGGTGACCAGTAAAACATGCGATCACTGAATTCCACACCTCTCAGTCATCTCTCGGCAAAACCGAGCAGGCCCTATATATCACAGTGTGCAAAGCTGACACCATATGGAATGTGGTTGTGGACTTGAAATAGAGTCAAGCGATACACATTTGTCGTGCTGGGCGCAGATGCATTGTAGCCCCCACACTGTGTGACTCACAGCTACTGTACACTCACACAAGCGCTCACACAAAAAAAGTGCACGTGCGCAGACAAACTCTCTCGCTCTCTCTCTCTCCCTCTGTGATGTAGGCCAGTGACAAACGCAGACCCCCATCAGGGCTGACAACTGCTCGCCGGATGATGCCACAGAGAGGAGGCAAGAGGCCACACAGTTAAGGGGCGACACCTGTCTCTGTGTTCAGGTTCAGCATCAGTCCTACGCGTACGCAGAGATTCAGCACGTACACACTAAACTGACTTTTTGACAGATACGTGTCTAGACTCCAACCTCCAAATCTGCAATCCCCCCCCTAAAAACAATTCAAATTCAAATAGAGTCAATACACACTTGAGTTTGGCATTTGAAGCTACGTCTGCACACGTGGGAGGCCGGGGCTTTATCTCCTCTTTCAAAGCGTTGACTCACGGCCTGAATCGCAGGCAGTACTCCGGTTGACAGGAGGGAAGAGATAGCAGGGTTCCCCTCCCTGTCAGCTCCCACTATCAGCTGCTTTGAGACAAAACTACAGCCTATAGAGCTCTAATATAAATCAGGATCTTGAGGACTGGAGTTTCATGCCTGTGCAATAAATATAAGATTACAACCGGGGGACGGTTAGCTGGGCTTTAAAGGTCCTGGTAGGCAGATATTATGCTATGCTAAGCTAAGCGAAGCTATTCCAGCACATGACAGCCCATAAAACCTTTGTTTTAAATCTTTGGGTTTTGTATGGATGTACTGTAAAAAGTACTATATAACACTTGAATTTCTGAGCTTTTGTGGTCCTGTTTAGATGATATTTTACTTTTGGACAGAGCCCGGCTAGCTGTTTCCTTACCGTTTTTGGTGTTTATACAAAGGTTACTTAACTGTTCTCTGACTCTAGTTTCTTATGTAACAGACAGGTTATATATTGTTGTTTAATCCCATCAAAAAGACACGTGTTTAAACAACATATTGTGGTTTTGAGGGGGATTTAATGTAAATTAGAAGACGTAGACACTGTGACATCACCCATTGGTTTGTGGACTGGTTTTGAAACCTTAAATTGAGCATTTTGCCATCGCCATCTTGCTTTTTTACAACCAGAGGTGACACAAGAGTACAACTGAACGCTGAACAAGACATTTGTAGGCAACCAAAATGTTATAATTAACTTTCATGTGACTGAAAACACACTGTGACAGAGTTTACGTTTTGAGACACAAACATGGACAACTCACAGCTGGACAACGCTGTGGTAGCTACCTGTCAATCACAAGGTAGCCCCGCCCTGAAGATTACCCTGCTTTACTTCCTGGAGTCTTGCTATCACTGGCCGTTTCTCAATACCCAAGTACACAAGTACGGACTTGTGAACTTCTGAAGTCTGGACTTGGAGTCTGGACTTGAAGTCCGGACTCCAAGTCCAGACTTCAGAAGTACGGTGAATTGGAACGGAAGCTTACTTGATGACGTCATCACGTTGGCAGCTCTTTCTTCACGCACGTATATTTAAAGAGCCAGTGGCGGGAAAAGGTATAGAAGATTGCTGTGGATACGTTATATTAGATATAATATATATTAGATATTAATTTCTTTGATGTAATATATATTAGATATAATGCCGTTATGATAAAGCTGCTTCTGATTATTTTATATATATATATATATATATATATATATATATAATTATAGATATATTATATAATATTACACATCTATATATTACAGATATATAATATATATATATTAATATATTAGATATAATGCCGTTATAATAAAGCTGCTTCTGATTATTATATATATATATATATATATATATACATATATACATATATATATATATATATATATATATATATATTATTATAGATATATTACACATCTATATATTATAGATATATTATATATAATAGTAATGGATCGGACCCGGACGATTGCGGTTGCGGTCGGCCATCTCTATCAAGAAGCCGGAGAGGAGGCGAATCCTTCAAAGAAGAGCCGTGATGCAGCGGAGGGAGAGGAGACGTCCCTTAACAGCATCTTTATTGCTTTGTAAGTCTGTCTTAACATTACACTTTGTTTTAACCAGGCTACCCATTGTTCTTCTTTGTAACCTGTCCTCCCACTTACAGGTAGACTTGACAGTTCCCAAAGAAATAATGTGGTTTAATAGTGTATATAACTTAGATTTAATGTTTTAGGGACTTGATCATTTAGTTTAATGTAGTTTCTGCTGCTGTTGTACTCTACTGGTTGTACTGGGAGGTGTATCTAATATATATTCTTTCATATTGGATGAAGGAAATACCTCAAAAACTAGATTACATAGAAAATACCTTTACATTAGAACACTGCTCATGTAAACATTTATTGCATGGCTGTTGCAATATAAATATATAATCTACCGAGGCCTAATAAGATGGCAGGCAGAAGAGGTTTGATACAGTAACATTATAAAAGTATTTAAATATTACATCCATTAGGCTATATTTCACATACACACCTACCATGTGTCTTCTTGGTCCGCAAACATCAAGAGGTTGATCATCAGTGCAGTCAGATACACAAACACCACTACACATTAAACTAAGGTACCTGAACCGCATCTGTGTCTCGTACATTAGTCATTAACCAGGACAGACACAACAGTGTTCATGTCTACGATCCAGAGATCATGGAGGCTGCAGTGACTTCTGCACTCTGGTGAGATAGGTGTGTGTTTTACACTGCCTGTCGACCAGTAACATACACAGAAACCTTCTCCAGCATAAGCAAGCACACGTCAGATATTAATACTGGTAGACTTCAACAATTCATATTTAGAAATCATTATTTATTATTATTATTAAATAGTCAAAACACAAATACATATACTACATACATTAATGTTACAACAATGTTTCAAAATAATATCCTGTTTTTTAACAGGACCAAAGTCCTGTTCAGCGGTATGTGCAACTGAAGGACCATGTCCCGATTCTTTCTGTGTTCTGGTCTGAAGCTGACCTGAGACCAGCCTTCAGGCTCTCCAGGAACAGGATCAACATGGTCTGAAGCTGACCTGAGACCAGCCTTCAGGCTCTCCAGGAACAGGATCAACATACTGGTCTGAAGCTGACCTGAGACCAGCCTTCAGGCTCTCCAGGAACAGGATCAACATGGTCTGAAGCTGACCTGAGACCAGCCTTCAGGCTCTCCAGGAACAGGATCAACATGGTCTGAAGCTGACCTGAGACCAGCCTTCAGGCTCTCCAGGACCAGGATCAACATGGTCTGAAGCTGACCCGAGACCAGTCTTCAGGCTCTCCAGGAACAGGATCAACATACTGGTCCAGATGCTGCCCCGGCAAAACAACCATGGATGGAGCCATGAGCTTGAGCTGCTGGTGACGGTGTGCTGGCTGCTTGTGGAGCCTCCTACAGGGTCACCTCAGACATCTCTGCCATGCCACCGTGTGCAGGACTGTCCACAACGTGGTGGAGGAAATGATGACGATCCTCCATAGAGTTGTGCATTTCCCCAAAGCAGAGGAGATGGAGGAGGTGGGGCCTTGCCGGCATGAGGCGCTCCGCTGTGCTGCCGGTGCCATCGATGGGTGTCACGTCCGGATTCCTCCTCCTGCAGAGCACAAGAGGGCATTATATATATATAAAACAGAAAACGGAGCGGGATCAGAGGAAGGCTTGCTGCCCAGAAGGACTGCTGCATGTCTGGGTCAACATGACTACTTGTAGATACTAAACCTCCCCAGATGAAGTTATGTCCACTGGAAGAACATAGTTCTTTTGCAATGTTCTTCTTCTTGTTCTGTATAATTGAAATGTAACTGCCTGACTGTAAATAACTATCTGTAAACAACAGGACTTTGTAATTGTTTGTTGTTGTAAATATACACAATTGCTTGAATATCCTGGGTTGAAAATCAAACAATACATTTATTTACAAGCTTCTCATTCTATATGGCCCCAGGTTTCCTCAGATGTCCCTTCACCTGTAGGTTATAATGCACATTGATAGAGCATAATCAGTCTGCACAATATGGATAGAGAGGAGCTAACAAGTCGGTCAGAAGTTAAAAGACAGGGCTCTAGGTCAACGTTAAAGTTAAATTAAAATGTAATTGTAATAATAAAACGGATTTAACGTTACCTGTAAACAAACAATAGACTATTGAGACCAAAAGATTGTTAGTTAGATTCAACCAAACCGAATTATAGCTCATGTTTAACCGTTCAACGGAGACGTCAATACCACCGGCAAATTTCAAAAAGACTTCCCGACATCAGGCTGTTCTAGCCGGGCCCCGTGACGCTGAGCCCCGGTGCTGGTTTACTGACGGTCCCGCTAGCGGCTCCGACATCGCCGGAGCAAATTTTTAAATCGGCTGAATCTCGACAAACCGAAGACCAAATTGATTCTTAAACAACTAACTTATCGCCTAAAAACATCCTAAAATTACTTTGTGTGACTTAACAGCAGTAGTATTTAGAAAGTTTCAACTTACAGTTGTGTTGTCTCCGCCGCCATTTCTTCTGTTTGCTGGAGTGAAATGCATTCTGGGATATTTGGCCGTCCAAAGTACACACAAGTCAGCACCGATGCAGGCTCGGTAAAATGGGAGGAGCGAGCCACATCCGGGCATTTTCACCGTGCTTGGCTCGATGCGAACTTTGAATTGGAACAGTACTTGGGCTCGGACTGATGACGTTTCAGAAGTTCACGAGTACACAAGTACAGAGAAGTACACATATTGAGAAACGGCCACTGTTTTGTGCTAAGGTAGCTTACTAGCTAGCAAACTGTCTGTTGGCTTTAGCTTAACATTTACCATACAAACATGAGAGTAGTGTAATATAGTTCCTCTTACCTACAACTCGAGGCAAGACATTGAATATGAGGTATCTGACTGTGTCAATTTGGAGTTTTGGGACAGATCATTTTGACAGATCTTTAGATGTAGACGTCCACAGCGTCTACAGGTCCAAGATTCTGGTTATGTAATTGCAATGTCGGCAATTTGAGCCAAAGACCATTAGTGTATCCCTTGCATCTCTCTCCTCTAATTTCTTGTCAACTCTCTACTTTTTTTGATTTTGGTGTGCATAAGGTGCATTTAGGCCTGGATTATAATTTATTGTAAGTAGGGTCTGCAACTCAGGATGAAGGCTACTTTCAGCCGTATAAAGGGTCAAACAAATGACCTGTGTAGTAATGGAGATGACATGAACCACGCGTGCTGCCTCAGCGCTGTCCCTAAACAGCCGCTCCCTCACCTTTGAAATGGATTGGAATATCTGTGCTGTTTCTTTTTTTTAAATGTATGTCCTGCAGTAGGCTACTTGTCTCACAGCTTATCTATCTACTTTGAACATGGCCACTGTGTTTACGCTGTATCTTTCAACTTATCGACTCAACAAAGCTGTTTTTTTTGCAGAGATGTCTCCCCTGGCAGGACGTGTCTCACATTGATCTTGGTTTCCTCAGAAAACCAAAAGTCCCCCATAATGCTGGATTTATATTGGTTTCACTTTGGGCAGAAGGGACATTTATCAGCATTCCATTCCGTTCCATTATCCAAACCGCTTATCGTATTTAGGGTTGCAGGGGCTGGAGCCGATCCCAGCTGACATTGGGCGAAGGCAGGGTTCACCCTGGAGGGCGCCCGTTTATCGCAGGGCACATATAGAGACAGACAACCATTCCCGCTCACATTCACACCTATGGGCCATTTAGAATCCAAATTAACCAAAGCTGCATGTCTTTGGACTGTGGGAGGAAGCTGGAGAACCCGGAGGGAACCCATGCTGCCACGGTGAGAACGTGACATATCCTGAAACTCCACACAGAAGGACCTGGGCCCCTTTTGCTGTGAGGTGACAGTGATAGCCACTACACCACCGTTATCAGTTGTTCTATAAATTTATGCCTGACCCAACGTGGGTGAATTTTGCGCTCGATCTTATTTATGCAGACACACACCTGTGTGTGTATTAGGTTAGCTTGTGTCTCATGTGTTTATGGGAGATCGTAATAATGAATTCATGAGGTCATTAATTAATCTGTCACTCGTGGGTTGAAAACAGCTCAGCCTTAGTCTTCAATGTACACAGTAGATCAGAACAGACGTGGCAGTATGTGTGTGTGTGTGTGTGTGTGTGTGTGTGTGTGTGTGTGTGTGTGTGTGTGTGTGTGTGTGTGTGACATGGCAGCTCACACACACACGACCTGAATACAGAGGAGACGAGACAGATGTTATCGGAGACTTTATGAGCAGCACACTCACTCTGGAGCGAGACTGCACAGATAGACACTTTTCTCCCACACAGATGTAAAGACAACCCCCCATCCACACACACTTGCTCACTCACACATCACACTACTGTTTCGCTTTGCTGGTGAGGTTGTTGCCAGGGCTCAGAATGAGCGAATTGATTGGTCGCCTCTGCTCATCACCGTAGGAGCTCACCAGTTGGATTGGCCGGTTCTGTAAAGGCAGCTTTTCAAGATGTTTTTCCCCATCTCCTCCTTTACCAACTGCTGGATCTCTCATTACTCGTATTATCTCCACACACTGCTCATCCAATTTAATTAGATCAGCTTCACATGGTGTTTTTTTCTCTCCCTTTTATTGCTTTTATCGTGGCAGGCAACATAAGGTGAATCAAGAGTGGGAAATCATTTTCTGAGTACAGATATATCCACATTATCATATGAATGATTCTAGAAATGATCACAGCAATATATTGATTCCCAGTAGTCTTTGCCTGCATGAGGTGAAGAGCACATGCCTGAGGGCTGATATATGCCGTATGCAGTGGTAATATATATGCGGCACAAGGACGTAGTCCCGGAACAGAAAAGATGTCCCGCGTCGACTAGCCAGCATAAGCAGCACACACAGACACTTTCCTTGTCTGTGGTTTATATCCGTTGATAAGCACCAATGACAAAATGTGTCCTCGGGCCTCAGGGCGAGCGCACTCGTGTGTGTTTGCACGTCCATGTTGTGTGCCTGCGTGCACGACTGTAAGCATGTGTGTGCGCATGACTGTGTGTCGTGCCTCGGGCTGTGTGCGGCTGTGCGTGTGTGAGAGCGTTGCGATGTATGTGCTGAATTAAACAAGGTCACTGAAACAAGGTTGACACACACAGACACACACACACACACACACACACACACACACACACACACACACACACACACACACACACACACACACACACACACACACACACACACACACACACACACGGAATCAAGTCAGACCGTCTCCATGTCCAGATATGGTATTGTCTGCCTTTCTGCCTCTGGAAGAACATTAAAACATGAAAGGACATACAGTATCCTGAAATATTGCAAATGACATCCTCAAATATGATTATTGGATGGTAATTCTCAAAATATTGACCACTCGCATGTTAGTACGCTAGATATGGAGCTAGAGCGAGAAGGGGATTAGCTTCATTTCATAGCATAGCAAAGTAAAGGCTTCGGTTGTGACCACTTTAACCAACTTTCTGTGTTTTGTTTGAATAATAATTTAAGGGTTTAATTATGCAGTACTTCACAGGAAAAAAGGAAGAAAATTGAGGAACGTCTGAAAAGATTATTGTGAAAAAATTATGAATTGATCTTTCTACTATATAATCTGGTGTCCCCTCACGTAACTTGCTACCTTATCTTTAACACTTTCAAGGATGAACAGTGGAGCACAAGCTCAGAAGAAGCCAATTATCGACAGTTAGCGGTACCCCGTATATCTGTCACTCCTTTTACCAGGCAGTCAGGGTTCAAATGTATTCCATCATCATTTTTTACAAGGGCCGGTGAATGCGTTGATGTTATTTATAGGCAGCGTTTTTCCATTCCATCAACGCTGTCAACCCTCGTGTGTTTACTGCACCTCTGCGTTCACCTCTCTGGTGACAGGAAGCTGGGTTTAATAATAGCAAATATTCCACTTTTGTACTTGTATTGTCCGTGTCTGTGCAGAAATATATCTCAATCGAGCTCTTTCATACATGTTGTACCAGACAACGAAAGGATTTTTACAAATACAATCTGTTGCCAAAATCACACATATGGTTATAAACTAGAACATAAAAAAACCTGTAATCCGTAACACCTGTCCTCTGAGGGCTAAAATATGTTAATCACAGACAACCTGATTGCATTTCATACCTGATTCATTATGCCTTCCTTCCTCAGCTTCTGTGTGCAAGTGTGTGTGTGTGTGTGTGTGTGTGTGGATATTTGTCAGCATGTGTGACCTGAAATGATTGCTTTGTTTGTGCGCTTGTGACGCTTATAATGCAAGTTTGTCTCATGGAAACGCACTTGCTGTCTCATACAAGCCACTTCAGATGCTGCAGAGAGGAGTTACAGTATCTGTAAGTGATGTATACAATAATGTTAAAGGGCCAGAGAACATATGATCTGCCTATCAAGCCCACATGGGCCAGAGTTTAGCCTGATACGCCCAGCAGGACCTAATGAAACATCATCCACCATGAACACTAGGTTTCAATAGAACGCTCACACAACCTTTGACACATTTAACTAACTTCAAATATTGGCTGAAAACAAAGTTTTTGTTCCACCGGTGCACAATGGATTTGATTAAATTAATTGGTTTTGAAATATTGCACAATGCAGGATGACACGCTACATGGAGGTGCAAGTCAGCAAATGGCAGGATTTAGCAAGATCTATAGTTCTACACACTTTTTCAACACCTCTGAGCTACTCAGTCCAAATGTGTTGTTTCATAAGCTAATTGGAAGTTTTAGGCCTCACAACAACAGCAACAATATGCAAGATGGCGCCGCGGATGGCAGCCTCGGTACTGCGCTCGCTCGTACTTTTTCTGTTTTCGTTCGTTTGTCTCGTCTCCAGCTCTCCCTCTCTGATCACATTCAGCAGGGAGGAACTTTTAAACTTCCGTGAAACCACTGGACAATTTTTTTCACCGGTTTTCATTGAACCGGAATACTTTACTGGGATTTTGGTTGGAGGAGCAGCGGCTCTTCTCGGAATTCGCCGGAGACGCAGACGGGGGAAGCGCGCAGGAGCGCTTGTTAAAGTGCGGCAGCGAGGATTTCGAACTGCGTTCCCGTCAATTCATCTGGCGAACGTCCGCTCTCTGGCGAACAAGATCGATGAACTGCTGCTCCTGAACAAAACAAATAGGGACTTTAGCAGATCTGCCGCCCTCTGCTTCACCAAAACCTGGCTCGGTGCGCACATCCCGGACAGCGCACTACATCTGCCGGGCTTCCAACTCCACCGAGCGGACCGCGTAACGGCTCTGTCGGGGAAAACGAGGGGAGGCGGGATCTGTTTTTATATTAACGAAGGTTGGTGCACAGATGTCACGGTGTTAAAGGAATCATGCATCCCGCACCTAGAAACAATTTTAATAGACTGCAAACCATTTTATTCACCGCGGGAGTTTTCCTCATTCATCCTGGTCGGTGTGTACATCCCACCTCAGGCCTGTGTGAGTGAGGCACTCCAACACCTGGCAGAGCAGATCACCACCATAGAGCACAAACACCCAGACTCCCTGCTCATTGTTATTGGGGCCTTTAATAGAGCAAACCTCAGCAAAGAACTGCCAAAATACAGACAGCATATTAAGTGTAGCAACAGGGACAAAAACACACTGGACCACTGCTACACTGTACTAAAGGATGCATACCGCTCAGTCCCTCGTGCAGCTTTGGGACTCTCTGATCACTGTCTGGTTCATCTTCTCCCGTCCTACAGGCAGAAACTAAAATCTGCAAAGTCTGTGGTGAAGACTGTGAAGAGATGGACCAACGAGGCCAAGCTGGAGCTACAGTCCTGCTTTGCCTCCACTGATTGGAGTGTTTTTTAGGCTGCTGCTACAGACCTGGATGAGCTCACTGACACTGTGACGTCATATATCAGCTTTTGTGAGGACATGTGTGTGCCGACAAAAACCTTCTGCACATACAACAACAATAAACCCTGGTTCACTGCAGGACTCAGGCAGCTTCGTCGGGCTAAAGAGGAGGCCTACAGAGGGGGGGACAGGATTCTGTACAACCAGGCCAGGAACACTCTAACGAGGGAGATCAAGGTAGCTAAGAAGAGCTACACTGATAAGCTGGAAAAAAAGTTTTCAGCCAACGACCCCTCGGCAGTTTGGAGAGGCCTGGAGGTACTCACCAACTACAAGAGACCATCTCCCCCCACTGAGGACAATCACCGACTGGCTGACGACCTGAATGTCTTCTATTGCAGGTTTGACAAGCCCACTTCCACCCCGCCCAACTGCTCCATCATCGAACAATCACCTCCACTCTCTGCCTCACCTCTCCCATCCAACCCCCTACCGGCACTGAGGATCTGCGAAGGGGATGTGAGTCGGCTCTTTCAGAGACAGAAGATCAGGAAGGCTCCGGGCCCAGACGGTGTGTCCCCCTCCTGCCTGAAAGTCTGTGCTAACCAGCTGGCCCCCATCTTCACGGAGATCTTCAACCGATCACTGGAGCTATGTGAAGTCCCTTCCTGCTTCAAGCGCTCCTTGATCATCACGGTCCCCAAGAAATCCTCCATCACAGGATTAAATGACTACAGACCCGTCGCCCGGACGTCTGTGGTCATGAAGTCCTTTGAGAGGCTGGTGTTGACCCATCTGAAGGACATCACAGGGCCCCTGCTGGACCCCCTACAGTTTGCCTACTGTGCAAACAGGTCGGTGGATGATGCAGTAAATGTGGGACTGCACCATATTCTGCAACACCTCGACTCCCCAGGGAGATATGCAAGGGTTCTGTTTGTGGACTTCAGCTCTGCATTCAACACGATCATCCCGGAGGTTCTTCAACCCAAACTCTCCCAGCTCACTGTGCCAGCCCCCACCTGCCGGTGGATCACAAACTTCCTGACAGACAGGACGCAGCAGGTGAGGCTGGGAAAAATCATATCCAGCACCCGGACTATAAGCACTGGCGCCCCCCAGGGATGTGTGCTCTCTCCACTGCTCTTCTCCCTCTACACCAACGACTGCACCTCAGGGGACCCATCTGTTAAACTCCTGAAGTTCGCAGACGACACAATGGTCATCGGCCTCATCAGCGACGGCGACGAGTCTGCGTACAGACGGGAGGTTGAACAGCTGGTCCTCTGGTGTGGTCAGAACCACCTGGAGCTGAACAAGCTCAAGACTGTAGAGATGACAGTAGACTTCAGGAGGAGCCCCCAACACTACCCCCCCTAACAATACACAACAGCACTGTTTCTGAGGTGGAGACCTTACAAGTTTCTGGGATCCACAATCTCCCGGGACCTGAAGTGGACTGCCAACATCAACACCATCCGGAAAAAGGCCCAGCAGAGGCTGTACTTCCTGCGCCAGCTCAGGAAGTTCAACCTGCCTCAGGAGCTGCTGATTCTGTTTTACTCCGCCATCATCCAGTCTGTCCTCTGCTCTTCCATCACTGTGTGGTTTGGATCGGCCACCAAACAGGACCGAGTCAGACTCCAATGGATCGTCAGGTCTGCAGAGAGAACCATTGGTTCCAGCCTGCCCTCCATCCTGGACTTGCACACCGCCAGAGTCAGGAAGCGGGCTGTAAAGATCACCACAGACCCCTCACACCCTGGACACAAGCTGTTCCAACTCCTTCCCTCTTGAAGGCGCTACAGAGCACTGTACGCCAAAACCACCAGACACAGAAACAGCTTCTTCCCACTGGCCGTCACTCTGATGAACAGTTAAACAGACTCTTCATCTGCACTATCTGCACTTTTTTGTTGTTTTACTACTGTCTTTAATGTCCTTTTTACATTTTTTATATTTATCTTGTATATTGTGTGTGAAAAATAAATAAAAGTACGAAGAGCAAGTGAAACCGGAGTCAAATTCCATGTATGTGCAAATTTACATGGCCATTAAAGCTGATTCTGATTCTGATTCTGATTCTGATGAACACAGTCAAACTGTGAAAGTAAAGGTGTTTGATTGGTATAACACACCTGCAGGTTAGAACTGCCAATAGTCAATAACATCAGCACTTTATTTCCTGGACTGAAGCTGTTTTTGCATTGAAAATGTCAGACAAAGTCTCCAAAAATGTTGTAGTACTGTAAGTTACTTTGATGACTTATTGATCATTAAGCAAAAGAATAAAACAGCATCTGTATCATCCTTCTTCTGGAATATGATTGGCCATTGCCAGACAACGCTACATTTACCAGAATCGTCTTCAAAACAGTCAGTTAACCTTTGTTCCTGTGAGCAGAAACCAAGTCCAGATTAGCTGTTACAATTTCCAACTGTCTCATTTAAACTAGTTTGTAAAAACATAAAAGTTGCAAGAAGTAGGTTTCCTGTTCCAAAATGGCTGAGCCATACTGCATTGCTGCCTCTTATGGCACAGACTTCCAAGTCATTAGAGGAAGCCAGCTCTCCTCTAAGTCTTCAGACTACATAGGCCTACCGTAAAAGCCGGGTTACAAACCGCTACTACCTTCGGTGGTTGTCCCCGCTGTAGCAAGCTAGCGCTGCTGTAGCAAGCTAGCGCTGCTGCTAGCGCTCCTGCTCCCGCTAGTTTCGGTGGTTGTCGGGGAACTAGCGAGAGCTAGCGGAAGTTGGCGGGAGCTAGCGGAATTTGGCGGGAGCTAGCGGAAGTTAGCGGGGAACTAGCAGCAGCGCTAGCTGGCTGCAGCGGGGAATTAGCGGGGACACCCACTGAACGTAGTAGCGGCTTGTAACCCGACTTTTACGGTAGTTCTGGACTTATTTGGAAAAATAGCATTTTGTATTTGCCTCCATTAGGCCTCTGGATAAAACAAAGTGAGCCTATGTTGACATTCCACAGAGATGCAACACCCCAGAAAAGAAAAAGAGAAAGATATCTGAAGGTAAACCTCTGCTAAAAAGCCCTAATGGTGACATTGCAATGGGCAGCAAAAGAATCCCAGAGGTCTCTTCCCCAGAAAGGAAGAAGAGGAGTCTGGTAAAAAGGTCTAATGCTGGAATTCAAAGGGCAGCTTTAGCATTCCTGAGATCCCGTTTCTAGAAAGGAAGAGAGTGAAGATCGGTGAAGGCACAACAAAGGAAAGACACAGAGCTAGTAAGCACCTCTAAAGATGCTCTTTCCACTGGGATCCAGATCAAAGCTCAGAGGAAGGAGGACAGGAAGGACACAAATAATAACTAAAATAGGGGAAGAAACAGCATATTAGAACTTCGGGCATAATTTTGGACTAAATGCCAAAGTGGAATGGTTTAGCAAAGGAGGCCTGCGCAGGAGTAGCGTCTTACACAATTTTTATGCAGAGTTGTCAAAAAATCAGTGTCCACCTGACATCTGACGAGGGAATTGATGCAGCTCCTCGCAGAGTTTCCTTCAATGAGGATGGCCCTGCATCAACGAGCGACAAGAGTGGAGGTATGGACAGCCAGGAAAGGTACATTTTGAGAGGAAGACTGTCCTCAAATGCATGAAAAAGGCTTTTGGCATCTGCTTTTGGCCGTCTGAGATATTTTGACAACACAATATTTCTGACAGATGGAGTGCACTTGGAAATGGGAAAAGGGTGTTAATATGAATGCATGTCTGTGTATACATGTTATCTGTAACTAAATACATGTATCTGTAGGGACAAACCAGATATAAAAAACAGGTGTCAAAGATATGATTTTGGTCACAGTGGGACACAGGGATTAACATGAAATAAATCGATATTCTCTGACCCAAGGGTTTAGAATTTGGTAGAGATTTTGATCAAAAAAGCGTCTCTACAGCCACAAATCACAGAGAGAACAAGATAAACCAAAAGGTGGAATTCTAGTCTGTTAACAATGACAAAGTATCAGGGTCACTGTTAAAAAAAGCAAATAATACATTTCAGTTTGAATTCATAATATTATAATATAACAAGACTTGTAGTGCTATGTCGCTGTCTCTGTCTCTTTTATTCTCATTAAATTACACCTTAATTCTTGTAATATAATATTGTAACTTTATTTTCTCAAGAGAACACAGATATATGCTTTGAATGTGCAGAACGTTTTCACCGGTAGCATACATCTTGCTGAAACATATATTAAAGCCCAGGGGTTTATAGATTAATTCAAATTAATTACTAAATCCTTGATGTGAATCCATGCTACATGCACATTTAAACAGGTTAATTACCCAAACAATAGACCCAAAAGTTCCTTGACAAAAATAAAGTTTTCCACCATAAAGTGATGCATAAAAAAATCCCCAGATTGCAGAAAATGAGGTGTTTATGCTCAGGATTTACTGGGGGAGGACCCCCAGACACCTCGCTTAATATGTTTCCACCCCCTAATGTTGAGACAAACCAGGAGGTCACTGTCTTTGTTCACAAAATAATTTCCTCATTAGCACCTCAGAAGCACTTAAAGTCCCCTGACACAAGCCTTGAAATATTTTCCTATTTAAAAAGTGGTGAGCAAGTGATTGAAAATTACTCATTCAGTATTTTTGTCCTCGACATTTATGTTTTCTTGCACTCCCACCAGGCATTGCGAACACAAATAAACACGGTCGTTTTTCCTGACGACATCTTCGCTTATTGCCAAAAAGCAGAAACTGCCCAAAACACTAAAGTTGATGCTTTTTATACAGCAAGACCTGAAGATAAGATGCGATGGGTTCATTTCAGGACCAGAGCTGCTCCTCCAGCATGTCTGTTTGGAAGCCTGAAACCCAGCACAGCCTCAATAATGAGGTCAAACAAGACAAGGCTGCAGGAAGCGGCACAGAACCCCCCATGAAATGCCATTTTTACACAGAAGTTTTTGAACGGATCAAACCGACATAAACTTGTTACTAAGTGAGCCTGAAATGTGCTTGTATATTTCTGTACATATCAAGTCAATGCATACAATGTACAGTCAGCGGTATCAAACAAGTAGAAATGAGGACTCTTGTTCTTCTAGCCGTTAATAATAGATAATTTTTATAACATATGGTCTGGTTCATGTGTCCCTCAGTGATACTATAGCCTTTACATGACATCAGGATGTCAATATTGATCATTATGATTGAGATTTACCCAGGTTAGTTGAAATGAAATACCAGTGTTTGGTATGGAAATCCCTCAGTCTCCTGAAGTGTTCCCAAAGCAGAACAATCTGAGAAAGCTACACACACCCACTGAGAGGTTTTGTCTCTTTACCACCCTCGTTGTCTTGCTTTCCACGTACATGTAGATTTACAGCTCGAGGCACAACACTGCCAGCAGATGGACCAGATAACCTCGTATCAGACTTTACAGCTCCACAGTTATCGGTTCAGACCCTGTGGAAACCAAGCTGTTGCTTGTGCACAGTGGAAACATGACCCAGAGAAACAGTGAAGGAAATGGCACAGAGAACGATTCAAGAAATGAATGGATACTATTCTTATTCTTTTTTTTTATGATCAAAGTTCCTTTTTTTCTCCTCTTTCAAATCTTCAGTTATATTCAAATTCCTTTTTTAATGATGTTGTTCAGTTGCATAAATATGTTTTCCTTGACTCATTCCTGTTGGCTGTTGTACATTTAAAGTAACAGTGCAGAGAGAACTTGTATATGTCCATGTGTTATACTTTGTCTTGGTTAATACACAATAATACATTTGATTTGTACAGCATTTTAAAAGGTACTCATAACAGTAAGAAACAAAACAAAAACATACACAACTAGCATCACAGATTTAAATAGCAATCTACCAGCTTACTGACAAATGCTTACTGTGCGACTGCTCTTCAAACAGCCTCGAGGACTACCTCAGCTCTCTGTGTTAGACTTGATTCCACTCGTTTCTGACTTGATTTTGCACGTTGACAATTTCCCCCATCTCCATATTGATTTGTCTTTGTTCAAACTGTTTCAAAGTGACCCTGTCCCGGGCTATAAGTATCGTGAAGGCTGGGTAAACACCATCTGACACATTGAAGTCCTGTTAAAGTGGTAAAAATGTCCAACAGTTGTGCAAAAACACCACAACACTGATGAAATACCCGTTTTTTCTGGTTATTCTTTGTGGATTTCTATTTTTCGCCTCACAGGCTCATCAGTTCTAGTATCTATTGGATAAGTAGCATCTTTACATCTTTGGTACCCAGATTTCAATGATCTTGCTTGCTGGGTTTTTGCTGCCCTCATGCAATACATCAAGAAGGATGATGGTGTCCATTTATTTGTTTCCCAGTCAAATTCCTCCTCATTATTCTGCCATTCTTCCACATACATTCAACAGTAGAAAGAACATGACTGGCAAGAAACAAAGGCTTGAAACTGCCAGACTTATTTCAGAACCTTTTCACTGGATGAGTTGCAGTTGTGCAATATGCCAAAAGGCTACCCACAATATCGTTGTATTGATTCATCAGGGCAGAGATCAGACTGTGTCAAAAGGCAAGGTTAGGGGGTTTGTTTTTCACCAAAAGCTACTTGAGAAGAAATGATGAGGGAGCAGAATAGCAACGGTAAGGGCTGCTGTTCAAAGTACATCAAAGAGTATCAAAAAATAAAATCTGTGCCAATTTTTCAGGCAGTGTAGTAAGAAACATGAAATTGAAGCACTGAAGAAAATCCAAGAAACACAAGATGAATTAGTGTCTGAAGTCGAGCATAGAATTAAAAAGTTTGATGACATTCACGCTGAGAAATGGAAATCAACTTGGAAGGTGTAAATAATCAGATTAGCACTGTTTACTTCAAAAAATGAAAAATAAAAAGTAAGACTGGCAACACTGTGAAAGCAGCAACACAAGGCACACTCAGTCAAGACAACAAATGAAAATCTCCAGTACACACAATAACAGATGTGAGGGGGAAGAAATCATCGTAAAGCCACGGCGGAAACAGTGCTCGAAATTAAAGAGTATGACAAAATACATCGGTGAAAATGATCACGCAGGGAAGAGAAATTGGCTTGTTTAAGTCTATCACAAAAGGGCACACATACGGTTTCATGATATAGTGATGTTAAAGCTGCTATAACTAATATTTCATATTCAGAACATATCCTATGACTATTTCAATCAGGAGAGACTAGTTACGGAATAAGCATAATTTATTACACCATACAACACAATTGCCTACAAATGAATTGTGCAAAGTCTTTGGCGATTAGACTCCATCCTGTACTAGGATAAGCAATGGGGTAGAGATGCTGACATCTGCGGCAGCAAAATCCCCCCTGGAGTCTAGACACTGGTGGTGGAGAAGAAGAAGAAGAAGCCGAGAGATGACGAAGCCCCTCTGAGGAATCACGCCGGACCAACTGCTGACTGGTGGTGCCCGGGGTGGAGGAGGGTCGCCTCAGTTAGAGCTGCAAAGACAACTGACAGCCCTGCGGAGAAACCATTTAAAGTAGACACAACGCTGTGATAGGTTTAGGTACATGCTCTGACAGGTTGGTTCATTCACGCCCCCCTAATCAGCTGATGGAGCCACCGCTGTGAGACTACCGCCTGGCTCCTGAATGAACCGGCCCGTAACTCTTGTCTTCCTTACTGAACTTGCGCATGAGCTTCATATGTATGCAAAACCCACATTAGCACCAAATGGTATGGTATGACCAGCAAAGCGGATAGTGGCTATTTTAAATTAACATCAGTAAGCTTGAGATAAACAATGTCGGGTACCTGACATTATTGAGTCATTTTACTTTTCTGCATTTATTCTCTCATAATCGTCCAATGAGGTCACATTGCAATGCAAGGCTATACATGTCAATTTCACCACTTGCTTCTGAATATGGCGGTAGCGCATGTTTTCATGGCGATTCATTTTTCTGGGCTCAAGATTGTGATAAGTGGAAGCTTCTAAAACACGGCAGCATGTTATGACACTCAGCATATAATATGTACCAGGGTCAGCACCGTGTCAGTCTTAAAGATGCAAAGTTGAAGAATTTATTCAATATATTGTTGGCGAGGGAAAAATAATAGCTGAAATAACGAATTTCAGGAGCTTGCACAAATCATCCGAAACACACAGCAACAAATATAATGTATATAGACTGGCTGACAATATATTGAGCTTCAAACACTGCTAATAGACAGCAGCAGGGCCAATAGTCATTATCACAACTCATTAGACAATGATACAGAGGAAATTCAAAGGGCACTTTGAGCCACATGTATTACACTAATAAGCCGTGGTATCAATGTCACTTGAGCATCAGTCTATTGTACGCAAACTGCAACTATAAAACACATAATGATGGTCTAATGACTCCGCGGCTGACTCAAATGTTGTGCTGAACATTTCAAAATGAGTTGTTTTGAAGATGCACAAAAATGGAAACCTTTGCCCAAGGAGCCGAGTTACCATGGCGACGAGGCCTTTCTGTGCAGCGGGAACTCGGTTGACATGAAAGCTGCCAACGAGCCGATGTATGAAGAGTAATAACAAGTTTCTTCAACCGAAAAGCAGTTTTAGTCTTCGTTCTCTATTTGTAAATAAAGCCGGTACAGCGATGCCACGGATCAGTCAAAGACATACTTTAATACAGCCAATCTATTTCAGAGGGGTTTTATTTAAAAACAGGGTTCATAGTTTAAAAAGATGAATCATAAAATGCAGCCAATTTAATAATCAAACACAACAAATGGCATTAAATACACGCACACACACCTGTGAGAATCACATTAAATAAAACTCATCAGAAACGATAGAGGCACTCT
This sequence comes from Myoxocephalus aenaeus, assembly GCA_038501785.1. Taxonomy (NCBI): domain Eukaryota; kingdom Metazoa; phylum Chordata; class Actinopteri; order Perciformes; family Cottidae; genus Myoxocephalus; species Myoxocephalus aenaeus. The sequence goes on from JBAMJR010000053.1 coordinate 5,046,317, forward strand.
GGTCTATCTTTGTCCCTCATTATGTCAGATATTACTTATAAATCGTTCTAATCCAGAGTGTAAGAATTAGTTTATCCAAAAAGAAGAAGAAAAAAAGGTTGAAACCAAGTTTATTCGATTGCACACGCATCAGATTTGCATTTCCCAGACTAATGCTCAAACCAAGAAGCATGTCTTGTGTCTTATGCATAAATCAACGAGGATAATCGCATTATGAAAATCAGGTTGATGAGGTGCTTCTCCCTCACAGCCAAAACAACCCGTGAGAATGTGCTTCAGTCAGGAGAATGTGCTCCCTGACAAAATAAAAACTCAGCTGATGTGCTATTTCAGGTGCCAGGAAATGTCGGTCGCGGAATATAATGAACCGAATCATAAGTCTCCGCTGTCACGTTGCCTCATTCACTCAACGTAAGATGTTAACCACATCCAATGAGAGCGAGCGCTCGTCTCAGCCAGTCAGTGAGTCGCTATGACAACAGCTCTTGACAAGGGAAATCGGGTTTGATGTCTTGAAAACAGAAAGAAAAAAAAACTCTAACCAACAAAAGGGTCTGCTCAGTGAGTGAGCTCCTCCTGGAGATCACTGAAAAGAAGCCTGTCCACTCTGCAGGATGACGGAGCTTGTAAATGTAATTCAGATCATCTGTTTCCACTTTGTCAAAGAGAGAGCGTTTATGAATAAGGAGTCTCATTGCTTATTCAGACACAATGAGCATCAGTGTCAATGGGATGTCAGCAGGACGAGTTTCCCTTCATCTATTAACCTCTGGACGGATGGCGGTGAACCCGAGACCCCCACAACTCATTATTGATGCTTTCTAATTAGTCTTTTGGTTCTCTTTAATCCCATATCTTGTTATTCACCGCTGTGGCTTCCGTGCCCTTTTGGAAATCATTTCTCCTCGTGCTGTGATTTACAGTTATTGTGTGCAGAGGCTAGGTAATTTGGAGATGAAAATGAGCCGGGACAGGAGGAGAGTTCAAGTCTGAAACTCATTTAAATCAGGAGAGACTTCATTAGAATTTAAAAATAATTGATGACACATGCATAACAACTGAAAAGTGCAAAGTATTTGGCGACTGGACTCCATCCTGAAGTAGCATACTAGAGGGGTAGTGATGCTGAGGTCAGATAAGGCCGAATCCCCCTGGAGTCCAGACCCTGGTGGTGGTGGTGGTGAAGGGAGTTGCTGCAATCTGATGATGAATGAGGAGCGTGACTGTGATGCTGACTGGAGGTGACTGGGGAGGAGGAGGGTCGCATCCGATTGAGCTGAAATGACAACTGACAGCAGCAGAGAGAACATTTTAAAAGTTTGACAGCAACGATGTGATTGGCTTAAGGAAACTGTGCAGAACCTGGTTGGAGAATTTAAGGCGAACGCCCACAATCGGCTGATAGAGTAATCACAAGGATAAGACTGAGAGATTATGAATGAAAAGGAGTGTAAAGCTTCCTGACTGAACTTCTGCTTCAGCTTCATTTCCACCTTCACTTCCTCCTCCTCTTCCTCCTCCCAAAGATGAAAGTAATAACTCAGTCCTCGTGTCCTCGGCTGACTACGCAGCCTTCGTTAGTCTCAAGGTTGTCCTCAGCACAGCATATGAACCTCGGAAAAATTGATCCACGCATATCTCAGCCTAAGACAGTTGAGCTCTGGAGGATAGTGAGCTGAGAAATTTGCACCTCAAAAAAGCGCATTGGAAACATTTCAGCTCAGGTAACAGCAGTGCATTTGCACTACATTTCAGTCAGTCCTCACACCGCAGGCACTTCTCAGATGCAATTTTGCTTTGAAAACGTTAGTCTAATAGAAAAGATATTGAAAGTGACCTGCAGAGAAGATCAAATATAATTGAACCAGGTAATGTGTCCATTTCCCAGCAGTGTATTATTCGTAGAAACGGCAGAATGACATATTGTGATTCTGCTATGGACAAAAGCATATTTTGTCCATAGCAGAATCACTGGGATGAAAAAAAGCCATGCAGTAGGTGTATATAGTAACAAAACCATTTCTTCAGAGGCTCCCACAGCTTATCTTCTCCCTGTAATGATCCTGCAAAATCCCTACAGCTGCTTCCCTGAAGTGGACATCAGCCTCAGGACCTTTAAGTAAAGCCTTACACCTGGCGTAGTGGGGCCAGTAAACAGAGATGATTTGCTCCCAAACACCTTGAAATCACCTGATCTCATCCCTGAGGCTGCCGAGGCCAGTGTGTGTGTGTGTGTGTGTGTGTGTGTGTGTGTGTGGGAGTGAGAGCAAGGGATTGAGATTGAAGAAGAGGTGAGCGAAGGAGGGCAAGGATAGTTGTAAGCTGCACTAGGAAAATGTTAACAATTGTGTGTTTTTTGGGGGGATGTCAAAAAGAGAAGAAGAGTGATGCATTCTTGTATGTGTGTGTGTGTGTGTGTGTGTGTGTGTGTCTGTCTGTCTGTCTGTAAGAAAAATGGCAAGAGAGATAGAGTGGATGGAAAGAGGCCTCTCCTAAACTATAGTTTTGGTTGCTCACCTGGTTTATGTTTAGTGTGTGCGTATGTGCGTGTGTGTGTGTGTGTGTGTGTGTGTGTGTGTGTGTTTGTTTACGTATGGTCTGATTACTCAGCCAGTGAAGTGGTTCTAATCAAATAGTAAGAGGGAAGAACACCTGGTCCTCTGTAATTGCATCAGCTTCTAACTGGGCTCGGCACACCACACACACGCACGCACGCACGCACACACACACACACACACACGAACACACACACAACCCACATCCGTGGTTCCCAACCTCTTTCTCTAAGTACCCCCCAGCCGTGTCAGATGAACCACAGTACACCTTCAAAGACGTCACCCATCGTGTTCTAAATGTGTTCATTTGAATGGTTTTTGAATTGGCCATTCAATTCTATATAGAATTATTTATAGAATTGGATTCAATTATATATAGAATTCTATATAGAATTTGATTCAATTCAAAACTAAACTAAAATTTAGAATTGAATCTATTCTAGAATTCTAAAATAGAATTTAATTCTAGTTCTAGTAATTATATTCTCGAATTCTTTATAGAACTAGATTCAATTCTATATAGAATTTAATTCAACTCCCTTCAGCTCTCTTCCGTCCCATAAACCGTCAGCTCATTCCAGCGTAGCGAGAGGTTTCATAGCGGAGGAAACGGAACTTAAGGAACCGTGGTGGGCGTGGTCACGCTGTTTTACTCCAATAGATTTTATTCTGAATATTTGATTCCTACTCTACTGGCTACGCCTAGTAATTACGCTCCAAAATTATGAAATATCACTACGTTAGAGGAAAATAGTAACTCCAGAAAAATTACTCCCCGGTTTTTCCTGTGATGAGACTGAAATCTGGAGGTCCAGCATGTGGTTGTGGGGGTGTGTGTGTTTGGGTTGGCAGTTGGCAAAAAGAGGGTGTGGCAGTGAGAGTGGCCTACGACAAAAGGTGCATGGATAAATGGATCCACATAGTGTGGCCAAGCTTATTAATCCTTAGTCGGGGACACTTATGGGAGGCATTCTTGCACTCAGCAGAGAGTTCCTCTTTCATTGGAATGGGTAAGCCCTGTCCCTTATACTTAAGCCTCAGGTCGTCTGGGACGGGTCTTTCTGTTCAGAACTAAACATGGAGGAGCAGCGTTCAGCTTTTCTGCTCAACATATCTGGAACAAGGTTCCTGAAAGCCTCAGTTTGAATCGCCTTGTTGTTGAAATGTGCTACACAAATAAAATTGCCTTGCCTTAAGCCACGCCCTCTTTTATAACTCTTTTGTTCGTTCTTTGTTTGTCCTAGAAACTTGTGGGAGGCATATTTGATCTCAGCAGAGAGTTCCTTTTTCATTTTGCCAAAGCAGTAAAATGTATGTGAGGTTGTACAATGTGTGTATGTGTGTGTGTGTGTGTGTGTGTGTGTGTGTGTGTGTGTGTGTGTGTGTGTGTGTGTGTGTGCGTGGGTGTGTGTGTGTGTCCCTGGTAGGACCTTTTGTGAAGTTATGTGAAATGTAGTGAAATGTTCTGACTCTTATAATTTATAATGTATTCATTGCTGTAAGCTATCTATGCATATTGAACCATTTATACACTAGCCTACTTTTTGCTAATTATCAACCATTTAACCCCTGTTAACTAACCTTTTTAATTATTTTTTCTACTACGTGTTAACTATGGACTGCTTTGCTTGCTTGTTACTTTTCACACACTCTCGGTCGCTCTCGATCAAGGTAGTCACAATCAGAAATTAGTTGAGCTTCTCTTCAATCTTCACATGTCCTCCTTGGAAACTGCAGAAGTCACTGATCTACAAGCAGCGGTTCATGTAATGTCGGGGTTAAAAAGCCCAAAACATCTGGTTCAAGATGGTAACCTGAAAGGACAGAGAATAAATGGCAGATTAAGGAAAGAAGCCTGTTGTGAGCCAGCAATAATCTGAGAACAATCAAACTAAGACACGGCCTTCTCTTCACCTGTCTGGATTCAGGACGGTGGCAAAGTTCTTCAAAAACACTGATCCATCTACAGTTGAATTAAAGCCTTTGCTTTGAAACCAAACCTGGCCTGTGTGTGTGTGTGTGTGTGTGTGTGTGTGTGTGTGTGTGTGTGTGTGTGTGTGTGTGTGTTGGAGAGGAGCAGCCTGCCAATACGGCCATCAATATCTGTTCATCTAATAAATGCACAATCTTGCAAAATAAAATTGAGTTTCATTCACCGTCGCCAGCGGGGCCATATTGAAACCTATTGATTGCCTCCGCTTACGCTTGCCTGCGGCAGCGGCGGCGGCCAAGGTCTCATTGGTTTTGGGATGAGATGTGATCAGTGCAGCTGCCAAACGAGAGCAGCGACAGCGGCGACACCGGCAGCAACTCAGCAGAGATTTCGGTAGCACACTCGCTGGCACTTAACCTTGAAGCTGTGTTCAACTCACTATGAATAATGCCCTTGGGAGGGGGGAGGTGTGGGAGTGCCGTGGGTCGGACGAGAGGAGGTGTGGTGGAAGGGGAGGCAAGGGGAGGGAGAGAAATACAACGAGAGAGACACTGGCAGGGCGTGCATTTAAAGAGCTGCAGAGACTGTGGGAAGGTTCCATAGGAGAAGTGTGTGTGTGGAGAAGGAGGAGGAGGAGGGAGGAAAGGATGCCAGAAAGGTCACTCGGCAAAAATGATGAAGTCATCTGTATTAGATTTTCTGTGGCTGCAGCTTGGATGAAAGCTGGCTGCTGGCCAGAGAGGTGAGTAGCCTGTACCTGCCGCCAGAGCTCCTCAGGCATTAGCTGCTCATCAGTTTTCTGGATACACATAGAATTTGAATCCATATCTCGGATTCGCAGAATTCATACTGCTTAAATAAAATAGGCTCTTTCTACAGGGCAATTTAAGATTTGATTGAAATGAATGATTTTTTATACTATTTATGGTCTAGACTTTTTGCCTCAAAAGCTATTTCATGTATTTGCATTAAGTAATGATGTCTCTATTTAGAGTGCTGCAGGGATGACACATTTTTGGAGGCTAACCAAGAAGTTGGCATCGCACTGGTTCCCTTAACAAAAAGCCAATGGGACTTTTTTCCATTGGATTTTGGATTGTTGCAGAAAAACACAAGTTTTTGATATTTATACGTTTTTGTTCAGCAAGATAATCTTCAGAAATGAACAACACTTTTATGATTTTTGAAGCGTCAATACAATCACCAGAGGTAAAAAGCCAACATTGGGCCATAAACGAACCACACCATGGTTGCATGACTTCACGACACCACCGCTAACCAAGTCGGACTAGGATGACATTTTGTGGTCTTTTTTGAGACACTTTTCAAAGATTTTAGATTCGGGTATTTACTGATGTTTTTTATGTTGTAGAACAAAACGTTAAAATCTCTTAAGCCTGTGTCTCAGGCATCTAACCAAAAACCCATTGACTTTGAGACAAGGGAGCTGGAAGGGTATAAATACTAACTCAGAGTCATTTCCATGTTTTCCTCCCCATTCCTGCAGCCATCTGTAGTAGTTTGAAGCCATCTGTAGTTGTGGCGGAGTCCATCATTCTGGTGTTGGATTCAGGTTGAAATCAAAGCATGCATGTAATCCAATACAATGTTCTTGTTGATATTAGCCTCAGTGTTTACTGTTTGCCAGCTTTGCACTTTGGCAAAGCTGTTTTACAGTAAGTTACATAATGCAAATGGGATTTCCGAACACAAAGGCTTCACATTGAAATCATTGAATTGCCACAGGGTGGCTTTTAAGCAGCAGCAGGAAATGCCAAATGTACGGTTATTAGTTAAAATGCATCACAAGTGTTTGCGATATAAACCACACTCGCTGTTACCAAACACAGGTCTCTTCAAATCAACCACGGCTGAAATATTAAGGATTGCAACTGGAATGACCGTTGTTCCCTCCATCAAATGCAGACAATTTCCGACTGGCTGTCTGTTTTTCCTTCACGTCGGTCTTGTATGTCCACAGAGCCACTTTGTAAAAATGTAATAATGGCTCCCAAAAAGTTTGGAGACTGTGGCTTCCTCCAGGGCCCTGCATCCACTCCCCCTACCCTCCTCTGCGACTGCTAAACCACTGATGCAACAAATAGGCAATCCACTCCCTGTGGCCCAGGACAGCTCTAACTCTGTAGCCTCTGCAGCGAAGTCCTTTCCCACCGCTCACAGAAGCTTCCTCTGTCATAGACAATGGAGACGGGACTCAAACATTCAACAGCGTCTGGATTTCAAAATAGATCATATATTTCTTTGCCATTCGGAGGATGGATTTTTTTGGAGGATGCAAGCAGAAACCCATGTTCAGTCATTAAACACAATTTTCCCAGAGAATCAACAGTCTCTTCCAGTTGAAACCCGAGTGATTTATTGTGTTTAAAGCTGAAGAAAAACACAACTATTGCCATTGTATTAAAGTCATGACCCCAGTTTGTTTTGTGGTGTTTTATTATTGACTGGACAAATGTGGACGACATGACCTCTAGTCGAAGTAATTACAGTGCAGATGCAACAAAGGTTTATTAGTAGAAATGTCCTACACCTAAAGTGTCAACATCAGGTTTGGCCTTGGTGCCAAACAATTGAACTGCAATGTTGTAAATACACTATTTTCGACCTAACTCTTCGCAACCACACAGAATCAATTCATTGTGAAATAGAAAGAAATACAGATGTCCCATCTGACCACAATGTGAGCCGATAATCAAAAAACAAGATGTGTGTTCTGAGCAACTGGGCAATCTTTTCTTAGGGAGTAAATACATACTGGGGCTGATGATTAATGTGCAGACAGAGGACAGGAGATGAGTTTGAGCCACAAACATACTGAAAACAGTTGGTGGGCAAGTGAGGAATAATAAGGTCTGGAGCCACAGGAAGTGTTAGTAATGCACAGAGAAAAAAAATAACTGTAGTGTTAGAAGAGGATGAAGCACAAGAAACCACGAGCAAGCTTTTTGATGTATTTTTCTTTTGAAGGCCCAACACAGACATAATGCACCCACACAGGTGATCACACTTATTATCTCAGATTTTCAGCAGTTGGTTGAATTTTGCTTTTTCTAGTCCTGTTGTGAGTTAGTAGTTGTTTTTTTGTTGTTGTTTTTTATCTGCATAATGCTGACTTACGGAAAGGGTTCATGAAGGGCTCAACATGTCTGCCAGAGACTCAAACACTCAACGATTGGACAACGGGACTGAACTAAACCCTCAGGGACTTTACGGGAGCGGGTCTGAAAGTCCGTTGAGGATTGTGGAGATTTGGGTCGGGCCCAACTTTCCCCCTGTCCTATCATGACAATGGGAGAGTTGTATTTACGTTTGTTTCTTACAGGAATAGATTGATTTTTGGAAATACTCTTAAGAGTTCAATGAGAAGATTGATGTCATGTCTGTAAGATAAGAATGAAGCTACAGCCAGAAGGCTGTTAACTTAGCTTTAAATAAAGATTGGCCATGTCCAAAAGGAAATACAAAAAACAGCCTACCAGCACATCTAAAGCTCGCTAATTTATGAATCAATAATAAATAGCTCATAGAAAAGCTTGCCGAACGGTGTGACTTTTCAGTTTATTTTTGTAATTAACAAACATTATTTAAAATGCTACACCATGAGCTTTAGATTCTTTTATTATTTTTGTTTACCTTAGACGAGAGCCAGGCTATCTGTTTCCCCTGCTTCCAGTCTTTATCATAAGCTAAGCTCACCAGTATTTTGTGATAATATCTAACTTTTGTCAAGAGAGAGAAAAAAAAACACATGTCGAGCTATTGCCTTGAACAAAAACAAACAAACATTTGGTCTGTGCTCACATCTGCCAATTGCATTGTGAAGAATATGAGTAAAGTGCTGAGTAAGGACAGTTTTGCCCTAATGATAAAACAGATGTTGATGACAATGCTTTTATAGGAGCTGATACAGCATATAGCTTCTCTGTACATATTTCAAAAGGGAGAGGACAATCAGCTTGTGCTTAATCACCCGTTTTAACACTCGCCCTCCGCTGTGATCAAGAAGCACTACGAGGGCGTGAGCATGCACTGTAAGTGTACTCCTGCCATCAGTGAGCTTATTTGGAAAACCAATGCAGTCATGCCTCAAGTGTAGCCTCAGAGGAAGAATATTTCAAAGTTTTAATAATTGCGATTCAACTGATCGTGACCTGCCTCCCCTACAGTTTCAGCTCTTCACATTTCTGAGAGCTCTTTGCATAACTCGGCATGATTGGTTGTGATTTCTCGAGCAGAACTCCGAGCGCCTGACAAGCCGGTGCGACATCATTGAAAATGTCACGGCGGGTCAATCAGCACGCTGTCAAATGAAAGCTACCAATTACGTGGCGACCAATCACGCGGCGTGCAGGTTTGAATGCAGATTAGCCACAGTGGAAATATTTATATATATATATATATATATAATTTTTTTTAACACCAAATGTTATTTTCCCTTGCTGCCTTGGAAACTGTTTGGGTTCTTGTGAGGCATTGCAGGGAACACAGGGTTGTCTCCCTTTCATATGCTCAGAGTGAAAAGTACCCTGAGAAAAGAAATTGTGAGAGTGAATTAATAAAGTGCTCATAAATGCAATGCCATGTGCGTGGCAAGAGCGGAGTATCAGAGAGTGAAAAACATAAATGTGAAAGAGAAAGAACATGGAAACGCCAGTTCACCAGTAGGCCACTCCATCACGCTGTTGTAAACCTCCATTACAAGGACTGCCTGGGATTCCTGCACAGATAAATCACCTCTCTAATATGACTGAAGCGTGGTGGCTGACCACAGGCTACTAAACACCGAAAAGAAGGAAGCAGAAAACACTTACTTAGAAACAACACCCTCCCCCGTCCCACAGTCCGGTTGTACTGACCCGAAAGGCAGAAAGCAATTTCAGCCACGAGTACAAGCGTTATTACAGGTCTTGATTGAAATGAATGGTGGGGTTGAAAGCTCGACAGGGCAATGCCTCACATTCGTAGGGCTGCTTTGTGGGTCAGGCGTTTCCTTAGATTATCATGCCGCATGTAGCACACAATACATGGCACCCAAGCTCGCTTACACACACGCTGCTGCTCGGGAGCCACGGGTGGATACAGGTTTCTGAGTTTCTATTCTGCGGGTGAGGCCATTCGTCGAAATTCATTATTGACTGATAATAAGGCTGCTGGCAAGGACGACTTGTTGGCAACATCTTGCCTCCTCACCATATGATACAGGAATATGATACAGCCTCTGAATAAATCAACCACCACGATGAGACTTTGGGGGATGTGTTTGTGTTGGAGATGGCTTGTGAGAGATATTTTATATTTCCGGCCTTTGAAATAGGGACATCTGTTCATCGGCCTCTTTGAGCAGAAAGACAATAAACACGAAACCTGCAGTGGTATTGACTGGACTAGGAATGAATTGATGTTCCGCTCAACATTAATTAATATTTTTTTTAGAATGCTACCTTTAGCCGAACTACACAGGATGTTTTGACATTGGTAGTCCTCCGAACATCCTCGTGTCCATTCAGAAATTAATTACAGCCTTGCCATGCCTGCACCATCACTGCGAGTGCAAGCTGTTTTAATTAGCACAGTGAGAGCTTAAGTTATTCAGTCAGTTAATTCTCCGTAATGCAGCACAAGCCAATAAATGTGCACACAGTTCACCCGAGTGAAGTGTATAGGAGCGGTGTGCATGCGTTTCAAATTGGCCTACGCACATATACAGTACTGCACGCACACGCACACGCACACGCACACACACACACACACACACACACACACACACACACACACACACACACACTAGTGCTGTCAACCGATTAAAATATTTAATCGCAATTAATCGCATTTATGTCATAGTTAACTCGCGATTAATCGCAATTAATCGTAAAAAAAAAAATCTTCATTTTAATGCTCTTATCAACATGCAAAAGTGGATTGGCTTGCTTTATGCAAATGTTTTACTTTATTGCCAAACAGGGCGATACAAAATACAATTATAAAGTGCACATTTCAGGTAAACAAGGGTTTACAAAATAAAATTATAAAGTGCACATTTCAGGTAAACAAGGGTTTACAAAATAAAATTATAAAGTGCACATTTCAGGTAAACAAGGGTTTACAAAATAAAATTAAAAGTGCACATTTCAGGTAAACAAGGGCTTGAGAGAGAGAGAGAGAGAGCGAGAGAGAGAGAGAGAGAGCTGTGAACTTAGCAGTCAGGCCTCTTATTTTGGAACAATGAACCGTAACAGTTAGGTTACCAATAAAAGGTAAGCCTCCTACTTCTTTGTTTTCAGCCAGCTACGCAGTAGCCACCCATTTAGCTATGGCTGCAATAAGTTTGTTCTTCGTTGTGGTGTCCATGCGTTTCTGTCCGAAGTCATCCATTCTTGTCTGGCTATGACGAGGGGGCACAGAGTTAGCATCAGCTGTGTGCTTGGCCATCAAGTGGTATTTCAGACTGGATAGGCTACAATGATAGCTCAGTTCACAATGACAAATGGCACATACCACTTTGGTCTTGTCAAGGGAACTATTCTGCCCTTGCTTCTTTAAGTTAGCTTAGCAGATAGCTAACAGCAGATCCATAAAATGAAGACCCAGGAATCCGGAGTGGAGTTTAGGTTTTTAGTTAGAATCTTGGTTTTTGTAAAACTGTGAAAAACAGAACATGAAATGAGCTTACAAACAGTTCATATACATACACATGAATATAAAGCTCTGATTCAACATACAGCCATTATGCCAGAAAAGGTAAGTAACAATTAACATATAACTCCCTTGCCCAGTTATTGCCTAAGCTAATATTAACATTGATGTCAATGCAGAAATGCTAATCGCGATTAGCATCTATACAACACAAGTTTGTACTAAAACGGTAAACACACAGAGAATATATCATAGAAGATATGTACATGCTACATACATATGTACTTACAGACTTAGATCTTTAGAGGCTACCAGACAGTAAGAGTCATTTAGTTATCATTCATTTTGCCGTATCGAGCTCACCGTTCATTCATTTCAAACCGTAACGTTAGCCTAGCTTCCAAGCCCAAGCGGCGTGCCTATTGTTTTGCTTCCGGTTGAGCTACATCCGGCGTGGTGCTCGCGAGAAAAAAATTGAAAAATTAAAATGCGTTAACGCCGTTAATAAAATTGACGGCGTTAAAATTGGTTTGCGTTAACGCCGTTAATAACGCGCTAATATGACAGCACTAACACACACACACACACGCACACCCACAGTGTACGGTATGCACATGGTATGCACAGCTGGAAGGGACACAGCCAGGCACACAGAGGACAAGAAACAAGGACAAAAGAGGAAGAAAACGTTAATGTATGTGATTTTCCCGCATTGTTGAGACTCAGTTTAACGAGGCTGATGCGTTCGACAGAGATAGCGACCACAGCCGTGTCACCACCTGTGCATGATTCCAGATCCACTTCCCTGCCCTGAGACAATCAATAGAAGGCTTTTTTTCTTCTTTCTCTTGCAGTGGACAGCCAGGAATACAAAGGACCCCCGGGTAATACATGTCAGTCCCTGATGTTGCAACTTCAATCTCTTAGCTGCTGGTAAACATCATTGATGAGTAAATAAAGGAAACATGCAGCGGCCTCGGCGACCACTTGCCTCTGCCGGTTAGGGCGGGACTTTCATTCGTCTTCTCCCAATTGTAAGGAGAAATAATGAAAAGATCTCTGCCTTACCTCAGCTTGCAAATGCACCCGATAAGGCTAACAACAAGCTGAGTGGCGTGCGGAAAAATTGCAAGAATATTAGAAACATAAACTCTGGATTAGTGTCATGTGAGGTAGACTATATTGTCATTTTTCTTTCAGGCAATCCTCTCGCCCTTCACATTAAAAAGAAATACAGGCTACTGTACATTCAGGAAACAACAGCTCAGAGACATTTGTTTCCCTCGTGACCTGTAACTCTTTGTTTTCTATTCTGCGGAGCACAAAGCCAAGCAATGATCTGATTAGCTCAACTGGTGGTCTATCTGGCTCTGTCATGTTTAATTAGAGACGCAGCTCGCCGCTTTGCATTGCCGCGGAGCATATGGCATTCCAGGGATGCTTAAAGAAGCAGATAAATGCATGAGAAATGACTTCCTTGGACTCTTCTGGGGTAATACATGACATTACACATGTCAAAGCTACTGCATATAGCTCTCGCACACACTTGAATTATTTATAGCTTCTTTACCCATCTCTAATATGCAGCAGCGGACACAAGTATATGAAACAGTACTCAGCATGCATACGGCTTCCTTCACTGATAACCTCATACCGATATGTTTTATTTTGCTTGCAAATGAGAAAGATGACACCTGAAGGTCATTCTTGCATATATTCTCGGTGCACAGATGAATACGCATCACAGGGTAGCCATTTCCATTTGCTGTTTCAGTCAGTTTTATTGAATATGCATCAGGTCATGATTTCTAATGATCCTCTGTTCCACACAGGGGTTATTAAACTGAATATGATCAACGGCCAGGTGTTAAAACAGCTCAACCTGAAACAGCAGCTTAGCAACTGGAGGTGAAGCTGCAGTTATGGGGCCGTGAGGGGAGGAAGGCTGGCAGCAGATTAACGGTCAAGGAAGACGGCCGTGAAAACGACCAATCAAGAAAATGATAAAAAAAATAAACTGTTCGCGTAACAGTTTGGACACGCCGGTGTCCTTGAAGGCATCGTTAAAGCGCTGCCACGAGGGCCGCTTCAGAGAGTTTTTAATCATCCTCAGTGTTTTGAACGAGAGACATTTTAAGTATTCAGACAAACTTCATTTGTATAGCACATTTTGTACAACAAACGCAACGAGGCCTTCAGGTGCTGAGACAGGCGGAGTGGTCTCGTCCTTCACTCATGGTAATCGGACGGTGGGGCAATTAATACACGCGCTACTTTGGTTAATTTTCCTTTCTAGATGCGACATCTATAAACATGCCTATTGATTTTGATTGAAAACAGGCTGTTATTTATGAGCACAGACGCTTATAAATTCTTATTCAGGGACAAGATTCGGTCCATATCTTCCACATGGCACCAGTTTGGAAATATATGCTAATTAGCTTCTTTTGGCAGAGAGTTCAATGATATGTGTCTGTTGGAAAAAACATTTTCGGACTCACCATGGACAGGACATATCATCTTTCTATTCCATGCATTTATCTTCCTTGTTAAAACCTTGCAGCTACCAATCAGGGGGTGTTATGCTAGTAGGCTTGGGCTGCTAGCCTCAAGCAGAGGTAAGCGACGCGCTCCACCTGCCTGGTACGTTCACTTCTCTCTCACCCCACACTTGTCACATTGACTCTTTGTGTCGGACAACTGGGTCACCCTGACACTCAAGGGTACAATTACCTGTTTGATTTCATATTGTATGTCATGCACATTTAGACACTGTAAGCATACAAATGAGTGAGCGAGAAAGCCTTTTTCATCCAAATGGAACAGCTGGACTCAAAATATAGCAAGATGTTCTTCTTCTTCGCCCCGAACACGTCACCCGACAGCCAGAAAACAGTCTATTTCTCTCTGGGTCTCTTTTGCTTCCTCCGTCTCATCCTCACTTTCTGCTCCTCTCTCTTGCCACTCTGCCGCTTTAACCCCCCCTCCCCCCTTCATCTCTGTTTCTTTCTCTGTGAATTGTCACACAACAGATGAGTCTGGAATGTTCTGTTTTCTTTAATGGGAGAGTTTTCTTGCCTCTAGTATTTTCTTCTTCCCCTTTCAGCAATTATTTTGTTCTCTTGTTTGTGCGAACACCTATGGACGCGACTTCTCCTGGTCTCCACAGTGCCTCCCTGCCTCTCTGTTTCCTCTGAACAGGGACATCCAGTCATCTGAATTAGGCTATTCCATGTCGTTGCCCAATTGCCTAACAGCACGAGGCTCAGACCGCAGCGGTTAATCGGAGCGAGGGCCTCAGTCTGCCTTTAAATCCCACAGTAAAACCCCGGCAACCATCTGTGTGGACACTAGCAGTTCACTTGCAGCATATAATATATGTGTCCGATGTTGTGAGTGTGCAGGGATATATACATCTGAGAGTCCTCGAGTGAAAGAGTGTGTGTAAGTGTGTTTGATCATTGAGGCAGGTGTACTTCTTCCTCCCCCATGCTTCTCTCTGATTCACAGCCATGGGCACACCTGGTGGCCTCCATCCCCAGTCCATCTATCTTTATCCATCCGTCCTCTTCTCTGTATCTGACTCTTTCTCTTATCTTTGATTTTCTCTCAATTATCTCCTCTTTTTTGTCTGTACACGACAAGCTAAGTAAACACTTTACCCCCCTTTATCAGGTTATCCTTGCTTTTCATTTTCATTTCTCAGAATGTTGTCTCTCTCTCTTTCTTCACTTTACTCGGAGCCTGGCTGGCTGACATCGTGAGCCAGCTGTGATGCTGCAATCAAACGAGCTACTGCTGGACCTCCTGTGGCTCTGTTGACACACACACACACACACACACACACACACACACACACACACACACACACACACACACACACACACACACACACACACACACACAAAGTCTTTGCATGCTCCCACACACACATAACTAGCAGGCTGGGGACGTTAATAATGAAGCCACGGCCAAAGTTGTGCATAATTTGGGTTCTGATGTGGCTTAGTCTCTTTTCACAAAAGGATTCTCTTATTATTCAAAGTACAAATTCCACTCGAATCTCCTTTAAAATGTTCTCTGTCTCTGGGGAAAGGTCATGGTATACATTCCGAATGTCTTTTGCACTGAATGGATATGTAGTTAATGTGCAAAAGGCAGCAAACAAGCAAGCAAACACACACACACACACACACACACACACACACGCACGCACGCACGCACGCACGCACGCACGCACGCACGCACGCACACAAGAAGAAGTAAACACAACCCCTGATAAACATGCAGGAGAGCAAAAGAGCTGTAAATCTAGCATCTTGTGAAGCAGCCATCCCTTAATCCCCCTTCAACCCAACCTTTCTCGATGCCTGAACTACACTTAAAGCCAGCTGACTGCTTGTTACAGGCAGTAAACAGGTATGTCTCCAGTCAGTGCCTGAGTGCGTTGTTATGTCATGGTTCAGGAGAGACCCCCAGTGCGGCTCCATAACCCACTTACTGGCAGTCAGACAGACTGAAGATCGGAGGAGCAGGCTTAGGTGAGTCATGCATCAGCAGTGCATTAGCTGGAGAGAGAATTTCAAGGCAGTATGGGAGTCTGTAGAGAGACAGCACAGAGAGCTCGGCTCGCTTTCAAATTCTGCTCAATGAAGGGTTTCGTAAGGATATTCAAACACTGCACAGACCGATCCAGGCCAGTCTACATCGATCCACCTGTATCCATCGTAACGGACAGGTTGGTGCAGCATTGATGTAACTTCTCCTGCAGGGCTGAGTGTGAACATAATTACTTTCGCTGGACCCTGCAACCAATTGGCTTAGCTTAGCATAAAGACTGAAAACAGGGGGAAGCAGCTAGCCTGACACTCAGCGGTAACACAGTCCACCTACGAGAACCTTTAAAGCTCAACAGGTAGTCTGGTTCATCTCTTTCAAGTCTTTATGCTAAGCTAAACTACACAGCTACAGACTCCAGCTTCATACTTACTGTACAGACATGAGATATATGTATATAAACATAGATGAGATATTACATTACATTACATTACATTTCATTTAGCTGACGCTATTCAACCATGAGTACAAACTCAGAACAACAAGAATCAAGAAAGTACAATTTCTTCAATAAAGTTAAACTACAAAGTGCTATCCGTAAATGTAGACACTTTCTGCTGTCCTGATGTCAATGGGGAGCTCATTCCACCATTGAGGAACCAGGACAGCAAACAGTCGTGACTTGTATGATATGCTCCTATCACTCAAGCAAACAAGTGTATTTCCCAACCATTCCTTGTATTCAACACAAAATAAAGTCTGTTTTTAGAACTATTCTTGACGTATTTCACCTGTTAACAGGGCTAAAAAATCTCCACCAACCAAATCCAACTCCCAGCCAGGTGACGTACAAAAGATATCCCCTGTGAGCAGGAGACGTCTGCTCTGTGTCTGACTACGAATACGTCTGTGGGACCATTTGTGAGATCAGAATAGGGAACTCATCTGTTTCACTAGCTCAGCCTAGCCCGGTCCCATCTCAACCAGACTGTGACAACAAAGCTAATTACCGAACCTCCGATCCCACAGTGCTGACAGTCTTGTTAGCCTCCAATTTACACTTTTAATTAAATCAAGCGTATCGGCATCATCTGGCTTATACTAAGTGTATTTGGCTGCTTACACAAGCCAATATCCAGAGCAGTTCAGTTTGATTAAGTATGAGTTCAAAATTAGCAATCCATACTGATGACACACCTGGAGAAGGCCCTATTCACACCTCATGTCACGTGATCAGATGTCATGGGCCATGAATTCCATCTATTCCGATGTTAGCTGCGTGCAATCTGTTTTGAAGCGAGGGGCTTTCATGTGTTCACGGGGCCAAGATGACAATAGCATGTCCAGATGTCCACACGATACTGTACAAAACACACTCAATTCCTTTATCCTGGCGTAACGTTAACATTCACTTTTCAAGGCATATGTGTAATATACTGAGGCTACAAGGTCTGCATCAGCTCATAAACCCTTGCCCAGAGTAACTTCTATCCTTGTACCATGCATAATCTCTTCATATCTCTGGCTTGAATTTGAAAATCTATACATTTCAGTTTATCTTGACAGTGCATGCTGAGGGTATTAAAACTTCTGCCCCCCCAGTTAAAGTAGTTCTTAATCCCTGCTGGAAAAGCCTGACCATGCTCACATGCACCACATGTTACACAACTAGTTCGGGAAATGCTTATTCACTTCTTTTTTTTGTTGCCAGAAGCTAGTTAGTTTGAGTTATTTATCTGTATTGCAAATATAATAACAAGCAGCTGGTTTAGCGTTGCACAAATTGGAAACAAGCCTTTCTCTGGCCAAAGGTAACACAATCAAACAGAACCTCTACAGCGCACCAATCAGCACTGTGTGTCTTCTCATCTAATTCTCAGCAAGAAAGCAAATTAGCGTATTTCCCACAATTCCAAACAATTCATTGAAGTATCCCTCACATTTTCCTTTCCAACATACTGGCAGGAAGTTAACTAGGGGTGTCGTAATATACCAGCATTGATGACAAAATAAAATATTGATATCATGTCAATATACGTAATGTGTCAATAATCCAGTGACTCTTAAATATTTTTTAATATTATGGTTACAGACTCTCCATCTCTTTATACTTATTATTTGAGTGTAATTCATTTACCAAAAGAGAAAAAGAACTCAGTTATAGCATTATGTAATATTTTTTTTCTATAGATAGAGATATAGTATTGTTTTCGTGAATTCCTTGTCTAAGACGATCGTGTTGTGAAAACCTGATATTGTGACAGCCCTTAAGTTAATCACATGCAGGGTCGCTGCCAAACAATGTAGTGTCTGATGCTAAATATCTCATATGAATTTACAATATGGGTTTCAGAGAAAGTGCGATGTTGAAAAAGAAGCCTGAGAGCCGGCAGATTTTGGCAGCCTCTTCCAAACGATTGTCTGCAAACTCGGCCGCGTCGCATGGTTAAACGGCCACTGAGCGCATCCTCAGCCCTTGTAATTTGAGTTAATGGCTTTGACATTTCAATGTCGACCTACTGCGAGCCACAGCAAGCAGGCCTCCTAAAAGCAGGACACACAAGTTGGAACAGTGATGTTGCTGAATCCGTAATCTCTCACCCCATTGCACCTTCTGTTCCAGGATAGGAAGAGATTCAGCATTCATGTACTTATCTGGTTCTAGTACATTTAGCTTTAAGAGGATGCCTGCTGTATGTCACGGAGTTGTAGAAGTGATGAAGGATGCCTAGGTTGAAAAATGGCGGCACATTAAACTGACAAGCTATAAAATCACAGAAAGCTAAATATCTAAAGTCTTCTCTGCAGACACCCTTTATAACAATGAAGAGACTATTGGTTAAAGCAAATGTATTTGCTGCTCCAGTCCCAATGCCAAGATGCAACTTGGGCTATAAAAGCAGTTATTTCCCCAAATAATATCCCACGACAGGCTGTAATTACCCACAGACATGGGAGTACCCACTACATCAGCTGTAGTGAAACGGTAAAAGAGAAAAAGCAGTAGAGAATGTGTGTGCGGTCGTATCCGTGCATGTGTCTGAGTAAAAGTGTGTGCTCTGACTCAGCACAACCTCATGGGCCTCAGAGGCGGCTGACTCTTTTATTACCTAATCCAGTTTAGGAGATGAATCCGGCCCGTAATCTAATTTCCCCGCTATATACATGAATCCCTGAGTTTAGCTATAACCGCGGCTTGCAGGCTATGCAGCAATGAGAAGAACGCACACACAAGACAGCATTTATACCCGTCTCCTTTTCTCTAATTGCCACTGTGGTTACTCGTCTTATGGCTCCTCCCCTGGCTTAATGGTTTGATATTTACAGCACCTAAGCACAGCAAGTTAAGCGCGGTGAAAGGTCGCTCCGGTTCATGACATTCTTTTCTCGTGCTCTCCCCGTTAACGTTTTGTGGATGAAAGTCGGTATGAAGCTTTGCTTTGAATGTCCGCTTTCATCCTTCTGAAGTCTCCGCCAAACCTTGCTCCGTGCTTAATGGCGCCCTTCAGGCATGAGCCGGGCCACAGCCCTGCATCCGGAAACAGGTAAAATCACCCAGCAGCGCCCTGGACACATGTCCGGCCGCGCACCGGGACCAACCGGGGTGAAAAGCTCAGCGAGCAAATCCCTCAGAGATACCGTGTCACGTATTGTTTAATTTTTCCTTCAGCTTCACAAGCCTAATATTTGCCAGGCGATGCTCGCGTTTCCACAGAGCAGAGTCTATATTTGTTCAGCATCTGTAAAGCCAGCCATGTTAAATGAGCCTAGCTTCTTTTCTCCTTTCTTTCCTCATTTATTGAGTTTCTCTTCCATGTAATTAAACCCAAATGTATTGTATTCCGCCCCCTACATTTCTCGTACAACTAAAATCAGGCAGCAAAGTTTAATCAGTTTATTATCCGAGTTTCATTTTGACATCGTCAGGCATAACTCAAGTAGAGGCACGAGGGGATTTAACGTGTGGAAAGTGACACTTGACACCATTAAGGCAGCAATCCACTCCGGAGTTTATGGTTGTGTAGGAGGAAGACCGCAAATAAAGTAGAAAATAAAGGATCGTCAACAGGAGTTCTTAAGGTCAGTGCACCAATAAAAAAAGCATTGGGAGCGTCTTGAATTGATGACATGCCACTTTTAAGAAGCGTGGCAAGGACGATAGCTAGAAAACTTGAATGTGCTGTGTTTGTGCAGCGCAAATGACTTATTCAACTTGAATTAACAGGATGAGGCACAGTACAGGGACAATGTCTAGAGATAATACACGGCCTTCAGGCGAAGCGTCTGTCTTTGTTCAGTCCAAGAATAAATGCATATCTGGGAGGTTTGAAAGTGATGAGGGGAAAGATCCCACAGCTAGAGTCTCAGGTTGGCTGCCTGGTGATACCGTCCTGTAACCAGAAGGTCACCGAGGTCATTGTTCGTCTGTCCTGTTGAGTCCCTCCCCACTCACACAGGTTAAGTCTATTAGTTCAAATCCTCAGATATAAACAATATATACACACATTTACATGTAAAAAAAACATGTAAATGATCACCCTATATCCATCTTCGAGGCACTTTGAGAAACCGATATTGAAAATCATTACACTTTGTAACAAAAGAGATAACCAGAAACCGTTCCTAAATTAGTATGCAGTAATGGCAAAATAGTATCCAAAAACATTAATATGTCACACAGCCCCAAAATATAATATATTTATACAAATACACAAAATTTGGTCGTTTACCTTATCATATATTAAGAAACCATAGCTACATACTAAATATAATGCACCATAAATGCGATTTCTCAAACCATAAAAAAATAATGCTTTGTGTTTTTTCATTACCTCATTTTGGGTGACACAATATAATGTTTTGATATTATATTACCAGCACAACATCTCTGCATTAAAGCAATTAAACATAATGCAAAAATGTATTTGGAAGTCATTGAATAACCTTTCTGACAGAAGGCCACATGTACTCATGGCGGTAAAACCCGTGTGCATGTTTGTGTATTATAGGTAAACGAGTATAATTTGTCCCCTCTATAAAACACCTCGTACCCAGCTGTAAAAAATGACCAGCGTCAATATCGGTCGTCATCTAAGAGTGCACCAGTTTAATGCCCTGCCCAGTGTCCAGTACAGCTGGTGGGAACCAAGCTAGTTTACACCTCCGGAAGCAGCGCAGGCACACGCTACACAACCAGAACAGGTTGAGGCCACAGCACCAGTTGGAGAGGTGCACCATGGGATATGTAGCCTTGGGAAAGTGAGTCTTCCAGTGCTTGGCCACGTCACTTCCAGTGGGCAGGTGAAGCGTGTAGTCGCTCCAGCGCTTGGACACGCCGTACACGGCCGTCACGGTCCGTCCCTTTTCCGACCACTGGGTGTCACAGTCTGGGTTGCAGTTGAACTCCACCCATTCGGAAGTGAAGTCCCCGAGGAGGGGCGTGTCTCCCGCCTCTGGGTCCACCCTGGTGGCGGACAGCTCCGCCCCCTGCACGGCGACATAGATGCCCTCCATCCTGCGGATCTCCTTCACCCAGGGGAGGGAGTTTTCAGTATCCAGGACGAGGATGAGACGGGAGAAGTGGCCCGCGTTCCTCTCCTTCCACAGCTCCAGCAGCTGGGCCAGAGGGAGGCTCTCACCTCCTGCAGGAGAGGAGGAAAGATGGTGAGAACTGAGCAAAGAATAATAAAACATCGATCAAGTTAGTATCCCTGTAATTTGAACATTAAAAAGGTCTTCTTGAAGTACATATCACTTGCATTTTTTAGGTTTTACTGAGCTAAAGCTACATTCACTTACAAGTCACTTATAGAGATTAACAGTGGTGGTTATTGAACCAGTGTTGTGTTCAAGGACATTTCAAAAAAAGGGACACATGGCTGTCGATGGACACTGTGGCTTTGCACGGCTCAGACCTGTCAACTTCCACTTGAGGGACGGTCTGTCTGTCTGACTGCCGTCATCACAACCCCACAAATTGTATGAAGATGCCGTTTTCCAGATGGCAGAGTAGGAAGAGGAGAGCTGTGCGGTACCTCGCCAACAGACGTACCGAATTATTACCTCAATATCATCATTGACTGTAGTAAAGTGCAAGGTAGGTAAATAGGAGCCAAGGAGAAAAACGACTCCTAGTCTTGGCCACAGAGCAACTCCACACAGGACTGATTTATATCTGGGTATGAAATTGCTCTCCTTCCACATCTCTAAAGAACAAGCCGATTTAGAGACACTTGTATTGCATTACTAAAGCAATTTGCAGGTGCAGATCCACCGTGATAAACAGAGCAAAGCAAAACTAGTTATTCCATGGATCCCTGCATAATTTAAGACTGAACAACAGTCACAAACTTTTTTAGAATTGTAGTGTTAATTAGGACTTGAAATCTGCAACTTTTCTCAATTCGGATTTCTGCCAAAACAAGCCCACTTTTTCCAGAATGTGTACAATTATCCACTGAACACCGACTGAAAAGGTCCATTCAGGATGGTGACAGAGGGAAGTGATTATCTTTTCAATGGGGACTTTCCCCCCCCCCCCCCCTTGTTTGCAGCGACACGCAGAGAGAATGCGCCAAGTAATCTCTGAACAGAGGCGCTGGAGCTGACACGCTGTTAACACGCTGCGATTCGCATTTCTGTTGAGGGAGTGTCACAGCAGAGCGGCTGAACCCGTCACAGAACCAAACTTCTGTCCTTCACAGCAATTCTCAACTCTTTTGGCTTACTCATCTGATCTCTGCATATTACAGAGGAGGAGGGGAAATGAAAAGAATGGAAATTGGACTGTAATGAAAATTGAGGCTGCAGAGAAAATACCAGATCTACCTGATGCCTTCTGACACAACGGCTTCTTCTGTGTCACATTTTTGTTCTCGTCAAGTCTTCAGTAATTACCGACTGTTAATTTGTGATTACTGGGAGCCAACTTTAAAGAGATCAAAGTGATATCCAACCCACTTTTCAGTGTGAAGATTGAATCTTTATCATGTGAGCAACAGCAAATGCCAAAATAAATGATTCTTGCTCTATGAGAAAGTCAAAGTCACTGTGCTCATCTTCTTGAGGAGTGAATTAAAAGCTAGGTCATCATTGTGTTACATTTGCTGAAATTCCCATTGCATCTCAACAGCAATCAAATAAAATCCTCAGACAAAAAGAGGACAAACTTCAGGTATATGTGGCCGTCGTGGGCTTCTACCTGCGGGCCTGGCTACTTACCTGTGCGCACTCTGCTTGTTCACACCACCGTAGTCTTCCACGGGCTGCTAGTGCGACAGCTGTGAGTACTAACAATAGCCGTGTTTGTCGTTTATGGTAATTATCAGAATTTTGGGGGAGTGGCTTTGGGCTTTGCAGAGAGGCCTAAAAAGGACGGGCTGTCAGTTTTGTAGACCTGCAATATGCAATATTTTTAACGAACAATTTCAACGCCACCCTGTTTTTATTATACTTTTAGCTCGCTTTTGACTTCTCTGCCCACTTGCAGAGACACGTGATGTTCGGCTGTTGCACCTGACCCGACATGCGATTATATATTTTAACCAAATCGTAATTTCCATCCTTTCAAATTGGACATGCTACAATCAATCTCTGGAATAATAGGTCAACTCTCCTGGTGGTAGAAATGTGGTTTGGAAGAGTAGAATGGTTTGTTCAATGTACTTTGGAAGGCAAGTGCTCATATATTATTTCTTATAATCTCATGTTACTGAATGTACTTTAATGTAAAGCACATTGAGTGTACCTGTAATGAAATATGCTACATAATTAAAACCGTTTCAAGATTGCATCCCTAATACATCCACAGAAATGAAGTGGGCGAATAAGAGACAGGACTTAACTGTGACGACTGATCATTTTCCAAGAAGTCAAAGTAAAAGCAACAAAAAAAAAGTGGTGCTCTTACCGGACAGAGCCCAAGCACCGGTGCCTTTGTGTGTATGCCCACTGTAGAAAATCAGATAGGTGTCGTGACGCGGCCCGTCTTCTGTGCGAAGCTCCAGGAAGCTGCGTAGCTTCATCTGCAAGGCCTCCAGCGTAACACCGCTGGTGGAGTAGTCGCAACCAAACGTCTGGATCATGTGGTGGGAGAAGAGGCGCTGCACGTTGTTCAGCATACCCGTAGAGCGCGTGTTCAGCTGTTGTACCTGCTCAGGTGGGAGGAGAGTGGGCTGGCCATCAGCGCTGGATGGGAGAGAGAGATGAGCATGTGAGAAAATACTCAAAAAAGTAATCTTCTTCTTCTTCTTCTTCTTCGAGAGAGACTCAAGTTAGGTGGCTTGTCAAAAGCAGACAGATGGGGCGCAAGCAAACAGAGCTGTGAATGAGTGAGAAGTTGATAGTTTGACACACCGAGAAGAGGAGACAGAGAGCGGAGGAGTAGCAGTCGGCGTCAGCGGGTAGAGAGGAGACAAATCAGGGGATGAGATGAGATGGGGGGGAGGATGGAAGGGGGTAGGAGTGGTGGATCACTGCTGAAGGGAATGACATTAGCCTCAGGGAAGTAAAGGATAAAAAGAACGTAAGAAAATGGCAAAAAATTTAAAGATGAAAGGATATGCAGAGGAGACTTGAGCAGGGTGACAAGAAATAAGAATGGGAACTGAGGTTAAAGATAGTTGAGGGAAAAGTGATTTGTATAGAAGTGTGTGTGACTGATAATAACAAGTGGATGATAACCGAGGGGTCACGCACGCACGCACAAAGTCAAGGCTAGCATCTACTCAGTGCAGCCATACATTTCCTTCCCATCAATAGACTTGATGTTATTCATGGCCGAGCGGATGGCAAAGCCATTCCTCACTCTTACAGACATCTGCATAACTCTGCCATCACATTATGCTCCGTGGCCCCGGTATCACCTTCAACCTCACCTTAAGAACAGATGAAAGTTTGTCTTTATGTAAATGCAGACACTTCTTTCCTAGCTTTCCATGTTGTGAGTCTGCTAAAAAAGAAAGAAAGATATATACACTACACATCGTCATGCTGCAACCTTTGCATGCCAAGCTCACCGTTCACCTAAACCCTGTCTAATCTTCTCAGATCTCATGGCGCCCAGGGGAGCCAAGGCTTGTAGTTTGAGAATTCAAACCACATCTTCCTCCGTTACACACTCTCTCTTTCATCATGTCCTTTTCTTCACAGCTCTCTCAGAGCACCGCCCCTCCTTCCCCTCTTTCGCAATTCCACCCCTTTCTATGCTCCATCTGTCCCTTTTCGTTTTTTTACCACCACCCCTTCTCACTGTTTACAACCTCAGCCCCCCCCCCCCCCCGTCATCTCACCCTCCCTGTTTTAGCCAGCACACCTCCCCGTCTCACCCTCATCTCTCTAATGCTCACAGTCCTCTCAATGGACCGTGCATACAGAGCGTCTACAGCTCCAACGGGACATGGGCCTGCATCCAAAACCACCTGGAGAGTTAAACATTACGGCTGGCGTCCCTTCTAAATGTGAGCGCTAACCATCAGCTAAAAAGGTTCAATATCCACAGAGTGGTCATATAGATATATACACACACACCAGCCCAAAAACCTCCAATGGCTGGATGGAAACACTTATGTATAACTTATGGCTAGCTCTCGCTGCTTCGGAGGAGGAGATGTGTCGGCATCATCAAAACTATGAAGGCGATTGAAGAAAAAAACAAAAACAACACTTGGCCAACTGAAAGGGCGCTGAGAGGCAGGAGCAGCTAATGGCTAACTGCTCCGGCTGAACAACTTGGTATGCTGCGGAGGGAGCACTGGGTTGATCCCTTAAGGGCCTAAACATTAGCGGCATGTTTATGCATAGTTATTGCTCTATTTATCCAGTTGGTTTTGTGTTAACCGAGGAGGGAGTTGGAATGAGCGATCGTATTTACCCGCGCCTCTGATGCCAAGGAGAGGCTTCGACATGGGGCAAATGTTTATGTGAGTTTGGTTGCTGCGTAGTCTATTCGTGTTGCATACGAGTCAGGTCATCTGAAACATTTACTCATTTAGTCAGTTGACAGTAGGGTTGAACAGCAGGGTCAGAACATTTTGATAAATCGATTAATCATTTGTTGGAGATTTTTCTTTCCTTTGCCTTATGTAATACTTATGTAAACTGTATACTTCTAGGTTTTAGACCATTTTTCAAACTAAACAGAAACGTATTGATTTCTGCTTTTACTGAAAAATAGAGAGACGTTGGATGACATTTAACAAAGACTCCAACTAAAGATAGTGATTATTCAGCCCATTCTAGATCAACAGACCATCCCTGCTTTTCTTGTGACCAAAAAAAAGAAAAGAAAAAAGAAGAAGAAAAAAAACATCTTATGGAATAATTAATAAAGCTATTCAGACAGCCCAACGTCACATTTCACTCACATGCCACACTCTTCCCACTGCAACCTATTCTTAATCATGGCAGTGTGCTTAAGCGGTCAGTGCACTGATCACTCTTTTGCTTACTACTCACTTGACATCTATGCAGTTGCTTGCTGCTACTCAAAATACAAGCTGCAGCTGCAAGCTTGTCTGGGTAAGTCTGCCTGCATCCCTGTATTTCTGTGATACTTCTCTCTTCAGTACCTGCAGTAAGCAGTAGGTATGACCAAGGCGTAGCCAACACAGGTTCCCCCCAGGCAGCTGCCGAGCTCGTGGAACAAGCCGTGGGTGAGCGACTCCAAAGGCAGCACCACAAGCAGAGCGCAGAGAAAGAGGCCGTTGGAGGGCTGCAAGAAGCAAAAGAATCAGAGTCACTTTCAATCATCACTTACAGCTCGTACCGACGCAAACAGACCCAGCTAATTGGTGGTGACACTTTGCATGACAGTTATACATTAACAGGACCGACAGTGTTATTATGGCAGGAAAAAAAACATGACAGGACCTAAATAAATGAAGGCAAGATGCGTATGACGGTAGCCTAAACATACATCACAAAAGGTACATCCAAAACAGAATAATTAATGTTGTGTACGAGCCTGCACGTTCAGTCATGTAGTTTCTAGTTTTTTATTTTAAAGCTTAAAAGTCAACTTGCCTCATACAAAATTGCACAATTCTTGCACATATACTCAAATACTCAGGCCAATCACTTTCTCAAGTCACTGTGTTGGTAATATGCAATGCAATCTACTCTGATTTCATAGCATGGCAATGAATCCAAGAATGCAAATAAATACCTGCATGGTCAAGTGGAACCACACTTGAGTTTGCATAATATACAGCCCGGAGTGAAAAATGGGTTACACTCATTCATTGAACTTTTATGAAGTTGTTTACGGCTTAAATGCTAAATACTATTCTCCAAAGACTGAATATAGTATTGAAAGCAGAGAAAGCACAATAAGGTAGAAAGGGAGGAATTTAAAATAAAAAAAGGCAGAAGTCGATCTCAAGCTATGGGAGTAGGGGGATGCTCACGAGGAGCTCAGCAATAAACATCAATGCACTAACAAGCTGACTTATAATTAGGAAAGTTATTTCTATACAATTGCAGAAAGGCAGTATTCAGCTTTTCAGTCAGTCAATCTACACTTTTAGATGCATTTCCACAGAGGCACATATAATACATACAATATAAATGCATGATAATCTCACACACACACACACACACACACACACACACACACACACACACACACACACAGAATCCAATGGAACACAAAAAACGATGTCATTAAACATTTGCTAGCTTCAAGGTCTGTAGTTATTGCTGAGACTGCATTAGATTGTACCAACGATGTTGTTATTGTGTGTGTGTGTGTGTGTGTGACTGAGCGTTACATGGATTTAAGTGGTTGGCCATATATATATATATATATATATATATATATATATATATATATAATATTACTGTATTCCAACAGCAAAAAGGTAAATAAAAAGCTGTAAAACAATCAAAAAGAACACATAAGAGCTCACACACTCGTATACACAAACTCGTATACGAGTGCAGACAGCCCACTTACTCAGGCAAATTTGCAACTGACATCAACAATGTGCAGATTTCAAATTAGGATTCAGGCCCATGAGACTCTGACAAGGTAAACGTCTAATAAGGCTAAATAAGTTATTGCTGCTCTTTATTCAAGTAGATAGGGATATTAAAGTGCTAATTAAATTGGTTCTGCATGAGAGCAGAAGTGCCTCTGCTTGGGGAGCAACTACTAACTACACAGTGCCACTGGCATCTCTCCTCATAGTTTATAACATGGGGTAAATTATATGTTTATAGAGCCCTTTACATGAAACTCAAAGTGCTATAGCTGTAAGAGGACCCTCGCCATGATCTATGAGGTTTTCTATGAAAGACTTTCTATAAAAGATTATGACTTGCTAAATGCACCCAAGAGATTTATTTGCAATGTGACTACGAAACATGACTAGAATGAGAGTGAGGGTAGGATAGTGAAGGAAATACCTTCTTTTTTTTATTATCTATAGACGCGTCGCAAACTTTCCTATAATAGTTTCTTATGATGATACTAATGCTGATATGAGTTAAAGTAGTAGTATTCTCTTGTGTCTCCTACCTGCCAGGAAACAGCTCCCAGTATGACCGTTGACAGCATACTGAAGAACACCAGCCGCTCTGAAATGAGGCAGAAGTGTCGGATGCCCCTGGAGGCCATGACTTGGTTGAGACTCCGGCTTCTGGATCGCTGAGTCTGCCAAGCCTTCTGACAGTCACTCAACTTGGTGTGGAAGCCCCATATTGTCATCAGCAGAATTACGTGGCAGATGAACCAGAAAACACCAAACAGACAGAAGCCTGGAATCACCAGATACCAGAGCTCCAAGTGTCCAAGCTATGTAAGGCAAGAGAAAAGAGACAAACACAGACTTCACATTTCAAACTGAGTAATACAAAACACTGCATCTTCGTTCATAAATACTGTGGCATTAAGTCTAACGAAATTGAAAGTCTAATGAAAGCTCTAATGACTCATAATGGACATGTCAATTTGTGCAAAAGCGCTGAGTGTACCTTTAAGGCAGCCAGGACAAAGAAGGCCAGCTCAGTCAGACTCAGCGGGAGCAGGGACAGCCTCCTCCACACCCTCCCCAGAGAGAGCACTGGTATCCAGCGCTCGCTGGGTCCGAGCACGCTGAAGTACACATCCAACACAGGCTCACACAGCAGCCTGCCCACGTAGCAGCCTAAAGCATAAGGGTTGGCTGTGATGTCTAAGGCCTGGAAAAACACGAGAGAGGTGACCAAGGCAAAACTGACCAGGTTAGGCAACGCCAGGAGGGATTTCATCCTCAGGTCCACAAGGAGAACCCCCAGGGCCGCCACCAAACCTATAATGGCCACCGACTTGTGAAGAAGCATGGTCGTGCTGGCAACGCCAAAACCCAGGAGCTCCAGTAGCTCAGTTGATGTGATTAAGGTGGGTTTGTAGCGGATGGAGCTGCATATTCGCTCAGTTAAAGCCCACATTGTTTTCATGATTACGCTGGCCAACAGGAGATAGTTGGCGACCAGTTCCTTGACATTTGATTTCAAGCTGGAGCTGTTGAGGAAGCAGAGGAGGCCGAGCAAGAAGCCAAACCACAAATGGAACAAGCTGAGACTCGCTTTCTTCATGGAAAAATAGTAATGGAGGATGCTGGCAATCCCCAGGACAAACAGGCCGAGGATGAAGATGACCAGAATCATTGGTTCACCGGTCACCTCCCAGCGCACGTACATCCCAACGCATACCGCCACAAGGAGGTTGATGCTGGACAGGTAACCCAGGAAGTGCACAGATTTAAACATGTCCACCTCCTTGGGCTCATCGACGGTCAGCACCTCTTCCTCTTCCTCCAGAGCCATGGCTGATTTAAAAAGTCTTAACCAAATACAGTAAAGTTCTTCCAGTCACCGTCTCTAGACTTGCATACGGAGGACTACGCCTCCATAATCAGGCCCTGTGGGGAAAAAAGCAGAGTTACTAAAGTTACTAAGTAGCTTTAACTTCAAATGTCACACCTCCTAGCCACTCATGTCCAGACGAATTGGTAAACATTACATTGAACACACTCATTAGTTAACGCTAATGTTAGATTAATTGTTGTTCTGTAGGCAGTTTACATATTCCAGACCTTCCGCAATTGCTTGATACGAGGAAATAAAATAAGCTATATGATTTGATAGACTACATTATATTAATATGGTTAACGTTAACACAATGACACAGCAAAACAATGGCGATAAACTAATAAACTTCCTTAGCATCGTATCGACCAAATGAAGCAGTGACTGGGGCCCTGCTGTCAGCTTGTGAGGATGTGGCACTGCAGTCGGGAAGTTTGCTAACTTGCATAGCTTCCCTGCTGACTTCTCGTTACCTGGTTAGCTAACTCGCTGCTGAACGTGTTAATGCCGTCTCTTTGACTGTTAAAAGAAGAAAAAAAGTAGCGGCATTGGCACAAACGTCAGAGTAAGTACTGTCAAAAATGAACACGTAAAGTCTTTATTGTCAAAATGTTACTTACATGTTGTTTGTTTAGTTAGATGACAGCAGCAGCGCTTCCGGATTCTGAAGTACGGCATCTCGCAAGTATCAAAACAATCGAGCTTCGCTTTTCAGGCTGGGGCTTTCGATATACTTTTAAGGTACATCTGACGTACACCAATCGCCGACAATTTAACTTCACATCAAACAGTAGAAACTGAAAAAGCGCTACCCTTTTCCAACAATAAAAAACTCGTATATCTGTTGATGAGGCTTCGCTGTTTTTTCTTTTTACATCCTGCTTTGTTTTGTCACGTGTGAAGAAAGTAGCCGCTGTATGGGATGTAGAGACTATAGGCTCGTTCGAGATGAGCCAGTTCTGCGCAGAATCGATCGGCGGCGATCGGCGCACAATGCATGCCGGTTAGATTTGTGTCCGACTTGCTCCCGACTTGCTCTGACGTCATGCACACGTGATCAACGATACTCTCACGAGAGCAAGCCGGCCGTCGATTCTACAGCCAGGCGCCGCAGTAGCTCTCCACAGACTGCGTGGCCCAGTGCATGATGGGAAACGCCTGGCTGTCGCCACATCAGAGAGCTGATTGGCTCTTAGATCTGACAGCAAACACCACGTGTTCTAGAAAATCCTTATTTTATGTGTAGTTGTAATACTTAACGCTTGATTGTTGACTATTAGTCTCATGTTTAATCTTAAAACATATTTTGTGTGGTTGTTAATAGAAAATCGTATTTATACAACACATATCTAAACCAGTAGTAATGTATTTCACAGGCAGACATAAAAAGACCAAAGGATGCAGCTACACATACATTTCTACATAAATATATATTTACAAACACATATGAATAAATCCAAACGTGATCTGTAAACTACAAGTAGACAAAAGTTCGGAACTAACAGGAAGTATTTTTTTCTGTGACTTCCTGTGTGTACTTTGAAGGCAGCCTAAAACTGTCCGACTTGATCGCAGTTTCTTGTCAACGCGGCCGCCTGCTCTTGTCTGGATTCCAGGCGAGGCGAACGAGCTTAATGAGTCTGATGAATAGTCAGACGAGCTTATTGAAATATTTCACGATGCTGTATCTGAGTTTGTTTTGATGTTCGTGGATAATGTGATAATGAACTGCAGCTATTTGCAAATCAGTCTGTGAAATAATACTGTAATAACTTTGCATGGTTTATTTGCATGTTTTTAAAACGTTGATAAAAGGTTAATGATGGGAAATATAAAATAATAGTTGTATTATATTGGCATGCCAAAGCATTTCTAGCCCATATCTTCAAACAAGATTAGAGCGATTACTACCATTGCAGGAAATGAACAGGTGGAACATAACAATAATGAGGGCTCAATGAAGTGTCCCAGTCAGCCATCATTCATAATACCAGCACTAGAACTAGTGCCTTAATGTAAAGCAGCAATCATCAATCTAATTAACACACCTGCGTTTTCTGCTAGGCCATGACAGGATGTCTGTGACAATAGCAGATTGATGTTTATGAAAGAGAACCTCAAGCTGTGGACAGATTGCAAAAAACTCATCAGACCGAGATAATATTTTCTTCAAACGTTGTTACTCGCTTGAATTATAATAATATTTGATTACATCTCATGATGCAACTCAGGAAATCCATTATTCATGAATCAACATTTCAGTAATGCACTGTATAAAACGCCCAGTGTATAACATGTGTGTTAGAAGATTGAAAACACATTTTTATGAAAACAAATCACTGTTTTATGAGTAGCATAATGTCCACAATAGTGAAATTCCTGTTTGTGACTGTGTATTTCTGACGATACATACCAATGAAAAACATTTCACTTGCTCCAATGCTGGCACTTGCACCACAAAATCTGTATCATGAGCTTTGTAGACCAAGATAAACCCATTGGCCTCTAGGATAAGAAGCCCATTTATTGCATTACTGAGGAGAAGCCTGTTAAAAGGTTTATTTAGGATTTTCTACTGATGCAGTGTGATAATTTGTAACGATCAGGGGACCATCAAGAAGCAGGCTTACTCAGTATCCTGAGGGTACACTAAAGCAACCCAATGCATTCATCTGTTTGCATTTTTTTTATGCCTGTGTTTTTCTTAGTGTGTGTGCATGTTTGTGCGTGTGTGTGTGTTTGTGTGTGCGTGCTGCTTTGATCAGATGTTGACATAAGACACAACAGGGAACACACAGTGTTTTAGCCCCCTCAGCTGCTTGTTCACACAGCCCTCTTTTGAACAATGTTTATGGCTGAGAATAGGATGTATATGGATATGTCTTGAGTCATTGTTACCGAAACGTTGACTATTATGCAAATATAGATCAATGGAGATAAGTATACAGGAATTTACTTTTTTCTTTGGAATGAGAGTAAGATGTAAAAACTGAAATGTATTATACAATATCTGTCCTGAGCCTTGATGATTTCAATGAACCAGAAACATGAATTTAAATCCATTATGAAGTGAGGACTTTCACTGGATTATGCTCACAAAGAGTTGATATTTTTTGTCCAGCAGGAAATATTTCCCCACAGATGTGTGATTTATGACATTAATTATGGCCCTGTTCCATGTCGGTCGGCCCTAGGCCTGGTAATGTGCTGCTGGCTCGCTGGATTGACTGTGACACAATAAATGGAATGGGACCTTAATTATCAGTTACAGTGTTCACCCTGCTATGTCAAAAATGCCTGCTGTGAGAAGGGCCGACTGCAGGAGCTGCTCTCAGTGTATTACTGTGAGTAGAAAATGTTAAATCTGGTGCCATACAGAATATTTGTGTTTTAAAATCGCGCACCTCCTGGACAACAACAGTTTACTCTGGAAGGCCTTAGTGGTCCAGCTACAGAAGTCTGTAATGCTTTTAAAGAGAACAAGAGTGGAGCTGATTGATTGATCCTATAATCCAATCACTTTTACAGCTACTTTTACAGAGTACTACAGTAGTGTCTGTTGGTAACCTGGACATGTAGCTCCCTTGGCTCCAAGATTACAAAAACAACCTTTTAGTCTTGTAAAGATACACCATTGCCATGTACATGGACTAGCAGTTGGAATTTAACCCACAAAAGAAGTGGCCTGCAGTTTGTGTGTTTATGCATGTTCACTGAGATAAAGAGCAGGTGGATAACATCTCACAAGAAGAAGAGGTTTTCCTCATGAAGATAAGGCAACTAGAACACCAAGAGGTCATTAGACCCTCTGTTAATTCCTTCCATCATCATTTATTTCATGGATAAAGAACACGATAAGGCATACGATGAAGAAGTCACTACATTTATTTAATTAGGGCTTTAACGTTGTAAAGAATATTCTTAGAACTCGGGTGCTCATGGCAGGGAAGAAATAGAGAAATCAAAGAGTTATAACAAACGGTTTAATTAAAGTTCAAATGGTGATAAAGTGTACATATACTCAGCTGAGGGTCTCCGAGCTTCCGCTCCACAGACCGTTCCTGTCTCGCTTCAGCTCAAAAACCTCGCACAGGAATCTACAATCTGGTTTTAACATCCCAGCATTTTGGGCTCATTCGCCTCATTGGTTCAAATCTACGGCATGCGATTGGCTAAAAGTCCCACAGGGGCGGAGTCTCTCTTTGGCGCAGGTTTTGAAAATGGCTCCATAACACTCATGTTTTCCGGTACCTGAAGTCCTCACTCCGCCCTCCTGTGTTTACTAACAACATATTTTACCTAGAAGGAATTGTTATTCAGTTCTATCTGTTACAGCTGATGAGAATCTTATTTCAGCTACAGTCATCCTCCCACAGAAAACTCTTCACCTCTGCTGGTTGAAATGCAAATTGAATCCCCATCCTGTTCCTAAGATCAGGGGGGAGATTCCCCCAGACCACAGGTAGTCCAGTCCCATCCATCCATCCATTTTCGGCCGCTTATCCGGGGTCGGGTCGCGGTGGCAGCAGGTTCAGCAGGCCGACCCAGGCTTCCCTCTCACCCGCAACACTTTCCAGCTCATCCTGGGGGACCCCGAGGCGTTCCAAGGCCAGCCGGGAGATATAATCCCTCCAGCGTGTCCTCGGTCTTCCCCGGGGTCTCCTACCAGTTGGACGTGCCTGGAAAACCTCTAATGGGAGGCGTTCAGGAGGCATCCTGACTAGATGCCCGAACCACCTCAGCTGACTCCTTTCGACACGAAGGAGCAGCGACTCGACTCCAAGCTCCCTCCTGATGTCCGAGCTCCTTACCCTATCTCTAAGGCTGAGCCCGGCCACCCTACGGAGGAAGCTCATTTCGGCCGCTTGTATCCGAGACCTCGTTCTTTCGGTCACGACCCAGAGTTCGTGACCATAGGTGAGGGTTGGAACGTAGACCGACCAGTAAATGGAGAGCTTCGCCTTCCGGCTCAGCTCCCTCTTCACCAAGACCGACCGGTACAGCGCTTGTTTTACTGCTGCAGCCGCACCGATCCGTCTATCGATCTCACGCTCCACCTTACCCTCACTCGTGAACAAGACCCCGAGATACTTGAACTCAGTATGGGGGCAGTTTGTCCCCACCTGGAGGGAGCAGTCCACCGGTTTCCGGCAGAGCACCATGGCCTCAGATTTGGAGGTGCTAACTCTCATCCCTGCCGCTTCACACTCGGCTGCAAAATGCCCTAGCGGAGACCAACACCCACCGGGAACGTGTCTGACTTACTACCGAGGATACGAACACAGCTCCTCCTGCAGGCGTACAGAAACCGGATGGCCCGTGCCAACGGGTCCGGCACCCCATACTCCCGCAGCACCCCCCACAAAACCCCCCGAGGGATCCGGTCGAAAGCCTTCTCCAAGTCCACAAAGCACATGTAGACTGGTTGGGCAAACTCCCAGGACCCCTCTAGTAGTCTTGCGAGGGTAAAGAGCTGGTCCACTGTTCCACGGCCGGGACGGAATCCACACTGTTCGTCTTGAATCTGAGGTTCGACAAGCGGTCGGAGCCTCCTTTCCAGCACCCTGGCATAAGCTTTTCCCGGGAGGCTGAGCAGTGTGATACCACGATAGTTCGAGCACACTCTCCGGTCCACCTTCTTGAAGATGGGAACCACCACCCCGGTCTGTCAGTCCATGGGCACTGTTCCTGACCCCCATGCGACACTGCAAAGGCGTGTCAGCCAAGACAGCCCAACAATGTCCAGCGCCTTCATCATCTCAGGGCGAATCTCATCCACCCCCGGCGCCTTGCCACCAAGGATCTTTTTGACTACCTTAGTGACCTCTGCCAGGGATATGGGTGCAACCACCCCAAGGACTTCAGGTGCTGCCCCCTCTCCAGGGGACATGTTGGCCGGGTTTAGGAGTTCCTCAAAGTGCTCTTTCCACCGCCCGACGATGTCCACAGTCCGGGTCAGCAGTTCCCCCCCCACGCTGAGAACAGCCTGGGGTAGGCCCTGCTTTCCCTTCCTGAGCCGTCGGATGGTTTGCCAGAACTTCCTTGAGGCCAACCGAAAGTCCTTCTCCATGGCCTCCCCGAACTCCTCCCATGCCCGAATTTTAGCATCCGCGACCTTCGCAGCTGCAGCCCTTCTGGCCTGCCGGTACCTGTCAGCTGCTTCAGGAGACCCCTGGGCCAGCCAGGCCCGAAAGGCCTCCTTCTTTAGTTTGACGGCTTCCCTCACCCCCGGTGTCCACCACCGGGTTCTCGGGTTGCCGCCACGACAGGCATCGATGACCTTCCGACCACAGCTCCTAGCGGCCGCGTCCACAATAGAGGCTTTGAACATGGTCCACTCGGATTCCATGTCCCCAGCCTCCCTCGCAGTGGCGGTGCGTCAATAGAGGGCGCTAGGGCGCCGCCCCTCCTAAAATTTTGCGATGAAAAAAAAAAAAGAAGAAAAAAAATATATAATATATACTGTCAAAAAACATTATATATCAACTAATTTAAATAAGAAATATACCGTGTTGACGCGCTAAATGTGTGTGGGAGACCGTAAGCCCCTGTCAACAACCACTTAAGTTAAATATAATATATCGCCATTCATCATTACTGAGAAAAGCCCCTCCCCTCTCGGGGCGCCGGCCCAATGTGTGTCTATGGAAAGCTAACAAACATTTCACCCTCGTGACGGCAAGGACAGCTTCTCATTGGCGGATGAAACGTGAATCTTCGGGCGCACGAATCTGCGCCCTAGCCAATGACATCGTTTCTTATTGCAACGTGGTTGGACTATTCGTCCAATCAGAGACCTTTATCATTCCCTCACACCCCATATAGCTCCCACGTAGCTACGCGAGCAACACAGCTAGCAGAGACTTTGATTATGTTAGTATGGCGACTGAAAACTCTGTGGTATCTCTACGCGAAACACCTTTCAATCCACGATCAGATGTTGACAAGAAGAGGCTGAAAGAGTTGGGACCCGAACGTCCGGATTTAAATATTCAGCAGCAAAGCAGTGAAGCTACATGCACCAAGCTACATGCTAACCGGAGCTGCTAGCTGGAGGCTCAGTGTGCAGTGTCTCTGAGCAGCCGAGGAAGCGCCGGTCTGTGAAGGAAGATGAGCTTGAAGGATTGCTGCAGAGGTGAGTGTCAAAATCAGCAGATGCCTGTGTTAGAGTTTAATGTTTTATCTTTCCCACAGCAGAACACATGTTGGACATTGTTAGATTTGGGTGGATATCATATCAGGCTATAACTTTATCTAAAATACCAATTCAACCCCCAACAAGTTAGTGTGTGTGCGTGTGTGCGTGTGCGTGTGTGTGCGCGTGCATGTGTGTGTGTGTGTGTGTGCGTGTGTGTCATAGCTACAGCCATCAAGGTGGCTCCTGGCCTTTTGTCTATGTTGCTGAGCCATCAAGACACACAAAACATAGTTTTTTGTCTGTAGTATGAAGCCTGTTTGGAGTAGATATTTCCCCACAACTTATCTTACTGTCTCTGTCTCTCTCTATATATTTATCTGTAGGTTTGTGACACCATACTTGGACACACCAGGGAACGCTTTGCCTTCAAAGACCACCTCACCAGTGCCACCTTACTGCAGGGCCCCCAGTTTGAATGCTACGTCAATGTATTCCCTGAAGTTGCTCTGGCCACCACATTGAATGTTTCTTAAACCATTCTGCTCTGAACCTCTCATGCCCAAAGTTACAGTTTCTTGATAGTTGTTATTGGACAGTGTTGAGCACTGTGTTTTCTTGAAATAAAGCTTTGTTTTTTAGAATATTCTACTCCAAACCTCTTTTCTTCTCATTGTGGAGTGCTATTTAAACCGCGCCCCCCCAAAAAAAAAAGTCACCAGCCGCCACTGCTCCCTCGGGATCTGTGAGAAGCTCTTCCGGAGGTGGGAGTTGAAGACCTCCCGGACAGGATCCTCTGCCAGACGTTCCCAGTTCACCCTCACTACACGGTTGGGCTTGCCGGGTCTTTCTAGCCGACTCCCCCGCCATCTGATCCAACTCACCACCAGGTGGTGATCAGTTGACAGCTCTGCTCCTCTCTTCACCAGTAGTCCAGTCCCCTTTGTTCTTAAAACCAAATGCTCCCTTGTAAAAAAAACAACCACGGCCTGTGTGTAAATGACCTCTGCACTCTCAGTACAGTGTGACCCTCAGCAATACTATATAATTAATCTTGTTTCAAATCTATTTTAAAATCCTTTCACATCTGAATCATTATACAGTAATAAAAGTGACCTTCACATGCATACAATCACAAATCCTTCATAATAATATCCCTTATTAATTATCATATTTCATGCATTGTAATGTACACATAAACAATGTCTTACACTGTACAAGTCCAAATGTGACAAACTAAGCTTTAAAAAACACTACAGTTGCATTCATGCAGAATCGAGGGATCCAGTGTTTCCCAAAACTGTGGTGTGTGTGCAGGCCCGGTATAATGAGCTATTAGGAAGAGGAAAGCAACCCTGTCTCCTACAAAATTACATTCCTGTACAACTAAACTGTACTCGCAATTAAGTTTTGAGGGAAACATATTTCCTCCCAGATTACTGTCGCAGTTTGAAACAGTTTGAAACAGTTTGAAACACGCGTTTAGCATTGTAAATTGAAACTACTTTATTATGTTTAGGCAGTAAAAATCTACTTGGTTAGGTTGGGGAAAAAAAGTTTTGTTCTGGCTTAAAATGACTAAAAATGAATAAAAAAAACAAGCAAAGTACTTGGTTAGTCTCCCGGGTGAAAGTCCTGTATTTCTTTGACCCAACCAATTTGGAACTTTTTTGTGATACATCAAAAGCGAACCAGATGCGTTTCCCCTGATGGTCTTGTGAAGGTTAAAGCGCTGAAAGATCTTCATAAATACATAAACACACATACAGAGAGGGAAGGAAGAGAGAGTCACATTTGAAATGGGGAGGGTTACATGAGGATAGGAGAAAGAGAGATGTAGGAGACTAAAGGAGACAGGTTCAACTGAATTATGCACAGGCTACCTTTATTCTAATGTCAGACACCTGCATTTGTCTCAATGTGCAAACACACACAAACACAAAAATACATTGGAACATGCATGTACACACTAATGTACTAGCCCTAAATTAATGTACATTTGTATTCTAATGTCAAATTAGTATTCAATAGCTGTTCGGTATGCTATTTGGGTAAGGAAGTTACTTTTAAGGTTGAGTTTAGGGGAAGATCGCAGTTAAAATGTTTGGTCTGAGATGGGATGTGAGTTCCGAGCTCGGTCGTGAAGGTCACGTGAAACACACTCCATATATTCAACAGCCTGACTTAGGTTTTGCTTCATTAGGGGACACATTGCTTTCTGCACTGACTGTTGGCATTTGAGGTAAATTGTGTGCCGCACAATCCTTGTCCAAGTACAAAGAGTCCTTTGCAAAAACATGACGTCTGATTTGAAAAACCTTCAAAGAGTGGAGGACAAAATAGAAAAACTCTATTTCCGCTCTTTCGGTCACTTGGGATTTTATCGAGCAGATTTTGTCAGCATCACCGAGCAAATGTCTGAGCTGTAGCCATTTAATTACACACAACGCTTCTGTATCCTTCATCTTGACGATGATGAGTTTGGTTCAAATCTTACATAAAAGAGTCATCTTTGAATGTAGGTCATAAGGTGCAGCGATTCCTTCGCCTTGCGTCGTTTGCCAGGCAGGTAATACGATGCATCCGCGTCCTCCTTCATATGCTGTAACAGTGCAAGTCACACGCGGGGGCCCTCGGCCGCCAGGAGAGGTCTGTTCAATCACAGTTTCATCTTCAGAGAAATCAATGTGATGGAGCGCTGCACCCAAAGTGGATGTTAGGAGAGGCAGACAGCATCAGAAGCCTAAATCAAAAGCCGCCAGTGCTTAGTATATCCATCAAGGCTGAAATGAATTTCGGAAAAAAAGGCCTGTGACTTGAGTTGGAGGGAAAGGAATGGGTAGCGGAGTTGATGAGGGAGAGGAATAGAGGGATGTAAGCAGATAAGGCCAGGAGACTTGTTGACTTTTGCTTCTTCTTCTTTCCCTTGGAAGCAGATTCAAAGCTAAAGTTTCATTGGATGGCGGTGTCAAAGACCTTATGTGGGTGATGGGGAGAGAATAAGAACAAGGATACAAAGGGTGAGGAAGAAGACATCATCTGAAGATATTACAGTAATTTTCCTTCCTTCCCTCATTCTTACCCAACAGCAATATTCATAAGGGTCTGGGACTCCCGGGAAGACGGGAGGCACACTCAGTATCGCACAGAGAGGATGTAAAAATAAATCCCTCTCTGGTGATTAATGCTGAAAGGAAGTGAAATCCACCATTTATAGTCACTTCCTGCTCAAAAGGCTAACCGTCTTTGCGGGACAAGGACAATGCCTCAACTGCCGAGAAGACGTTGTGAATTTTGCGCGGATCAATTCAAACAGCCTTTACGCCGCTTCTGAGATGACGCCAGCGCCGAAGATGAGACACACTGAGAAGGCGTTTTCCATGTGACTGTTGCAGTAGATGAGGAAATTGATTTCGCATGTGAAAATGTTTATTCTTTCAAAAGAGAGGGAAGGTTTGTTAGTGAAAGAAGAATCTCTCTATTGAACTTGATATTAGCTTACACACGAAATGAGACATTCTGCTTCTCCATGAACATGAACACGGAATATAATGACCAGTTGAGGGCAATCATACATTACCAATCTAATTTAGTCCTTTGCCTGAGATCGCAGAGTGAAGCCAATGACTTTTTAATAACCCGACCTGTTCAGTCCCACTGAGCTGTGACGATGAAAAGTCTGATTCATTAATTGTGCCGACGGGGGGAAAATTACCATTCAAATAATGAATCTGTTTGTGCCATTGTGAGAAATGTAGTACACTCCCTTAAAGTCGCCTGTGCACCTCTGCCGAATGGGTTTTCAGTCTGTGATCAACGGCGCTGATGATAATGGCATTGTTCATTAAACACACACGGTTTCACAAATGAGGGATTTGACTTCTATCTGTATCGGCCAGCGGTAATGTGCCTGTGTTGTAATTGGCCTGGATTAGTCAGCGGTTTGTCAAGTGTGAACACAGTCCCGTTGCCCTCGCCTCCCCTCGGCAGATGGATCTGAGACAATGATTTGGTCACATGGCTTCCCTCCACTCTTTTCTGCAGTACACCCACACCAGCCCAAAAGTGGGCTTCGAGAGGAAAATATGCAAGAGAATTGGAGTCTCACTGTGCTTTCTCAGGTTTAACAAATCAGCATCTGTTGGCCAGTCCGCAAGCCAAAAACCCACTGATTCCCAACCTGGATAACAGAGAGGAGGAGGGAAGGGGGCTGAGGCCTGGGAAACAGAGAGGATTCATCACAGTGCTGAAATGTTATTCACTGAAAGGTAGGATGCAGCATTACAACTGGTCAAGCAAACAATTTGTCCAAAAGAACTGTAAATGTATCCTCAAAGTGATTCTGCTTGGCCTTTCCTGAAATCAATGTTTTTATTTGTATTTTTTTTTAGACTCAGTAATGGCAATGCTGTTTGGTTGCACAACCTCTTTGGTCAATCTATCGGATGTATTGACATGAAATGTTGATGCCTAGATGATGTTTCCGCCAGCAACACCATTATGTTGAAATTTTTTGATTGCAATTAGCTTAAAATGTGATATGTAAGGTCCCTAGAGAATTAGTTCCAATGGCTTTGTTGATTCCTTCACTTTTCATGTTGCACCATCATCAGTTAAACATTTTAACAATACTGTGGTTTATGTTTTACTTTTGCGTTTAGTGGTAATTACCAAACGCGTGCTAAAAAGCCAAAATAGGAAACATCTTACGTGCTACACATCCGTAATGTTAGCATTGCCATTGCGAGCATATTAGCATGCTGACGTTAGCATTAAGCGTAAAAGCATTGGCAAGCACAACCTCACAGAGCTGCTAGCTTGGCACGCGATGCTGCAGAGTGACTGCAACCAGGTGAGCAGATTCAGTGTGACAGTGTCACACAAATATTGCATGTTGTCATTTATGAGGCGACTGAAAGAAAAATGTAGTCACATAAGGTCAATACCGGTTTCCCCCCGCAGTTGTCCCGACACCATTGTTACGCAAACCTTCACAGGAAATACTGTTCGCCTGATCATCTGAAGTGTGATAACTGAGCAACGAGTGACTCATATTCAGAGATTTGAGACGGAGACTTAAGTTTCCACACTCGTCTTGGTGTGAAGAGGGTTGGAGACATTTTCCGGGAATGTTGGGGACCGGTAAGTGTATTTGTCTGGCAGGAACCAAACGACTGGAACACATAATCTGCAAACAAATGACCAAAAGAAAAATTGTTTATTGCGAGAGGCATAGACACGAATGTGTGTGCAAATGTTGTGAAAATGCTGCTGTAGATGTGTCATCCACAACTAGTGGCAGCATTAGGTTGAGGACACCTTCTGTGCACTCGCTGATGATTCACTTCTCGGAGTGTAGCTTCACAGAAGATACTTACAGTGCTCATCATCAGCTCTCTGTCTCTCTCTATCACGCTCTCTCTCCGTCATTGTGTCACTCGGGCCATTTTCTGTGTCACTCTCCTTCTCACTCGCATCTACCGCTCTCTCTCTCTCTCTCTCTCTCTCTCTCTCCGTCTTTAATATGGCCCACGTACACATACGCTTACACAATGTCAAGGTGAGTGAGTTGAGCACTTTCATGCATCATTAGAGCAGTGATAACAACACAGACATGAAGAGAAAGAGATGCCTGATTGGCCTGAAAATGACTTCTGAAATGAATTAACCGCAATAGATTATTATTGAGGAAATGTCCTGTGGCTGTGTGTACAGTATGCACCCATTTAAAGTGTGAGGAACAGTGAATAAGTGTAAGCAGGCCTGTGTACAGGTAATTTGTAGCCATAAATTCAGCAAAGCTAGATGCATCTCTAAGTTTAAAAAGTGTTAACATTTGACATGCACGTATGCAAACTTTGGCAACGTTCCCACGACACGCCTTACTGCTTAGTTCAGATATATTGCTGAGATTCGTTGTTTGGCTGTTCACATTACTTTTTACAATATAAAATGATTCCAGTGTGAATCCAGTGTGAATCCTGAGCTGACCAGGACAGATAAAACACTAATGCCGTGTTCACACCAAAAGCGTTGCGAAATATTCGTGCTTCCAGATTACATGTTAAGTCAATGCACAGGAGCGTTAGGTTGCGGAAAAACGGATTTTTCGCCAGGCGGCGCGATAGGGGCGAAATGGCGTTGCGAATATTCGCAAATCCGCTTTTCCGCTTTTTCGCTGGCGTTGAAATATTTCATCTCCAGCGAATAATTCGCCCGACGCAGAGTTGCGAAAGCCAATCAGCGTTGAGAAGCTCCGCCCGGCATCACCGCCGTCATGCCGTCACTGAATCAAACTGCGGGTCCGCTGAAGGAGCGCTGGAAGCGGCTTCATTCAGACACTCGTCCTGGAGGAGTCGGAGCTGTGTGCGACTACGGATAATATTATGAACCCAGACACGGGGGCGTTTGATGTTCCGACGTGTGTGGGACTTCCTCAACAAGTATAAAGCAGAACTAGTGGTTATTTACATGGTGAATGGCGGAAATAGTAACTGTTTTCACAGACACGGAGATAAGCCCCGCCCCCTTTCCCCAGCGAATGGTTGCGGAAAAATTAAAAACGAATTAACCACATAGAGCGAATTTTTCACCGGGCGGCGCGATATAGGCGAAGTGCCGTTGCGAAAATTCGCAATGCTTTTGGTGTGAACACGGCATAAGACGTCACATGCGGCACGCTCTGGTACGAATGTCACTCATGCAAGATGATGATGAGGGCAAGGATGTGGAGAAAAGACAGCCCCATCTTTTATTCTGGTGTTGTGTGGAGCAATGGCTGCTCCGTCTGTGCGGATGTGTGTGTGTGTTGGATAGAGCATCCACACTATTGATGTTCAATGTAGTTGCAGAGCTGGTGTGGTGGCATCGTGCAGGCTGTTCTCATCGTAGATACCTGCGGAAAATAATTTGCTGTAAATCGTTGATATCACCCTAACCAAGTATTTCATGATCATTCTTAAACCTAATCAAGTAGTTTTGTTTCCTCAACCTCACTAAGTTGTTTCTTGAGTTCATTTTGAAAAGACCGTATGCATGCAACGAACGGAAACTGACGTGTTGCTGGACTGAAATGCCGAACAGGTTTTTCGTAAGATATCCTTTGAACCGTTGTACTGACACATGTAGATCGAGGGACATGAGAGTTGCATGAATTGCACACGTGGTCAACGATAATCTCACGAGGGCGAGGCGGCCGCAGTTTATAGAGCCAGGCGGAAAAGTTGCTCTCCACCGACTGAACGACCCAGGGCATGATGGGAAATGCCTGGCTGTAGCGAGATCAGAGAGCTGATTGGCTCTTAGATTTGACAACAAAGACTGCGTTTTGTAATTGTGTAATTGTAATACTTAAAACTAGATTGTTGGCTATTAATCTCAGGTTTAATCTAAAGACATATCTTGTGTGATTGATAATACTAAAGCGTATTTTTACAACACAGATCAAATACGAGTAGCAATGTGTTTCACAGGCACACATAAAAATAACTGCTTCTGCTGCCGCTCGCTCTCGTCCACTTTCCAGGCGAGGCGCAGTTCATCTCGAACGAGCCTATTAGAACGGAGACATCGTTAGCGTTATTAGTAACCCAGGGGCAAGTCAAAGTGTCTGCTGTGAGAAAGGTCTATTGTTGCACAAATGCAAAACCTTATTAATATCATCACAGTGTAGTCATTCAGCTGTCAATGAAT
This sequence comes from Myoxocephalus aenaeus, assembly GCA_038501785.1. Lineage (NCBI taxonomy): Eukaryota > Metazoa > Chordata > Actinopteri > Perciformes > Cottidae > Myoxocephalus > Myoxocephalus aenaeus. The sequence continues at coordinate 5,090,691 of JBAMJR010000053.1, forward strand.
CAGACACATGACCCATGTTACAGTCTGCCAAGTCAAGTGTTCTGCTGTCACATAAATTTGAGCAAAAAACCCTGGTGCAGCAATACTTGTACAAATGGGTCCTTACATCATTTTCACAGCTTATTTGATAAGTTATGGCTTGGAAGTTGCAGTATTTTTTTATTTTAAATGGCAGTAAAGTCTTAATTTTCCGGTATTTTCGTTCAATATCGTTCATCATTTCCGTGTAAAGATTCTTGCTTCCTGCTGTTTGAAACCCTGCATGCTCACGCAGCAGCTTTCAGTTGCCCTGCCTACTATGGAGATTGGATTTGAGCAGACCTGTGCTTTGAATTTGCAATGTCGACCAAACTCCAAACATTTAATATTAACAAAGAGATGTGAGTTGCCCTCCCAGGTGCAAAAATCTACAAAGAGAGGAATGGAGATGTCAAAGAAACACAGTCTGCACCTGTCCACACAGTCCTGAGAAGAGGCCTAATTAAGCAAAATAAGTGAGAACTCCTGTGTGGGTGAGCACAGTAAGCCATTTCCCCATTTGTGAAGATATAACCTAATGACATAACTGTGGTGTGCATTTACACACTTTAAATGGAATTTTCTCTCACTTTTCTCTCACTCTCACATTGTCTAAATATACAGAGAAAGTGATGATGTATCTTTTTGATATTTATGATATTTAGTGTGATGTTAAACCTTTCAGAAATATGGTAATAGTTGATCCTACAAACACAACATTCTGTGCCAGGCTTGATATTTTATATTTCCTAGGTAGAAACACTCCTGATAACTGTTTATGTATTTCATGCCAGCCCTCCTGACTGGAGGGCCTGACAACCAAATATGCACCTCATTTGCACACTCGGGTACAACACACTGACAAGAATGTAATATCTAGAAATAACAGGCAAGCATTTGAGAAACACAGTCAATAATAGCTACCTGCTCAAAAACTACACCAGATGATAATGTGTACCATCAGCATTTGTCTGATCTTAAAATACGACAAAAAAATTGTTTAAATAGCTCTGAATTCCAAATGTGTGCTTTGCTTGAACCTTGCAGCTGAGATGCCAGCAAGCAGTTACTTTTCAAAACAAGATTAATATAGTTGACTTATATCAAGGGACTTCAGTCCCCTTTGCTGAGTCTAATTCCAACGCATGTGCACTGTATAGTGCATGACTTTCCACTTTTTGTGTAAAGTCATTATAAACATCAAGACCAAAATGCTTACGGCTCTATAGCAGGCTGTCCTTGCATCGCGCAGATTCAGAGGGAACGCTAAATAAGGCTATTAGTCTTGGCAACAGTGTAAATATTTCAAAAGAGGACTCACATTTTAAAGAAGCCATATTACTATTTATGTCTTCTGTCTGATACAGAACGTAGCAATCATTTGCAGACAGACATAACTGTGAATAAACTTTAGTCCACTCCTTTTTGGGACTGAATTATTGCACTGTAATTGCAAAGAAAAAAAAGCCATCAGTGCCATTGTTGTTATCATTTTAGCTTCATGTAATACTGCTCAATGGTATGCTTTCATGCTGGTATGATATGCATAATTTAAAGGCCTACATGTGACCGTTGTGCAACCTCCTCTTCTCTGAGTCACCAGCCCATCAGAAAATGCTCAGCTGTGCTGTCAGAGCCATTTTGACAAATTGTCCTGAGTCATTCTCTTTTCCAAGCTACGAGTGGCGTTAGAACAGGGATGCCAATCACCAGAGAGAGAGAGAGAGAGAGAGAGAAATAGAGAAAGAGAGAGAGAGAAAGAGAGAAAGAGAGAGCAAGCGCCTTGTCGAGCTGTCGCCAGGGCAACCTTCTATCACGAAAAAAACCTTCCTGAAACAGCTGTTGTGATCTTGTGTGATTAAGCATGTGTTTTAGTCATCGTGAGCTCTCAGCCTAATAACAAGAGATGGAGGGAATACAAAAAGGAGGAGGATAGTGAGGAAGAGGATGGAGAGAAAAGATTTTGTTTGTGTGTGTGTGTGTGTCTACTGAGAGATCACTTCTCTTAGACTAGATTAGCAGAGCACTTGAAAGACAACAGGGATTTTGCCAGAGAATGAGAGGGATGGGGGCGTCTGGAAGAAATGAAAAGCAAAGAAATGAGAGAAAAATATATGACAAGGCCTGGAGCTATATGAGGATTTATTACAAAGTCCAACCCCAGTGAGCAAATAAGAAACTGCGGTTAAAAAAATAATGCTTGGTGTATTACCTCACATACTGAAGGTACTTTGAATATTACATTCTACTATATTGCTGAGTCGGAGCATTCAGAAAAAGGCACAAACCAAATGTGTGTCTGCATGAACATTCCTTGGGGGGGCTTTGAGAGCGAGAGGAGGAGAGGAGAGAGAGAGAGAGATGACATTAATAACCCACAGTGAAAAGTCTTTTCCAGAGAGGTTGGAGGGGGAGAACAGTCAAATCAAGCCTTGTCATTATTCAGCATTGTTTTGTTTCCCTCTTTCTCTCCGTATCTCCATTTCCCGGTAGAGCTATCACTGGCTTGGTTCATCTGCTGCAGAGTTCTCAGTCGTAAAAACAGCACAGTGTTTATTCAGACCGGCTTTTTTTTACGAGGAGCTTCCATTCCGTATAATGAACCAGCACCAGCGAGATTCACAAGTTTGTGGAGCGTTTGTATGAAAAAAGGATAGTTTCATTTTGAATTTTTGGATGAAACCTTTTCAATTGGACACAAATGGCAAAGAGCTCTGCGGCGGCCTCCAGTTATTGGTTTCAAACATCAACGTGGGCACCGACTGAAATGGGCATATGAAAAACTTTATAAGTACAGACAATTTATCATATCCTTAATTAGATGTTTCCTGATTCAACGAATGAATTTGCTCCTTGTCTTCATTCAGGATCACCTCTGTTTGGTTCTCAGAGCCACAGCGCTTTGCTTTGTATCCTTCCCTGCATCTCCCTACTTTCCTGTAATTCACCAGCTGCACTAATAAAGGCAACAAATAACAAAAACAAACATTTTTATAGATTTTGGCATGGTAGGAAAAAGCACAGGTGTAAATAATGAAATTAACTGACTCAATTCCATCTAACTGCTGTATCGGTTTCAGGGGGGTTCTTTTAAAGCTTTTCTGTGGTTTTCAAACGGAAACTCCTTCACAGTCGTTCATGAAAAGTAGTGACATAGCGACCAAAGTAAGCTAATCAAGGTTTACCTTGCCGTCAGACAGCCGTTTCCTTAGGGGAACTGAAGCCGGTAAATTGTTGTCTCCAAAGCCACAGAGTTGCTGGCCATTGGATCGATCGGTTACTTAGTTTGTGTGACTTAAGGGACTGGAGTCCACACAGCTGGGCATCACTTTGGTTCTGTGCCGCTACTCGTGTACCTTTTCTTGGGAGATAGCAATTTGATCCTTAAAACATGCATACTTCGACAACAATGTGAATCTTCGGATTTAGGAACACCATTGGGAGCCATCGTTAATGTTGTTAGAAACACCTGTGGTTCTCCCACGAAGACGAGAAGAAGTCCCTGCCGTGAAAAAGGCATGTTGTTTTAAAGCGTCCTTTGATAGAGCTAACACAAGTTAATCAATGTGATAAGTCATGTTGCTTTCACTTATCTTTGCTTAGAAAAGTAATGTATTTGATTTTTATTTGATAGTTTAATTTATATTGAGTAAGGCAATCTTTTCAAGGAATGTGTTGCCCGAGCACATCTTCTAGAAAAGCCTTTAAGATGAGCTATTGAGAAAAGCATGTCAAGTCATACATGTTGACACAGATCAAACGACACCTTGTTTGCATTTGGGTCCCGCTTCCACAACTTTGGACTTCTCGACCAAGGCCCATCGTTTGCTGTTCCTCATCTGTGCTGTTTCATCTTTCCCACTGCCATCACCCCTTCCATCATCCTTCATCCCAGTTTTCACTCTCCATCCCTGATACCCGTCCGTTCGTCGCTCTCGTCTTCTTCACAGCCAGAAGGCCAGTGTTTGATAATGACATATCAATCTGTAATGTACTCTGGTCGTGACTCACCCACAGATGGCTGGGAGAAATACACTTTTTCTCCTCCCTGCAGTGCCCCAGTTACCAATAAAGAACTGTCCGAGGCTGTCAAGCTGTGCTCTTTCTTGTGGTGGGATATTGAAATTAGGTGATTTAGATGCAGTGGAGCAGGGGGCCGGAGCGCTGGCGACTCTCACTCATAATTTGGAATGTGGGGCTTCTGATAAGTCATGATTGTATGCAGTGGTCAGGGAAAACACATGGAGGAAACTGGATTTCCTGCTGGTGCTCATTAAAATTGGCCTCGATTAGAAAAACGAAAACCTGGCAATTGTTGCTCGGACCTTGTGAATTTGTTTCTCTAAATGTGTATGTTTTAAGTGCTGACTGACGATACACGTACAGGTATTCTTTGGTGAAATAGGAAGTAATCCTATTTCACGGCAGAGATGAATGACTGCGATGCAGAGGAGTGTGTGTAGTAGGGGCTATCAAAGGGGAAATGAAGCATGATGGGAGAGGATGAAGGTCTGAAGAGAAGATTTAGTGACAGCAGGGAAGCAGGAAGCTCTGATGGCGATAACGACGAGACGAAGACGAAGAGGAGGCTGAGAGGAAAAGAAGTTTGACTAGCACCAGTTTAGCACCTTTCACAACCTTTTTTTCCCTTTTCAAAGCTGCTTTACATTCCAGTGCTCGAGAGCTGGAAGAAGACAAGGACAGGAATGCACACGGCACTGTTTGTGTTGAGACATTGTTCTGATCTCGTCTGCATCAGAACTGACAACTGCTAATGGTCATCTGGTCTCACGGATGTAACTGCTGCACAGATTCACACCAGATTGTTATGGTATTATAATTACCTCAAAGAGCCAGAAGATTGTTTACTCGCCCGTGGGTGGGCTGACACTGTGGGAGTTTAACGAAATACAACGACATATTTATGCCATCCCTTCGGAACCCCCCAGCCACCCGACTATCACCGCAACCCTGCTGCTGCTGCTGCTGCTGCTGCTGCTGCACTACCTTCAACATGTCTATGTGGTTCTTGCATGGTTTTCTCACAATGCATTTGCAGTGTCTTAGTTAACGTCCATCCATTTATTATGCTTAACCTCGTCCTTTCTGTTGTGCACATTCAAATTGTGATAAATGGACCAACTGTCCCAATGCAAATACACCAGCTGGTAGTCATAGACAACTCAAACTACTACTGGATGTAAGGCAATGCTGCAAGTCAGCATTGCCACCAAATTGTGGGACGACAACGATGTGGCACGCATGATAAGTGTGTTAGAAGCAGCCAGATAGGGATTTAAACCTGCGTTTCATTTCCATATGTGATGATACGTCTTCATTCAGTGGGAGGACAGGAAGTCTTGACTTGTTCATTCCGTGCAATTCAAAGACGTTGTTAACGACGACAGTGCACATACAATAAACACGTATGGCCTCATTTGACACTCTGCATTACCGCTTCCTTCTGTACATGCAGGACAAGTTGGCTGAACCCCATTCTTACGCAACCCGTCTTTACACAACTCAATTTGCGGATAGCTTACATTAAATCTTTATTAGTCTGAAAGCTGTGTGTGCGCAGTGGACTGCGAGAGGCAGAGAGAAGGGAAGGCTAATGTTTGAGAGGATCTACTGCCTGCTTCAGACTGCAGAAGGCTGCATTAAGTTGCTCTCGGGGCAAACACTCTGCAGTGATGTAGCTGGACGAGGCCATAGCGGGCAAACTAACAAACAGAATGCGCGAGCCAGACCGCTTAGCTCTGACAGCCCGAGATCCTCCCATCATGGCTGCGAAGCTCTCGTTTAGCTTCAGGAATGATGTAGGCTGCATCACTGGAATCTCTCCCAGGCTACCAGCGATCACGCTGATGTTCTGAACTGGGGCATTTGCAGTAAATGCGGCTCTAGTATGGCAGCCCTTTCTTGTCACCTCGTTAAAGCTGATATATTTTCTAGCAAACAGAAAAGGTTCACCGAGGGCGCAGGCTGACAGCGCTAATTGGTGGATTGTTTGTTCTGCAAGCACCCGTGATAATAGAAGTGAATTCAAAGGGTGGGGGAGTGGGTTGAGACAAAAGCATAATGTCACAGTCTTGCCTGTCTGTAGGCTGCAATACGCATGTTTAGGTTGAGCCTGCAGGGATGCAGCAATTCTGCTCTCTCCGAATGTTTGTAGAGAAAAAGAAAACATATGTATTATGATAATGCATATGTATTCTTAATGAAAATGTGTATTACAAAATCCACTATCACATAAGCCTAAAAAAAGAAGAAGCTGACATGTGATTGTGAAAAGTATTGTTTTCATAGGCTTGTGACTGAATTTAAAAAGCTGTTTTATATCAAAGACATAGTTCAACAGTTTGGAAAATTCACTTTTTTTAATGAGCGCTAGACCCCATTTACACGGTTTCCAGCTTTTATGCTAAGCTACGCTATCCTGCTGGCACTCGCCTTACATCTAAAGCACACACTTGGTATCGGTCAGCTCATCTTACACTCTGCAAAAACAAACCTATTTCTCAAAATGTTGCACTATTCCTTCAAATGAAAGCCATGAGTGAATTGAAAACGCATAGGACAGCATTTAACGGTTTAGCTGTCAGTAGACAAGGAAAGAGAATCAGCGGCCATCATTGATTCCACAATGGTCTTGAGGTAAAAAAAAAGGAAAAAGAAAGTTCTTTATCCTGTGTGGAAATTCATCTTCTTCCATGCCTGCAGGGCTATGCCATCTCAGTCACATCTAGTTTTAGACTTTCTATTTGCTTCCGTGCCGGCCAGTGCCCCGGGGTTGAGGCAGAGGAAATAACTCAGGCAGAGTTCAGCAGAACAAAAAACATTTGGGTTAAAGTGACACTGTGAAATTCTGTTGGCTCTGTGGCATAATACCACCACCAAACTACAAAGCTTGCAGCTCGCAGGGTGAGGCCCTTTCTCTGAGAAGAAACCAAAAGAGGAAGAGAGAGGAAGGAGAGGGAGGGAGGAATTTCCTTAAAAGCTTTGAATCCATTTTTTTTTCTTCAACCCTCGGCAATGTAGTATATAGATGGTTCATTTCCAGAAAATCTGAATAATGATTTTGGACAGCATCTATTGAGAGTGCACTGCAGGCCACGAGTCCACCAAACTCAATTACCAACTATTCAGAAAATGTTCTGTATCAGTAATAGTGATAGTAGGGAACAGGATGGCAATGGTGACAAATCTTTTTTTGCTGGCTTCCTTTCCAACAATTCTGTTCGAGCAACATGTGGGACACACATAAAAGAACCTGCCAGAGATTGGAAGTTAAATCAAATTCTCACCCCTCATTTTCCCAAAAAGAATATTCAATCTGCATGTGAAAAGCAAACCGCCTAACGGGCTGGCTACAGATCCACGTCTTCAGTTCTTCTTCCTTTCTCTCGGCAGCCGATGGATTTGTTTTCCGAGCAGAAGCATCATTGACTTTACAACTCTTCCGCTGAGCGGACTGCCTCTGATGTGATTTTACTGATTCGACCAGCAACTGTTTTGCTCACGAGTGTGACGTGTGTCGATGTCTGTGCATGCGCAGGTGCCTTTATGCATTAGGTAATTTGGTTATTATCAAGGTTGCGTGTTCAAACAGTGTGCCTTGCAAAACATGTATTCCCTGTTGTGCTTTGATGTCATTATAGAACAGCGGTGGCAGATTGTTCTGATGAGCCTGAGGATACTGTGTTGTCTGCTGATGTGCTGCGGCGAATGCAAACGAGGCTCCATTTTGGAAAATTAATTGATGAAGGCTCACCATTTGATATTTCTGAAATGTGAAGGATCCTGTTGGAAAGGACTTAAACGTCATGTTTATTATGGGTTCAGTATAACAATATGATGAGAGCCATAATGCATCTACTTTATTTGACTGGACTATACTCTATTTCACAAGAGTATACCGACCAGCTACATTCTGCTGTTGAGGCATGTTAAATGGCTGGAAATACTCAATATGAATTGACATGTTCAGGTATTGTATTTAAAGTTACGGGAGTTACGGGTTGCTACGGATTCTTAACCCTAAATTATTCCCCAACATGAAGGTCTACATTCTGTTTCAAAGCCTTAAAGTATTCAAATGAAACCTACCCAGGTTGATAATTATACACAATATATCCATAATGTATAGAAGACCTCAGTGCCTTCAGTGGTAGCTAGCCCTGCGCCATACCATGTTAGCATGGTCTTAAACGAACAAACATCTATCTGAGTCGCCAAGCTAAGCAACTGATACAGGACTGAGACTTGCTACTCATTGTGAAAACAATGCAAAGATTTATTATCATTTCTGGCCAGGTTTGACATTTTAACAATGACTTCTGTGTGGATTTTGTTTTGTTTTGTACTTCAACTCTTTCATGAAACAAGATGCCGCTGCTTTCAGATAACGGTTGTGAAAGAAATGTGTTTTAAAGTGGTCAAAATTAAAGCCCTATTGTAGCATTTCATGTTTCTACTGTTCATGTTTAGTCTGCTGGTTCGGGGAACTCTGCTGGAAGAAAAGAGCAATATGTTTGGAAACAAACAAACCATTGCCTCAAGGTATTTTCAAGAATCTTTGAGGTTATGAAGTTGAACATTTGTAGTTACTTGCGACCTACTTTGATGTTTCTTTACCTGGCGGTTGGTGAGACTCTTTTACCTCAATCTCGGTTGGAGTAATTGGGACCGGCATTGTTCAAAACCATTGTTCTGAATATAATTATGTTGATGATTTATGTGTCAGACAAACCCCACACAAACACGAACGCTCACACGGACCCACACAAACACGTATACTTGTGCAGTACCTGGGGGAGACGTGGGTAGGCACAAAGAATCACTTTGTGACAATTTATTCATGAATCAAGTTAGAGTCGGGCTCCACCTGTCACAGCGGGCGTTACCTCCCACTGGGCTCTGGGGAGAAGGACTTACAGCAGATGGATGGGCTGATACAGGAGGGATCTGGTTCATAGGACGGCTTTCTATATGCAGGCTGAGAATATAGGTCAGTAACACATTTACATCTTTTATAATGTTGAGCATTTACACCAAGCGCTCCAAATTACGACTCCCACTCTCCCATCACGATCACTTTGTTGCCAAGGTGATGAATCAGAAACACATTTAAAAAAAACGGGGAAAACAAGAACAGCAAATCGAGTTTTGATTGCCTTTTGTATTGAAGTTTTTCAAGACACAGGCAAGTGTGGAATAGACGCATCATGTAGGTTATTGATTGTCGAACTAAAACAACAGCAACCCTGTTTTGTTTCTGCCGCTTCTTCGCCTCTGAGAGCTTTAGGAAAGAAGAGAAGACAATCCTTCATTTTTTATTTTTTTGTCAACATCTCCAAACAATGTCACAATAAATCTCACCCGCCTCCTCCCGTGTGCTGCAGGAGGAGGCTGTTATGCCGGTTACTTGCTGTGGCGCTGGACTTGTTTATGCCGTGCTATATGCTGCGCTCACGACAGAAAAGGGAGGATAAGAGACGAAAGAAAGGGATGGAGAGAAGGAGACATAAATGAGAGGAGAGGGGACAAAGTGGAAGCGAGAGGAGAGGCATAGCAGAGGGGGCCATGCTGCAGTCTTCTGGCTGCTTTCCAAGAGCCGTGTTGCTTCTAGTGAACAAACAAAATACTGGTCTCAGCTAAATATAACATTTCCCTCCGTGCGCAAACCTTCAGAGAGGTGGTGGAGGCCGGAGAGGGGAGGATGTGGGGGGGTGATATTCTGTCGCTGCACAATGCGCCCTGACCTGCAAGATGCCACCTGAAGCAGAGTGTGGCGTTAATAACACGGAGGTCAGGATCAGCTCCCCTGTTTGATTACCTCTTGGGTTTTCCTCCAGGGCCACACATTTCTCCTCTTCCTCCCCGTGTCACTGTGCCCCCGCTATCTCTGTATTTGTATTATGCTGAAATGAGCAGGACTTCACCTCTCCCCCCCCCGTGTTCGTTGATAGCGCATGACAAACGGCACAGATGACTCCCCCCTTCGCCGGATCTCAAATCTCATCCAATTTCACCCCACTCTCCCTTTACATCACCTTCCTCCCCTCCAACCCACCACCAACACATCACCTCTGCTTTCTTATCTCAGTTTGTTTCTTCTTTTTTTTTTTTCTCGACACAAATTCAGAGCTTCGAAAATGAAGTGCCGCCGCCGCCGCCGCTGCTGGACATTAATAATTTAGAGAGCAGCCAATGCGGCAGGAGAATGGAAATTAAACATAGGTTTTAGTCCTTGCATGAGAGGCGCAAAGCCAGCCATGCATGACCTGACCAGTGTGTTTAAGTGTGTGTACGGTGGGGAATGGTGGCACAATTAACACAACCACATCCACGCACGCACTCAGTCTATAATGTTGTATCATTACAGCTAAAAAATATAGCATTTTAACTCCCTGCAGGTATTTGTTGGAAGCCAGGAGCAATGCAGTTGGTGATTAAACAAATACACAGTATATTTTTATTTCAACTGCCCCTGGAAAGCAAACCACTGCCAATTTACTGAGACCGTGTGCATCTCCCTGTGTGTGTGTGTGTGTGTGTGTGTGTGTGTGTGTGTGTGTGTGTGTGTGTGTGTGTGTGTGTATGCGCAGTACGTGTAATATATGATCACACAGTCTTGCCCACGCATGTTTGTATGTTTCCTCTGAGCTGTTTTTCAAAGAACGCAACATGAGAAGGGATGACGCCTGAAGTTGGTGGCTCGGAGGCTGGGTGTTGCTCGACACAGGCAGAGGCACTAATACAAGTACACCGGAGGCTTTGCCTGGCTGAAACTCGGCATCACTCGCACAACTTTACTTGCGTGGCAGGGAAACCTTCGGGTGAGGGGCTACAAAGACGATGAAGGTTCAGCAGCATCAAAAACACAACACAAATACAAATCCTTGCAGGATAGGAAGACTAGGAACAACAAACGTATTTAGCATAGCTGCCTGTCTCTTTTCACTTTACCGTCAGCTCAAAGGCTGCCCAACTCACACAATAAAAAAACAACAAAGGAAATAAAACACGCTGGTTTCGAGGCGTTATCAAGCACAACACGGGGGTAATTTGTCAGAATCGGATCACCAGATGGCATTCACTGCGAACGTGTTGATCAGAGTTAAGTTGAGCCCAGGAAATGTTCATGGCAGGCTGCCGCCACAGGAAGGGCTAAATTAATCACGGGTAGAAAATTCACACCTCCTGTGTATGTCAACCACTTCCTGTCTTTAGACAAATACACAGGGAGACAGACAGACGCCCCGCCACCCTCCGGCTGGCCATGACAAGCTATGCAAATTGACATGCCTGCGTGTATAATAGACTTAATGATGAAATACTAATGGTATTTTGAGCAGCCATCTCTCCTTTTGATGTGCTCGGAGTAGACAGTGCAGAACCTGTGACCTCCAGGTGTGAACGGTGATATTCAGAGGAACAGCGCTAACCTGCCTTCGAGCCTGACATCCTGGATGGAACAAATGTCTCCAGAAAATACAATTTTCTTGAACACTAGGGACACTCAGGTACTATCAGTCATGGCTGTCATGAAGTGACAAAGGATGTAGACAAATGTAGTGCGTTTTAAAGCTAACACCCACCGACGTATTCCAATTTCATGTGTTGGTAGTTCATGACCCCTAACACGTTAACTCACTGGATCATCATTTTTCTTTCAACTCAGAAAGGGTTTTATATCTCATACTGTTCCCACACACTGTATCCATCCTCATTCACTTAACCACCGAGATTCTCCCGGTGATGCAGCTTAACATCCTCACCATGTAACCCTTTCTATATAGCAGGATGACTGCAAAGGGAAATCACTTTGTGCTGACATCCTCAGGGATCCATTTGTGATGTGATGCACTTTGTGAGATTGGAAAGCCTTTCTGCACAAAAAAATGTCTTGTTCCTCTTCGTTTTTGTAATATCTTTTAAGAAAAACGATTCTATATGTTAAATGCCTCTCGTGTGAATGAACTGTGATCAAGCAATCATATCTAAACGTAACTAGACCGACCTGATCTGTCAAGCTTTGGTTTTCCCAACATGCCAAAGCAGCGTGTATGGGCAAAACATTCTCACGCCCAACTAAGTGTCTACGCTTGGTCAGAGGCTGTACACTGCTATGATGCTCTAGGTGTCCATTTCAAGATTCAAGATATATGTTTCATTGTCATATGCACAGATAACAGGCAGTTATTCTGTACAATGAAAAGCTTATTTTGGTGGGTCCTCCAACACACAGAATTACAATAAACTTAAGGCAAAAAATAAATAAAAATAAGGCACAAAATATAGTGACAGTATTGCACAAAAAGATGTATAAAGTGTATAAAGTGCACTATGCATTGCTACAATATCCAAAGTATGGCCGTGACATGGAGTCACAGCAGCAGCCGTTCACAGTTCAGTTCAGTTCAGTGTGTGTGTGTGTGTGTGTGTGTGTGTGTGTGTGTGTGTGTGTGTGTGTGTGTGTGTGTGTGTGAGCTGATGGCCTGCGGGTAGAAACTGTTCGTCAGTCTCGTGGGTTAAAGCAACAAAAGTACTTGTTTAGGCTCAGGAAAGAATTGTGGGCTGGGTTGAAATAAGTACATTTGTTATAAAAAAATAAGCACACTTGGTAAGTAACTTTATATTTTCATTATATCAGAAGAATCAGAATCAGAATCAGAATCAGCTTTAATGGCCATGTAAATTTTCACATACATGGAATTTGACTCCGGTTTCACTGGCTCTCGTACTTTTTTCCACACACAATATACAAGATAAATATAAAAAATATAAAAAGGACATTAAAGACAGTAGTAAGACAACAAAAAAGTGCAGATAGTGCAGATGAAGAGTCTGTTTAACTGTTCATCAGAGTGACGGCCAGTGGGAAGAAACTGTTTCTGTGTCTGGTGGTTTTGGCATACAGTGCTCTGTAGCGCCTTCCAGAGGGGAGGAGTTGGAACAGCTTGTGTCCAGGGTGTGAGGGGTCTGTGGTGATCTTTACAGCCCGCTTCCTGACTCTGGCGGTGTGCAAGTCCAGGATGGAGGGCAGGCTGGAACCAATGGTTCTCTCTGCAGACCTGACGATCCGCTGTAGTCTGACTCTGTCCTGTTTGGTGGCCGATCCAAACCACACAGTGATGGAGGAGCAGAGGACAGACTGGATGATGGCGGTGTAGAACAGGATCAGCAGCTCCTGAGGCAGGTTGAATTTCCTGAGCTGGCGCAGGAAGTACAGCCTCTGCTGGGCCTTTTTCCGGATGGTGTTGATGTTGGCGGTCCACTTCAGGTCCCGGGAGATTGTGGATCCCAGAAACTTGAAGGTCTCCACCGCAGAAACAGTGCTGTTGAGTATTGTGAGGGGGGGTAGTGTTGGGGGGCTCCTCCTGAAGTCCACTGTCATCTCTACAGTTTTGGCCTTGTTCAGCTCCAGGTGGTTCTGACCACACCAGAGAACCAGCTGTTCAACCTCCCGTCTGTACGCAGACTCGTCCCCGTCGCTGATGAGGCCGATGACCGTTGTGTCGTCTGCGAACTTCAGGAGTTTAACAGATGGGTCCCCTGAGGTGCAGTCGTTGGTGTAGAGGGAGAAGAGCAGTGGAGAGAGCACACATCCCTGGGGGGCGCCAGTGCTTATAGTCCGGGTGCTGGATATGATTTTTCCCAGCCTCACCTGCTGCGTCCTGTCTGTCAGGAAGTTTGTGATCCACCGGCAGGTGGGAGCTGGCACGGTGAGCTGGGAGAGTTTGGGTTGAAAATATTGTTGTTTTATTTCCTAAAAATGTTAATACGTTGACGTTGACTTTGAGGATACAAAGGGTCTGTGTTTGTTTGACCCAACTGTCCACCCGACCTCCTGAAGCAAACGTTCTCAGTGTGCATACGTCAGTAGCTCTGATCATCTAATAACGATGTGAATGGCTTTCCATTGGAGTTAGTTTAAAGCCTGGTGCGTCTCATGAAGACACTAATGAAAGCCAGCATTTTACTATTTGGGACATATAACTGATTGGTACGGGTTACTCGTGAGGGAACTACTTATGGCTTAGTAGGCTGGAGCAAATTTTTAAGGAATATATTGTACTTAATTTCAGGGTTTGCATTTTAAAACGAGTCATTTGTAAACGTTTTAACCAACTCACCGTCGGTATAGCTAGCTAACTAGAGCTCACAATTAGTTTCCTCTGAGGGGGATATATATGTATATATGTCATCTGCATTTGTGCCAGCCTACATTATGGGTTCATTAAGCATGACCTGTTTGAAATCAAATAAGTTCATGGAAATATGGGACACTTCCATGCAATTCCTGGAAAGCGATCAGGCTGAAATTACAACCTGACACATGAAAAGCACCTGCAAAAAAACATTAATATATGATCAAGCTTATTATCATTATTATCATCGTCATTATTATTATTAATGTTTGTTTTCTCTAATTCCAACATGAATATGTTATGTTGAGGTTAGGGAGAGGGGCTGTTTACAAATGTTAAGGTAAAATACTGTATGTTCTTTTGCTGTTGAAATAAAAACCTAATAAATATGATGTAAAAAAAAACATGTAGTTTGTCACTGATGGTAAAAGCAAATATGTCCATCAACTGTAATGCATACAGCAGACTGTATGTATGACTGTATCATTAATTATACATAAGTGGGGTTATCTCACCACATTTGCAGAGCATTTTACAGATCCGAAGAAAAATGTAACAACTAAATATGAGACTAATGGCTTCCCTGCTTGCTATTCGCACGCTTATCAGGGAGGCAACTTGGAGACCTACACAACGGATGGGTAGCGTGTGACATCTCCCGGCGTTGCTCAGTGCATGGGTGCAGTCGACAGCTGCACACGCACTGCAGTAAATGCCAAATGCGCTCTCTCTTACAGGACTCTCCTTCCTGTTTATTTCCGGAGCAATTTGACATAGCTTAGGGAGTTGCAGCCTGACAAGGTGAGGCATCTGTACCAATTAGCGAGGCAGGGATTTCATATATCAGATTAGAACAGGAACATAAATAAAAGGGTGCACGTATAAATAGATAATGCCAAATAAATGTATTTGCATGAAACAAGAAAAAATGAGTAGTTGCTGTTGTGTTTTTTTTTCCCACCAGAAGCAAATTAGTCTGAAAAACCCACTGATGCTAATTAATTGATTGTGTGTGTGTGTATTCATGTTGAAGGTGAATGTTGCAGAAAGGTTAAAACGTGTTACAAAGCATAATATAATAAAACAACAGCTCTAGCTTCAATATAATGTTTACTCCCTGAGTTATCTAAACATAACTGCCATAAACAATACATATTTAATAAGATTTGAATGGCGATCCAGCGATTTTAATTGAGTCGCATCAGCCACAAAGCAAAGCACGCAATGCAAGTCTATTAGAATTATATTCCACATTATAAGAGTCTATTAAAGTCAACAAGGACTCATAACCTTCATGCCTTCTCACTTTGGAAATCTTCTTGTTTAGTGCTCCCCGTAATGCCAGCCTCATTCAGTCTCTCCTCAGGTTTTTGGCCTCAGCCTCTGTAGCCAGTTGCGTTGAGAATAACGCATGCTTGGCTTCGGTTCATAATTCATTTTTGGGAAAAACAGGTGTCTGGCCCCGTGTTCAACCCCTGTGGCTGATGCACACAGGCAGAGTCACTGCACTTCCATCATCACTCACACACACACACACACACACACACACACACACACACACACACACACACACACACACACACACACACACTTGTGTTCTCATGAGTTTTGGGGACAGTATATTTACTTGCATTCTAACCAGAACCGCTACCACCCTAAACCCAACCCTTACCTTAACGTTAACGTTAACCTAATCCTAATCCTAAACCTAAACCTCAACCCTTACCTGAAGCCCAGTCTCTACCTAAATATCATGGGGACGTGCATTTTGTCCCCATAAGGGAGGTGAGTCCCCCAATGTGACTATGTAAACAGATGTCCCCACAAGTCATAAAAACACGCCACACACACACACACACACACACACACACTTACGCAACGTGGTATCACTACCAGCATTCACACTCTTACGCAAATATGTAAACATGCACAAAACTACCCACAAACAAATTTTGCCATCCGGCACTAGGCCATATTTTTTTCTGGCAACAAAGGTTATTCCAACAGATAAACACATTTTAATTGCCTGGCCTTCTGTCACATAGGAAACCCACCTATGCAATTATATTAGAAAAAGGAGATATTTTAGGCCATAATCAAGTTTTCTAAATGTCAAGATGTGACTAGAAAAATTCCGACAGAACATATCATCTCAGTTTATGTTTGTATTGCCTCAGAATAATCCATAACTCTATATCACAGGATACAATATCATACATGTCATGTGGCAAGTTCCACAAGTCATGATGGGAAGCCTATTTCCATGAGACTGTAAATAACATCCCTGGTAGGGAGACAGGCCAGGTACATGCATTTCATCTCCATCCATAATTCATTACCAGATGTTGGTTTATATTGGTTTCCAGGTATCTGCAAGGACTCTGTGGAGATTGCAACATCCCTGTGGTTTTTGGAGTCATTTACTCTGCTCCTCAGCAGCAGTGCACAACCGCTTAGAGCACAATATCTATTCGCTGCCAGAATCACCACTGAGAACATTCTTGTTTGGCAAATTTATGATTTTCATCATTAGTGCCATATCATGACATTGGCGTAAGATCTACAATCCTCTTCATCGGTTTGTTTGTTAAAAAACCGAGATCAAAGCGAGAACTAGAACAGTGTGCTTCTGCAACACTGGGATTAGGGAGTGCTAAGGAGAAGCATCCCGACAGTATCAATATGTCCCTTAACCAGCCAGACAGCAAGATTTTGGCACACCAATGTCTCGTTATAAAGAGTTTTTGTCTTTGAAGGGAGGGATGTGGCGGGGTGCGTTGGGGTGGGGAGGGGAGCGGCATTGACAGTGAACATGGAAGATCTGTGAAGACAAAGCCCTCAGTGACAAAGTGTGTTATTCGAGGCGAGCTTCCCCAAATCCATTTGAACGCCCACTCAGACACCTACGGGCTGGCTCATCCATAGCCAGATCAGGTCTCAATCCAATCCATTACCTGCTGCTTGGAATGGATGGCTGCAGATTCCTGCGCTGAGGTCCGCCATTATCAAAGAGAAATGGAGGGAGAGAGGGACAGGGAGAGATGGAGGGATAAACAAAAGAGCAGCTGGGGTATAAAGGGTGACAGCAAGAGACCCCAACAGATGGAGTTGTGAGGAGGAGAAAAAGATGGATTAGTAGATACTGGAACACGGGGAAATCTGGAATTAAGGAGAATGGCAAAATAAATAGAGCAACAATCAAAGTAAAATCATTTTTGTCATTCTGTGTGGTTCAAAATGTGATCATGATGTTCTCATTTGTCAAAACATGTTTGATCTACCATGCAAGTGTTTATTTGTATTGAAAAGATATGATTCGGGGGTAATTATGAATGGTAAATATAATACATTGAACATGTTGCTTGTACTGTATGACAGCTGGACTATATGGGCATATTGGAACCTGACCTCAAACTACCATGGCTCCATCACTTCTCTGTCTGAACCCCTAATCCCAGACGTGATAAACCAAACATCCACGCCGGCGCTCTGACAAGGAGGCGCTCTCGTATTAGCTGTGTTCCCTTGCAGTGCTTCACTTTAATCTGTGTTTGGCTAACTGTCTCTGCAAGTTCAGGTAGTGGCTTGCCACCGAACAAAGTGGATCAAATGAAGAGGATAAATTAAGCGAATTCTGAGGAGTAATGTGGATGGAGTTCCCTACTCATCTTCTTGCATGGGCCTTTTAAAGGGACATATAAATGGGAGCATTAGCCTGAATCTGGCACAAGTGTCTTTCTGCAAGGCAAGGATGACGGAAGTCTCTCTTTCTTTTTCTGTCTGTCTCTTACCCTCTCACTCAGAATTGCCATCCTCTGTCTTTTTCTCCAAGCCCTCCAATCCCTTCCCCTTGACTGCCCATGTCACATGGGATTATGGCCACATACACCACTGGATGTTTTTGTCGCAGAGAGACTCTTGCAGTTGCTGAAGAAAGATACTCAGCTTATACTTTCCCCCGGTTTGCTTGTTGAGACAGCAGTTTTTGTTGTTCTCGTTTTAGAGCTGTGCAATGGAGCAATTATGTTGATGGAAATTTCCACTTTGTGATTATAACAGTAAGAAACAGGCCACCTGATCTGTGTGTTTTAGGTTTAAACAACTTTCCATTCGAAATGCAGGGAAATACTTTGAGTGCTTTGGTCCAGCTATTTGTGTCTTACAGGACAAGGATGAGTAAATAGATTAGAGTAACACTGTAGATACATGCAAGTACCAAGGAATAAGATGGATGGAAATGTAAAGTTAAAAGCCCACTAACAATGGTTCACTAATGGCCCGAATACTTCTTCATGCTTCCTCCTCACGAAACATTTGTACTGTTTTCCATCTTTAAGCCTCAAACCAACCTCAGTGCACCTTATGAGTCCAAGGTGTAATGTAGTTAGTGGGGAACAAATAAGCACTGAAAGGTTGGCAATTTAAAAAATCTGCGAGGGGAAAAATTATGAGAAATTGTCTTCAAAGACTTATGTTTCCTTGCCCGAAGCTCTAATAAAGTTGCTCATTGTAAAACTGCAGATGACTTTGTGTTCACACTGGGACAAAGTGTAGCCGTGTTGCAAGCTGGAGAAAAGCAGAATAAATACATGCAAGTACCATCATGCCATACAGGTTATAAAGTAGCGTTTTATTGTCAGACAATATGAGGTTTCAGAGCTGGCGGTTTCAATGTGCTCGTCCTGTATTTCTGTGATTATGTAAATGCAAGTACTGCATGTGGAGTAACCACAGTAATGGATAAATATAAATATAAATAGCATTTTTGGTCTGTCAGCAACAGATACAGAAGTTATGGCATAATGGAAGGGGGTGGCAGACAGGGGTATATTAATGTTGTCCTAATTAGGCTCTATGCTTTGAATGCGTAATATTAGTGTATAACTATGTGAACCGAGAGGCCCTTAAACTGTTCATCAGCAATCCTGTAAAAAGATTCGTGATGTGCAAGTATTCTATATGAGGGAGTGCTTATTTCCCCCTCTCTGTCCTTTTCATTCCCTGTCTACAGCGCTCTCGCTATACTGACGCTTGGCTTTGTCATTGATTGGCTTGGAGCGGATTATTAGCTTGCATCTCATCATTGCCACAATTACTTATTTACCCTCAGATAGCAGGAGAAGACAGAGAAGCCTTATTGAGTTTGGCAGCTAAGAGAGCTTGAAGTCTGTTATTTATGTGTCACATAATTAAACGCAGAAGTGATACATGCATGCATAAAGGGGTTTTCTGGTGTTGGTTATGGTTCTAAAACGGTTTATTTTTCCTTGCAGCATCATATTCAGTGTATTTTTGTGTTTTAAGACATTGAGGAGACAGTCTGCAGGCCTCTGACAATATACTATGGTTCATGCGGTTCCAATAGTAAGGGTCCTAACCACTACACTATCTCTAGACACATAAACATACTTACACATTGAACCTTGGCTGGCGTATAAAGTTATCAGACCTGAATATATGCTGTCAAAGGCAAAAAAGCAAAGGCCAAGCCCTGAGATTGTACAGGCCAATTCAATTACTCCAGGCCGTTGTCTAATGGAGAATGAACTAACCAGGCAAGGGGTTACTTTGGGATGGCTCTGCTGACGACTGCCTCTTGTCTACATGATCTAATTTACTAAGACACACAGCTATTGATTGGCTTCTGCATGCCAACAGAGGAAAACCTTTTTAGATGCACTTCTGCAGTTTGCCATCTGGCAGAGGTTAAATAACAAGCTATAGGCGAGCAGGCATAAACATTAAAAGTCATGCACACATACGAGCATGAGCACGAGCATGAGCACGAGCACATGCACACACACCAGTCCTGCACATGGTGCAGGGTAATTGTCTTATCGCTGTAAGCCATGACCACCAAATTGGCTGGGGCTTTAACTACATGAGTGAATAAGAACAATCAATGGCCTCAACTGTGAGGAAAGAAAAGGGGGCCAACAGATTCATGCATTTCTATAACTGTGGTTGAAAAAGAGGGTCAAAGGGTGAGCACTAGCATCTAAACCACATCAGCACCATGCATTCAGCCCAAACATATTTAGTTTACTGTCTCCTTCTTGCACACGATTCCATTCCTCCCTTGCCCACCCCATTTGCAGCTCAAAGCTGTGGACACAAGAGTCTTATCTAGCGCTGCCTTGCTGTCAGCGAGAGTGGTCTATTTTGGACTTTATCTGTAGCAGGGGCCGGGCCAGAGCTCGTGGGTCTGAAGTCGAGCCGGTGCACCGGGAGATAAGGCGGACAGGGACACTGTAACCTGCATGTCTGTGGTCAGGGTGGGAATGGTTGGAGCCCGCTCCACAATCAAACAGCTTCCTCTTTGCGCTCGATGGATCGGATCAAGATCACACAGCTGTGGAGGCCAGCTTACAAGTCTCTTTAAAGACACAGTTGGTTTAAAAAGGCGAGGGGAAGGTTTATTGGACCCTGCAGGAATACTAGAATAGTGTTATGCCCTGGTGAGGAGTTTAATACCATTCTGAGAGTGAACACGATATTTTCTTTCCTACTATGGCATGAACAGGAAAAGATCGTGGTTTGGGTTGAAAAAACGTAGTTTGCTCCATTAAAATAAGCATGTTTGTTACGTAACTGGCATTTGTTAAGTATGGTTTTAAACGGGATTTAAACAGCGCGGAAAGTCCTAGGTTTTTCCCAACTACAACCGCTGGAGCGGAAACTGTACCTTTCCCGTGAGAACAGAAGTTTATTTTGAAAAAAATGAGTAGAAACTGACACACCATCACTGACACGTCCAAAACTGATGCGAGACGGACACCTGGAGCTTCATAGTTTGAAGTGTCGGGCCACTGCCTGAGAGTCTGTATTTGAAGAGTTTGAAGTGAGAATGTGTTGCTATCAATTGCTTTGTGCTAATGAAGTACATGACCGCTCCTGGACCTGACCTGACATTGGAGCCAAAGAGCAAGAAAAGAGAAAGAAAGGCCAAGTGAAAAGAGTAATGTCCATGGAGACACTCAGGCAGCTTCAGCTTATAGCTTGCACAACACAATGCAGTAAGACTGCAGATGAGAATATGTCTTACTGAGGAGGGGTAGGATGGCAGAGAAGATGGAGAGGGAAAGAAACCAGATGAGACTGGTCAGAAATACTCAAGCTCTTTCCCACTGATCGACACACTACCTCAGCCTGACAGTTTCATTTTAAAAGCCATTCTGTGCCAATGCGCATTATCAGCTACTGCCTGTTTAGGTATATACTCTGCTCTAATGAAAACTCGAGCCGCAAAGAAATAGAATACCCTCAATGCCGGTTACATTGTCTTTTTTTTTTGTCTTTGCGGTTTTTATATCATTCTGAACTGTGGCTTACACAACAAATACAAATTTACAAAGTAACTGTGTATAACCTGCCGTCACTTTGATTGCTTTTATTTTTACTTCATTTAATACCCATCGTGTAAATGAAAGCATGCAGTTGCTAAAATTGCCACCACCACCGATTCTATTTTAATGAGACGCTTCAGGCTTGTAGTACAGCAATGCCTTTGAGCGTCTTGGAGGCATCTTGGCACGCTGAACTGCCAACCACCACAGACCGTGTTGGTTGCAGCTGCCGCGACAGTGCACTAATCACACAAGCATTGAACACAGCTATCGTTTGATTGGAGACGTTCCGATATCGATTCTTTGAGCGGTACCGAGCCCCAACACACCGTGTTTTGAAAGTTATCACTTTGAGAGCCAACATGAAATCTCCCTTTGATCATGCTCTGTGATCACATTCACAGTAGCCTATCTTAGAGGATTTCCCCCTGAATTGATAGCTTTTTCAGTCCAAATGACTCAATTATGCATGGGCTTTATTTGTCAGTGTTTGTTCAGTGGGTTCGAGTCAGGACAGATGACTTACAATCAGAAAGCATACACTGAACTGACAGTACTGACGCCTCATTGAACCACTTCAGTGTTCCCAGAGAAGTACCAAACAGAAGCAAGCTAGTGTAAACCATCCAGGGAAGAATTCACCACCATTTAGCCCGGGGCTCATTATCTTTGTTATTAGTCTATAATATTCTACAAAGCACACATCTCAAGGTTCTTTACGCTTAGTTTATGAGACTGGCTGGGGAAAAGTCTACGCACTTGTCTGCTCTTACATTGAAGAGACACAATACTGGGGCCTATAGCTTTCAAATGCAACTGAGCCAGATGGGTCCAGTTGAAATATATCTGATGATGAAAACAAAATGAAAAGTAGTTATTCCCCAAAAGCACTATTATAATGATCCATTACTATGCAGCGTTCTAGATGATGCAATGCAGCTACAGGTCTTCAGACCTGCTGTCTGAAACAACCGTTCATCTGTCGGAAACTTTACCCGAAAGGTTTGAGCTTGGTGACAACGTTGGCAAGGGAATCCAATTTTACTGTGAAAAACCTGTCACTGTTGTCGCCTCTTTTACCAATGAGTATGACAGGTAGGATGAGCATTTTATTGAGGACTTTAACTCTACTCTGGTTGATCCGATTGAGATTGGGGTTTATCAATTCCCTTATTTTTTCGAACTTGTTTTTTTGTACCAGTATGTGTTCATTTTCCTTCAGTTTAGGCTGATATACAAAGGACATGCTTAATTTCAGCAATGCTGTAGGCCATGCTAATGCATATTTATATCTGGAAGCTTCCCAATTGAGCACGGTCGTCTCTTATTAGTCACTGTGCGACACCACTGGAGCAATTAGGCTACACATCAATGAGGATTCTGTCTTCACCACGCTGACCTCTTTATCTCATGTTTGCCACAGAAGAGACATGTTGTGTATTTCCAACAGTGCAGGGTGCTTTGAGGATAACAATATTTCAGATTTCAGAAAAAAGACGGCACGCTTCAAACTATTTTTCAAGTGTTGCTAAGCAACAACAAGAGCCAACACCAGTGTTACCCCTGTCTGGTGCTGTTAGCTTAAAAACTGATCCCTTGGGGAAAAATATATCTTGGTGTGTTTGCTTCTGTGAATATTAGGATTTTAACACAACAGCTTGTTCACTTCAACCAGCCATTCTTACTGAGGGTTCAAACTTCTCTGTGATAAAGTGGTTTTATATATATATATATATATATATATATATATATATATATATATATATATGTATATATATATAGGGTGACCAGACGTCCTCTTTTTCCCGGACATGTCCTCTTTTCGAGACCTAAAAAGAGCATCCGGCAGGGATTCCAAAAACGTCCGGGATTTTGCTACGTCCGGGAAAATAGTTATTACCCCCTTACAAGTTTTGGAAATGGTATCTCCCTCACGTTCCACCTTCTTGCGCAAGCTCTGACTGTAGAGAGAACTGTCACTGGTCGACCGATCTCAACGTAAATGTAAGTTCACGGCATGCTACACACTGCTGCTACCCCCCCCCCCCCCCCCCCCCCCCCCCCCCCCCCCCCCGCGCGACCAAGTATCCCCCCGCGACGAAGTGTCCTCTTTTTCACAAACTCAAATCTGGTCACCCTAATATATATATATATATATATATATATATATATGTATACTGTATAGGTCTATATTGGCCCTATTATATCTTTGTGAAATGTAATGCATAATAATCAGATGTTTTAATTCAGATGCAACATGTTTTCACTGCAACCACCGAAGCGTTATCTGCAGGACGCTCCTACATTATTATCATAGCCGCTTTATCCAGTCACCTGCATGTCAGGGAACAATGAGATCAGAGCTTTGGATGAGTAGGTATTCACATCAGTGACACGCCACGGCCCTCAGCTGCAGAGCAAACTGCTGATGGAACTGATTGTAGTAACACTACAATCCCCAAAGTATTTTGTGTAATGCTTCCCAACTAATCTTATTCATGCAAGTTTCATTGTCTGCCACCTTCACTTCATTATGCACAAACACATAGCTGGAATACGGAAGTGTTATAACTACAACTATAAGTGTAAAGCCTTAAAGGTGCACGATTGGGAGCCTTTCTCACCAGCTCTCATCATGAGCCGGGATCTCATAGCTAACGGTGCTAACAGCTGTACAAACAGTACACACTATGGCAAACGTGCTTACATCCCACCATATGAAAGAATTAGAGGGAATGACACAGTATAGATACTTGTAAAGCTAATTTGTGCAATACAGTTCTTTTGGTTGAAACTTTGCAACACAATGTTTTGTGTTTATGATTCGATTAAATTAGAAAACTGTATTAATCCCCAGTAGGGAAACTCATTTACCAAATCAACTCACACAGACAACAATAGACACAGTCCACAGTGCACAACAGACAATAAACACATTACAAAGAATAGATAACATAAAATGGTGTTTGATTGAATGGAATGTTTTAGCAACATGTGGGCTATTGCTACAGCAAACAAAAGCCATGTTCAAATTCCTTCCAATATTTGAACATGGCTTTCAAGATTCAAACATCTTGCTCTCGATAGCAAGACAACCTGACATTGCCATCAACAGGCTCTGCCACATAGCAGAACACAAGACGATATGTTACAAGACTAAGCTTTAGATAGATGGAATGTGATGCAAGAAAAATACTGCAACAAGAAAGCGTCACTATGTTCTTTTATCCCTCCACACAGAGATCAATCTTCAGCTGTCCACTCACCAAAATGAATATTGGCTTTTTGCTTGCTGCTAGCGTCAACGTGACCCAGTGTTCACTGAAATAATTGGAATGAGTGAAGAGAATTTTGGATCTCATTTATCCAAAGAGAGCTGTTGACCCGGTAGATGCAGTGAGGCCGCCACACTCCTTTGCACCCAAGGAGAAGGCTATGGCAAAGAAAGAGCCAATAAACACAGACAATATATCCTGTAAAATCCATAGTGCAAAATGTATGGAGTATGTAAGTTTTTAATGCACCATTTCAAAGTAAGTATCTACAGTTATTCACTGTCCTGACTCGACCTCCCTGATATTATGACCCTAATAGGCTAGCAATGTACTGGATGAGATGAACATTTAGCATATTTTCACTGTCAAAATGATTTTACAACCGAAAAGTTGCTGCTGTCAGGTCATGCAGATTTAAAAGCCGGTGGCATTTAGGAAAAATAAATGAGCCATTAACGAAATTGCGTTAAAAAGAACATTTTGAAAAGAATACTGCCGTAATGACATGTTTTGTATGTTCTAATTTTATACATGTATGTATTTTATCATTATATTTTATATGCAATATCTATTTATCTATTTAAGTATTTGATTTATGGTTTCTTAGTTATTCTGAACACTTTGGATTGCCATAGATGCCAACTTTGATTTAAAACTTGGACTATGACTAATAAAAGTTCAAACTGACTGCGAAACATAGATGAAAGTCCTTGCTGATGAAATTATTATGCTTATTTAGTCTGTAACGTTTTATAAATACTAAATGGTGATTTTTTTTAATGAAATAACGTTGACAATGTGTCATAATAGCAATTACTGCATCCCCTGTTAGAAGAGTGGAGCACTAGCAGATTAACTATTAATATTAAAAAGCTAATTAAAAACATAAAATCCGACACTTTGGCTGAGCAACAACAGGACTGAGAAGTCATGACGTCAACCTGATCGGACCCGATCTGTCAGACACAAGCCTTTACTGTGTTTTTCCTGGTGAAAAGAGATGGGTGAATGTACTTACAATGGTCAAGTACAGTCACCCATCTATTGTGTAGTTCATCATTTGGGGTGAGGAGGCTGCGCTCTATTCCAACATGCTGTTTAAAGTACTGTATAAACAGCACAATAAGGGGCTTTTGTTTATGCCAGACTCGGCCATGCATGCATGGCTCTGTAACAAGGTTATATAATGCGTAATTACAGAGCAGCAATCTTATTGTTTAAAGATGCATTCCCATTATGTTAAGTAGTTGCTATGCTAACTCATGTGAGAAGACGTGAGCGGTGAGTTCTGTTAAGTAGGGAAGAAGATCCCGGCAAGAAAACCCTTTTCGTAGTTATTTGTAAAACATCACAGTAAGTTCATAAATGTCACACACAAGACTGTGGAGGGAGGCTGCCTGGCAGGAGAGGAGTGAGGGTTATCTTCTGACATCAAGAGATCAAAAATGGCCCATTTCTTGTCTTTCTAGGAGGGACGTGGATGGGGAAATGCTCAGCAGGGAAGCAGAATGCAATTTTAAAGTTAAGTGGATGATAGATTGAGTATAAAAACAAACCACAGAGGAGGTGACTCACAGTTCATTGTCCCTGAATCTTAACAATCATGTGGATAAATGGACGTTCATCCCAGGGCAGCACAGGTCAAAACAGATGACAGCTCACATCTGCATTCATAGTGTGGCTTTTAAGACTTAAACATACTGTTGTAGGGACTGAATTTAAGATTCTGATGGGCCACATTTACAATATAATCCAATTATAGAATTACATGATTAAAAAACAAACATCAAACTACAAGTAATGTGTATATCACATACAACACACAAAACCTTTCATTGTGTGTTCAATTGCAGGTGTGTACAGCACGTATACAAACAGAGTGCAATTCAATTACAATTGAATATCATCACAACCCTGAATTCCTGTTTACACACACGTTATGTAAACCACCAGAGCAGATACAATAGTGCTGCGCTTCACTTGAGTTGCAGGTTTCCCGTTGCACTATGTGCAGTTTCTGAAAGCATTTCGCCCGCAGGGATCTGGGGCCGAGTGGCTGGAGGAATGGCTGCAGTGATTCAGAAGGAAACTTTCACAGCACTGCGCTTTGAGGGGCAATGTGCTGTTGTTGGTGACTAATGATGATGGCTCTGTGCTGCTTTGCTCGGGGCCTTTTTTTTTTTCTGTTTCAAGACTATTTCACCGCTCTCCGAATACCATGCAAACATGGAACATGCATCAGGGAGAGTTCAAAGTAGAGTGAACAGGTATGCCAAGATACATCGGGACATGTCATGGTAAATACACAATAAAACCAGCCCATAAATAACTGACTTGTATAGCATGTACTATGTGTGTATAGTACGCCTTTAAACTGTGCAAATACCATCAGTGTATGCAGCCTCTGAGAAGAAAGCCATTATTTCTAAGCAGCAAATATATTTCTTCATTAGGAAAAATTGAATCCCTTGGACGCAGAAGGTAGAAAATTACTTTTTAACTGTGACCATGTTTACAGTAGAAAGAAATTTTAAAAAATCCCGGCAAGCTGCTGGGCCACTTTGTTCCAAAACATCCCCTTAGAGGTTTGTGATCACGATGGAAAAATGGAAAAACTTCTGAACAACTTCAACTTATTTTGCCATCCTAAAGGATGTAACACAGATTCCAAGAGAGTTGATACATTTGGAGACGGTGCCTGCAGACATGCATCCACAGAAAGTTCAAATAAAGTCCCCTGGGATGCTCACCTAAGTTCATTCTCTTGATCAAAATGTTACCCACACAGGGAAACAAATACAACAACAAAGCAACAGCAAATAATGAACACACTCAAATAATGGTTTAACACTCAGCTCTTGCCTACAGCCAAATGAAATCCTTATCCAACACAACAATAATACTTATTATTATTATTTAATTTTTTTGTGCAGTGCAGAAAATGTTTGATTTGTTACAGCAGGTTATCTCTATAATTAGCACGAAAGGAAGATGAATCATCTCGTTCCCACACGCACAAACATATTCTCTTCTGCAAATGACATGAAGCACAAAACCAGCAGAAATGTCCATCTCAACAAGCCATTAAATCAAGCAAGATTTTCCTGGAAGTGATCCTTCTTTGCAAGAAAACTCTTCAAAGCAATGCCACCGCATCGCAAAAATAATGAACAAGTCAATGTGGCGCCACTGCAGTGAAAGAAGAAGAACTATACACGTGTGCATGTGCAACAGGAGCGCAGGCGACAACGACTATCACTCAAGTCAGGTATCATCAATCAACATGGCCATCAACACCGCTCCGCAAATTAAGATGGATGCCAAAAAATGTGGTTGCATCATCACATTGATTTTGTTCCACAAATGGAGCATAAATGCAGCGAGTTTAAAATTTGCAGTCTCAGGATGGAAATTGCTGCCTGTCACCTTCTCAAGGCCCCTTTTCAGCCTGTTATTACACCCGTGATCGCACACATATCCATCTACTACCTGTCACCTATGTAAATACGGTGAATTAAGAATTCACAACGCATTAATTCTCCCCTCTCCCTCTCTGTCTGTTAAAAAAAAAAAGAAAAAAAGAGAGAGATGAAGAGTTCTGCTTCCTCCTGCTCGGCTCCCTTCTGTTCTAATATCATAAACGGAGGAGACACGGGCAGAGAGGAGGAGGAGGAGGCGAGAGCGCGCTAGACCGAGCCTGACTCACGAGAATGAGATGTTTCCAAAAATAAAGGAAGGAGGGAGATAGAGAGTGTGCTGAACAGGCTGGTGCACAAGACGACGAGTGGATTAACTCCCTCACCACCCCTCCCCCCCTCTTTCCAAAGCCCTTGGATTCATCACAAAACATGGCGAATTAGTGGGAACAAATCGTCTGTATAAACACACGTAAACACTTTCCCCAATTGCCATGATGCAGAAATTAGATAAATATATAAATAAACAGCGATATCATCCTCGGAACAACATTGGATCCAAGCATCTGTGAACACACGTATAAAGTCTCTTTAATATTGATTTCCTTTGCTCCTGGCGGGGAAATCGTGCCCCACTGTGAGCAGATGTAAGCAGCTGGTTGCATGTTGCAAATAGGCACCATAATGTACATGTTTGGCTTTTCATCCCGACAGATTGCCCTACGCAAATACAGTGCAACGGAAATATGGTCGTCTCAGCCTCCTTGCTGAGTATCATAATACTCTCTAAAGCCCCTATAAGCCAGATAGCAGCTTCTGAATATTTTAGTCTGTTAGGGAAATGTTTGCAGTGCCTGCTAGTTTTGTCAGTTTTATCCTACAAGCTTGGTCTAATTTGACTGGAATCAAACGACTACCCTGCTCATTGGTGGAGAGGCGTTTCTCAGTCAGATGCTACCATCACTAGCGACTGAAATCATCGCAACACTATTACATCTTCCTGTGACCCAAATATTTCTTCTCCTTTCTGCTGACTTCTGTAGGTACGTCATCCAGAGCTCCTCATTTCAGACTTTCTGTGTGTCTCTGTGTGTCTGTGTGTGTGTGTGTGTGTGTGTGTGAGAGAAGCCTCTGGTGGGTAAGATGATTATCTCAACAAAACTCTCAGAGATACACAGACAGCAAGAGAGCACTTGGCTTGCAATTGGTCAGCTTCCCCAAATCTAGAGTATTAAAGAACGCGAGAACAAAGCCCCCCAAAATCACAGTCATTATAATAAGATAAGAAGACAGGATGTCAAAGATGATGACGCTGATAATTTATCATCCAGGGCATTGATTCCCCATCGGGACTCGACCAGCCGGACAGGGTATCTTGGGACCCTTTAATCTGGCATGAAAGACACGGGTAATCCTTGTTGGAGGATTACTCCCGACCAATACTGTCTCTTCGCACACTCAAACTAGTGTACATGTGCTTAAGTACTAACCCAGCAAACGTGATCTATCCGTGGCGCCATCACTCATCCTAAGACAAAGTTGACATGTTTACTCTCGTCTCCCGGCGAAACCAAGAGGATTTAACAGCAAAGAAACCAACCCTATGTGAGCTTACATGCTGACCTGTACTCTATACACACGGCGGCGGCAGTTTCCACTGCTCAACTATGCAGCAACCTTTCCAATCCTATAAACAGCTCAAACCCGGCATGGCTCGATCTGCACAACACAATGTACACAATGTACGTAGATATTGAAACATTGTCGACGTTTTTCCCCCACCATTTTGCGGCTATGATAACCACTCTTGCGGGAATAACCACAACCATGTAAGCCACTTGTAAGCCACACTGCATTATCACAACAGCCTCCTTTGTAGGGTGGAACAACAGAGCAGAAACAGTGTAGTAGTCGTATAAGAAGCAGGGATCCTTACCAAGTTTTTATATTTAGCTTGAATGAGCAGTTAGTGTATTTTAAGAATATGCTAACTTACTTTCTTGCAGAGAGTTAGATGAGAGATTAATTCAACTATCATGCCTGAAGCTGTATCCAGTAATCCCCTAAAGCTAAATAATAAACACTATTTCTTGATTGAGACTAATTGCTAGCAAATCAGTGGCGACTCCAAGAAGAAATAGTCCACCACATAGCCCACCATCAAACAGCACTTACTTTTTTAAAGTACAGATAAAACTAATTAGATATAAAGTGTTAATTAGCAATCTTTAGCGGGGCTTGTCGGTAGATTATGTTGCCTTTGGACAGAGCCAGGCTAGCTGGTCCCCTCTATTTCCAATATTTGTGCTAAGCTAAGTGAGCCGGCTGTTGGTTTTAGCTCCATACTCAGTGTAAGTGAGACAGTAAAGAGTGGTTTAAAATGTTCTCATCTAACTCTTGCGTATTTCGAAAAATAAATGATTAAACAATTCCGTTTAACTAAACAGTGCAATGTCAAAATAAGGTACTTTTTTGTTAATTCTGTTAAACTTCTCAATCATGCCTGACAACTTCCGTTCTGTGTTCATTTCTTTGAGAAATCTAACATCTATCATCTCCCTTAATCTACCGGTTCTACTAAAATAGCATCCTCCAAAATAAAAGCAGCCGCAACATTTAATGTACAGAACATGTGAAGAAACCTCAGCATAGCCCAGAGATACCATCTAGTCATGGCATACAGGTGTGACGCCAAAGAAAGAACTAAGTCTAAAAATTTGCTTCAAGCTAATTTACAGAGAAATGATTCAAACACTGAATCTCAGAGAAATACTGTTTAAATATGCAGGACTGAACCTTTGAAGCTCTATCCGCAATTTAATCAGTTAATATTTAAAGCAGGGATATTCTTTATATAAGGCATTTGCATGCTGGAGTTGGGAGGGTGTCTGTGGGTGTGTGTCTGTATGTGTGTGGGGGGGCGATATTATGAGGAGGAATCTTTATCCACTTGCAAATTTGTATCAGGCATCCCGTTGATCATTGGTATTCAGAGGCCTGCACTGCCTGTAATAGCCTGTCAGACAATAAATGCAGCAACATTTTTTGCAAGGGCTCCCCCTCCCCCAGGGAACAGAAATCATCATTATGTTGTGTCTTATTGGAGTTTTTTTTCTCCTGATGCATATTTACCTAACAACATCTTATTCTTCATTAACGTGGGTGCAGCCGGTATTATCAGACTATATTGCAGTAGTGGAATCACACACACATTCAGAATGTGTTGCTAAATGTACAATGTGTTGTTTCAAATTCTGCACATGTATTTGTCCCGGTTAAAAAAAATCCTTTTTGTCGAGAGAACCAGCTTGTTTTTAAAAGGATTCGCTTACTGTCCCAGATGTTTTAGTGACAGACGTGGCCTCTGGATATTGTATCTAATTGCTTTGTAAAATGACAGCCATTTATTTAACAATGGATTATGAATGGACAGAGAGCGAGGCAGAATTAAACTCTCACAGCAGCAAAAAATAAATAAAACATTAGTGAAATGTTAGTAACACCTACACATGTAGACACGCGGTCGCACATTTGTGATCATCGCATTATCATTCATTTGGTCATTACCAATTTGCTGAGGCACATTAGCCATAAAGCTGCAGAGCCATTAGAGAGAACACTACTGCAGCTCTGCAGTTTGATGACTGTTAACCATGTAGCCTGCTGGAAAGAGGGCCGGCTCTGACACACTGATGGTGGATTGACCTGTGACTGAGCACAAAACATGAATGCATGACAACCTGCAGCCACACACACTGTCACGGGGGTCACTGAACCACACTCCTGCACCGACAACACACACACACACACAAAGAGCAGAATACATCATCCACGAAGCACACATTGTAAGTAAATGTCATTTCACGAAACAAAACGAACGCCCTGGAGAAATTATGCAAAGCATATTGAACCATTACATTACCAGCTGCGTTCTCAAGCAGTCACACAATCAAACAAATATGCAGAGTACACAGAAAGCAATTCTTCCTTTATCCTGAGTAGCTTAACAGAAGATTGAGTTGTCCACTCCATTCCATTCAAGGCAGCTTTTCATATTTTGAGTGCTTCTCAGCACAGACCCTTACTGCACTTTAATTAAGGTTTGGCGTGCATTACACAGATAGAAAATGCTTAAGAATGCAGAAAGACTCACATTAGATGAGCTTTTCTTTTCCCCTTTTAGAAAAAAAGCCAATGTTTCTCAGTCAACAGATGGTATTTACTCAAATTATAGACAGCAAATGAGGGCTAGGGTGAGATGCTTTTTTTTTCAGAGCCCATTGGCAGTCCATTAAAAAACTGAAACTGTGTGCGCAAATCCACTGAGATACAAGGAGAGTGACATGGAATTAGGGATGGCTGTGTTTTTCATTGGCATCCAAAATCCATAAGTGAAGTCCTCTGATCGTTAAATGAAAAGTATCTCCAGCAAAGCATTATAATTGCCTCACAAAAACATGATCCTTTTTCACTTTCTTGTGCAAAGAAACCATCTCAGTCAGATGGTACAGCACACTACAGCCTCCTAATTGCTTTGATTATGAACAATATGTTTCTCGATGTTTCTCAGGAGACGTGATACCTCGAAAGGTAAAAAAAAGAGTTCAATGCGAGAGCTTGTCTGGCAGAGCGAAGCGCTTTCAAGCCGACCACCTCGGCCTGTCTTCTTCGCTCAGACGTGGAGAGGAACAGAATTACTGGGACACTCAAAAGAACATGCGAGGAAATGGGCCAGTGCTCAAAAGTGACACACTTTGTGACTTGCATACGCTTGAATGAGGTTAAAGTAGACATGAGTGAGGTATTAATTCCTGCTCTAGTCTCAAGAAGCAGCTTCAGACCCACTTTAAATACAAAATCCCACAAAATATAATTTTCTGTTTCATCATCATCATCATCATCATTATCATTTCATTCATCAATTTCAAGAGGCATTGTACAGGTTTCATGGCAGACAAAAAAATAAAAAGACAATGTGAACCCAGACTAGAGCATTTCCTGATAGCTAAACGTTCCTTATACATGCTCTCACAACATCTTACTGGGCCTCAGTGTGTCCAAAGGGGAATGACCAAAGTCCAAAATAAAACAGTAATTGCCAACATGGTAATGAAATCCGATCCCTAATAGATATTTATCATCAGTGGAATCTGCTTGTAATTAACCTGTTAGTGTTTACAAGCCATTTCGGCATCATATTTTGTGTTTTCAGACACCTGGGCTCAGGTCGTTACTTATTTCTGTCATTTTTTTAATATAAAATAGGACGGTAGAACACATTTTGGTTCAAAAGCAAAAAAAGCAACAATGACGTCTGAGTTCTTCAAAATTGGCGTTAAATCTTGAATTATTTAGTTCACACTCTATTCTTGCAGATGCACATATGAGCTTTCAGACATTGTCATCATACTGTATTCACTTTCTTCTCCAGAGAAATACCACTCAATTCAACAGTAAAAAAGCCTTGGTTATTTTAAGCCTTGGTTTGAAACGCAAATGTTATTCAACTCCAATTACTTTATTTATTTTTACATTTCACTATTTATTTTAACCCCAAAAAAGGTTCATTCTGTCCTTAAATATGAAAATGAATCCTTGCCTGGAAAGTATGAGGAGTTTAACAAAAACACTTATAATTTGGTAACATTTCTTTATTACTGAGGCATTCAAGGTAACACGTGTCTTGGCTAAATTAATATGCATTTGAGGAAATTGGGCTCCATTTATTTATATTTCCATAGTTCTCTTTTCCACATTTCCAGCTGCACATCAATGTGACCTTAAAGATACGGGGATGGGACAAACCACTGTCATTTGTGGCTCCAGGGCTCAGTGCAAGGATATTCATTCATTAAGTGCTTTGCCATTTTTCCATATGGGACTTGGATATATTACATCTGAAATTCAGTGGTATTCCCCTTTAACACAGAATGAAAAACTGCAAGGGTGAGCGCGCCCAGGGATATATATTCATGGAGATTATTCCCATTAAATGTCAAACACACTTCACATTTAATGACAAGGTTTGGCAAGACAGAAAAGATTGCGTTCCAGACAAAGAAACATTCTCATCCAGAGACTGATCATGCGAACATAAACGACACATCCTTGTAGAAATACCAACCAGCCGTGGTCACTTAGACACAAAATATGACAATTATAACAGCAGTGGCTTCAAAATATTTCACAATCACAATGTAATGATTCTGTGTTTTGGAATAACACCTTCAAGGGACAAAAGGGATCTGGGTGTCAGCAAAGTCGTCGCTTGACCAAGCGCCACATTAAAACGCGACGGTGGCAGCAGCTCGCGGCTGTTAGCGTAGCGACGCGTGATCTCCACCCAATGAGAGGGATGAAAACGAATGTTGTAAAATGGAAACTTTTTATTTTCAAAAAGCAACAGATTACACAGTTAACTTTCAGCAAATGCAATCCTAACTGAAACTGTACTCACATTCGGGACTTCAAACTGAAAGACTCACATACTTACACACAATCTATCTATATTATACAAAAAAGAATACATAATAAATATTAAAATGGCCACAAGAGAAAAAAAAGTAAGTCATTGAAAACAATCAGTAGAGAGCAAATGTAGGGAAAGTAGAAACAAGACGGTGTGCCTTAAATGTCTTTGTTGGTTGTTTTTTTTGTTTTTGTTTTTTTGTTGGGTTTTTTTATACATTTTTTACAAATTGTGCAATATTTCATACTAAGGCTCTGGTCTTGAAGTGACTGTTGTCTGATCCACGCAGCACACGCGCTCTGAAACGCACACACATGCACCCACTGACACACACACACACACGCGCACACACACACACACACACACACACACACACTCCCTGTGCTCTGAGCACTCGGTGGGGTGTAGCAAACCATTGCAGAATAAAAATGGGCTGCTCAGTGTATGGCCTGTGATGCTCATGGGAGTGGACCAGCTTTTAAAAAAAATGGACATGCACTTCACATCGATGTGAAAAAGAAGAAAAATAACCTCCCTTTGCATCTGAAAAGCGACTGTTTAGGAGTGAATGAAATAAAAATAAATAAATAAATAACCCAACAACCAAGAAACATGACAATATCATAACCATTAAGGCAAGAACACCCGGAGTGGCATCAGCAATACTGTAACAATATGATAGTGTTTAGGTACATGGATATGATGACACATTTAACTACTTCTTCAAATGTCTTTTTTAAGCACAAGTTTGTTCTTGAAAGCAACTTTTTTTTTTTTTTTTTCAAAATCCAAACACCATTTTATCTTTATTTCCTTTTTTTCTTTTTTTGTAAAAGGTGATAAGAAAATAACAATGCCAGACACTCGGGACATATGGATCGTAAAACTACAAGAAATTATTTCTAGTTTTAAATTGCAACTTCAAAACCACACATTGTAAATTCCCATCGTTAAGCCCCCGCCCAGTAAATGAAAAAAAGATATCACTTACATTAAAACCATTTCATCCTCTTGTGATGGTGTATTCCAACAGTCACCACGTTTTGCTTTACTTACAGCGATTGTGTAGTCTGTTGCAAATTAAAGCATTCATTGTTTAGTTTGGAAAAAAAAAAGAAAGAAAGAAAGGTTGTCCTTGCAATGCAACTGGCAACTGTTGACCAAAAAAAAAGCATCTTTACATCTTCTTTTTAGTGCAACTCGTAAAATGTAAAACATTTCCAGTGATTCCTTGAGAGGTATCGTTTCTTTGTTTTTTGATCTTTTTTTTCGTTTTCTTTTCATGTTTATGTATTTCACACCTCACAGAATAACGCATATTCAAAATATCCAAAGCAAATGGTTTAGTTTTTATTGTTTTGCCCATTCTTCTGTTTTTTTTTCTTCTTTTTTTTCCTTGACTTTTTGCTTCTCTGCATTGGCATGGCCTTCCAAAATGTCTGTTTACTAGAACATAAACACAGGAGGGGATCCAGACCTCCTGCGTATTCCCATTCCCTTCAGCCTCCATGTTTGATACGTTTCATATTCAATCATCCCGGCAGAGCCTCGTGATTGACAGTCCACCTTCTACCTCTGAAAACAAGGGTTAGGAGAAGGAGGAACAGCAGGACAACTGGAGGATGAAGAGAAGAGAGATAGAAGAGAGAGTGCGCTGTACAGTGGGAACGAGCCCAGATCAAGATCAATCAGGGAAATAGAGACATAGATGAGAAAAAAAAAACACAGCAAAACCTTCATATAACGCAGTAGGGTTCCCTTGGTAACCTGGATTTTCTGCAGTAGAGGAGTGTGGTGCTGAAGCAGCGCCGGAGCTCCCTGTTGGAGAAGATGCAGATGAAAGGATTGACCCCCGCCTGGGCAAAGCTCATCCACACGGCGGCCGTCAGGTAACCCCCGGGGACCACGGGGCCCCTTGCAAACACCCGCCAGTAGCAGGCGACCAGATAGGGCCCCCACAGCGCCAGGAAGAAAAACGTCATGATGTAGAACATCCTACTAATCCTCTTCTCTGTTTTGAATTCATCCAACACCAGCAGACGCCTGCGGCCCGCTGCGTTGCTGTTCTGCCGGATGCCCAGCAAGGTAGGCGGGGTGGGGCCTCGGCCGAATCCCGCCAGCCAGTTGGCCGCCGCCTGCCCGCTCGCGCCCGGCCCGTGGAAGGTCCAGTTCTGGCTGACGGCAGGCACAAACTGGACAGGCTTCATCTTCCGACGGTCGTGCACGAAGAAGATGAGCTTGAGGTAAACCAGCTGTGTGGCCAGGAGGATGAGCGCCAGCAGGAGCATGAAGCCCAGCGAATCATTCGCCCTGAAGGAGCGGTGCTGGAACGTGCACTGGTCCTCCTCCCGGATAAAAGAGTACGTCCCTACATCGAGCACCGGCGGGAACGCCATGGCCACCGACAACGTCCACACCATGCAGATGACAGCTAGACAGGTCCAGAAGGTCAGCCTCTTGGTGTAGAAACGGTGGTGTGCGATGGCCAGGTAGCGCGTGACGCTGACGCAGAAGAGCATAAACGCCGTGTGGAAACAGGAGAGCACACCCAGGAAGGCGATCACCTTGCAGGTCAGCGTGCCGTAGGTCCAGGCCGATCCATTCTTGACCGAGGTGAAGACAAAGGGGAAGCAGATGGCAGAGCGCAGGATGTCAGAGGCGCACAGGTCCAGCAGGAAATAGTAGGGCGCTCGGTGCAGACTCTTGTCTTTGACCAGCAGGATGGAGATCAGGAGGTTTCCAACCACACCGACTCCAATGATGAAACCCAGAGAGGTCAGTTTGAGGAACGTGGCGAGAGGAGAGACATTCTGCAAGATGGTGTGGTCCCCTGCATGGCTATAGTTCGCCATAGATGGAGGAGGGATCATAAAGATAGCGGAATAGCTTCAGCCAAGTATCATGATCTAGAGGTGGCAGGGGGAGGTGTTAGATCCATTTGGTGGTGGGCTTTGAAGAGGTTTCCAGGCATATAGGCAACCTCTCCTCTAAGGCATCCTTTGTTCCTTTGTCTCATCACACCTAAAAAAAAAAAAAAAAAAAAAAAAAACCTGAAAAATATTATCCACCCATCAGCATTCAGTCCCACACAGCAGCTGCATTGTTTTCAACTGCATATTCACAATCTAGAATGAGATAAGCAATAATGTCCTTCTGTCTGTGCCATTATTTATTTATTTAACATTTTAACATTTAGAGTGGCACAGAGCTCTGGCTCAACTTGAATACTTTGTCTAGCTCAGACAGACAGACAGACAGACTTGACAGACAGACGAGCAGTGATTGAGCTTGATAAGATAGAAGCACTAATCTATTGCATTGCTACAATTCTTTCTAGTGGCTTTTGGGATTTCCTGAACAAAAGATGGTATAAAGCACAGCACAGCCTTCATTAAGAAACGACGCATGTCTACCACTCGGAAAGAAACGGTTTAGACGTAAAATAACATGTAAAAAAGATGCTCGGTTTAATTCGATTTATTTATTTATTTGTGTGTGGAGGGGGAGGCATTTTCAGCGCACAGTGAACATTAAGAGAAATGCAGTCCAGAATAAGCTCTTCTCGATCACACCCTACACCCTGCAGCAGAGGACGGCTCTCTAAAGCGGCGGATGCCCGGAATAAACCCTCTCTGCCTCCGTGCGTTGTGGCAAATCGACGGTCCATACATAATAAAGCGTTCGTGTTGTTGCCTGATTAAAGGTTAATCGGATTACTGCTCTCACGTTAACAAGCAGTGTCCCCATGAAGGCGTGTTTTTTTTTTTTTTTTGAGACTGTCGATTTTCCAGATAATCTGTTTTATTAGTAATTATGAATAATAGCGATAATATACTGTGTACTGACACCAACGACGCATTTCGACATATATATGTGGCTCGTTAAGTGCGCGGGTGTGATTGCCCGTCAGGGTGGGTTGGAAGTGATGATAACAAACCTGCTGGTAATAATATTCAAGGCTCTTTCTACTCGATATCTATGTTTTTACTGTTTGGAAAACGACACATGCATGTGGTAACATCTGATCCCATCATTACTGGCGTTTGTGTCTACTTACGCGTCTAAATGCGTCCTCCGATTGTCAGTCGTGTTCTACGCGCGTCTGAATCCGACAGATTTCGGCGAAAAAAGACAGCAGGTAAAAACCATCGTCCTCGCATCCCGATCGGCCGGATGAAGCATAACAGTGTAGCGGATCCGTACGTCCATTAGACTAGAATAATTCCCAGGTCCCCGCTATGAATTGCCTAGAATCGCAGCCACCACACAAGACAAGGCCAAAAAAAAAAAAAAAAAAAAAGAGAGCGAGAGAGAGACAGAGAGAGAGAGAGAGAGAGAGAGAAAGATAGACAGACGATCACAAGATCAATCAGAATCCTACCTGTTGATAATCCTATTTCGTGTCCATCCCGGAGCCTATTTACATTGCACGAGTCTGGTTTTTGCTGTTTTTAAAAAGCCTGTTTTGTTGCTTGCCCCCTTTTCTTTTTTCCTCCACGGTGAATATCCTACAGTAAACGGAGCCCAGTGCGCATGCGCCCTGCATCCCTATTTGTGATCCAAGACGCGTCTTGTCTCTTGTTGCAGCAGCAGCTCCCCCCATCTCTCTCTCTCTCTCTCTCTCTCTCTCTCTCTCTCTCTCTGCTGGCCGGTAACGCGTTACAGCAGTGGGCTACTCAGTATTCAGTATATAGTGTAAGGGATTACCATTTTACTGGCAGCTTCACAATAGAGTCAAGATTAAAAATAAATACATCATAATTATTCTCTCCCTCACACACTGTTTCAGATTGATGTGAATATATACAAAAGCTAAATGTGGCTCATTATCCTGTTATAACTTTATTATTACAGGACTTTATTCCCATGTTGGACCTTTTGCGTGCTGTGAGTATCAGGTGTATTAGCTGAATTCTACTTGTATAGCTCTCTGTCTGCCTTTCATTGTGCTCATACATGTTTCACTCTATAATGTCCCCATTATGTAGAACGCGAAGGGTTAAACCAGGAAGCCTAGTTCACCTCAAGGTAGAATGACTTCCCCTGTACTGTATATGCATAATTGACAAGCACTTTGGGCACCGTTGTTCATACTGCCAGGGCAGCATGATAAATTCATAGGATTTGATTTCTCAGCCATGTATGGAGAGAAGGGATGTCACGAGCAGCGTGACAAGTGAACAATGATTCAATCAGCCACATGTACACAAGTGTGCACACACTGAAACGTTACCGTATACCTGCTCTAAAAGAGTATTTTGTTATGCTCATACATGTAGGGAATGTATGTGTTACAACATGGGGGACAATGTGCATATTTCATTTTGTTTATTACAAAGGAATGCTGCTGAGAACCGGCTCCTTTTCAATCACATGTTTAGGAAATATCACTGACTATACTCATTGATAATGAATGCAACAAGTCACATTAGATACAGTCTCTACTGTATTGAATGTGACTTTTTGCATGAATCATTCATTTCACTGAAAAATAAACCATTTTACTGCCATCCAGAGGTAATTAAAGTGTAGCCACCTGCTCAACAATTGTATGGATCATTCCAATTTCAAATAATGACTTTAAATCATATGAGGTAATACAATTGAAGAAGTATTTCTGTTTACCACATTAGTTTAATCTAAAACATTATATATTAGCTTCAATGGAAATACAGTTACAGAAGTTCAATATTAAACTTTTTATACACATTTATCTGCATGATTACTTTGAAGATTAAACAAGTGGATCCCATTGTTTTTGCTCAAGACCCCATAACAGAAATTTGTCAGATTTCAGACGTCTATGTATCGTTATCAGTTCTCCCAAAGAGACAGTTCAACTTTTAACTTCTCAGATGGATTTATTCAAATATGTATTTGAGACCCAAAGAGGTCCAATCATTTTTTCACACAAAAAGATATGATATAAAAACATTGTTTTAAAGTGTTTTTTCTCTACTTTCCAATTCCTTATCATCTCACAACTCCTCAGACTAATCTTGCGACCCTTAAGAGGGTCCTGACCCCTATAGGCTGGGGACCTAGATGAACAATCTGCCACACAGGGGTCATTTTCTTTTACTTTTGACACTTTAATTATATTTTGCTGATAAAACGTCTGTACTTTTACAGAGTCCAATTTTTAATGCAGGGCTTTAACTTGTAATGCAGTATTTTTTTATATGATACAGCTATTTTAAGAGGATCTTGTGTCACTGCCCTCAGCCTTTGTAGATGCTTATATTTGTTTTAACATTTGTATTGTAGTCTGCAATAAAATCCTAAAGAGTCCTATAGGTCAAATTATCCGGGCATGAAATCTCTCCACACTTTCTAAATAAAAGAGGATGGAGACGTGATTATACAGCAGACCATTCATACATCATCCAAACCAGAAGCTGTGAAGAGCATCAGATGAATCAATTTATTATCCTCAGAGCTACTGCCACATGTAACAGCAGAAAGTACAACGACAGCTCCACTCTTTTCATGTAACCACACTTGTGATATTGTACTTTAAACAACATCAATGTGTTGTCCATTGCAGACATGAACACATCAGGAAATCACAGTGATTATACAGTATTATACAATATGCAAGCGTCTTTGAGACAAGACACAGTAACACATCAGCAGTCTTTTCATATATAATGCAACAGTGTTTGGTCGCCTCAGCAGTGCAACAAATAACAGCTCCTGTCTTTGGGGGACTTCCTGGTTGTCTCCTTCCTCCTCCTGCAACAGAGTCCACGTGGTTCCCGTTGTGCTTGGCGTATTAATTCCAATAAGGCACGTTTGTTAGCGGTCGCTTAGACACAAACAGTGCCAGAAGGTCCGTATTAGACGGATAATAATGCGGTTGGCGGGGACAAGACAGCGCAGGCAGGACAGTCCCTCTCACAGCTGGCCGTTCCGTCTCCGCGCGTACCAGCCGAGGAAG
Organism: Myoxocephalus aenaeus; assembly: GCA_038501785.1. Taxonomy (NCBI): domain Eukaryota; kingdom Metazoa; phylum Chordata; class Actinopteri; order Perciformes; family Cottidae; genus Myoxocephalus; species Myoxocephalus aenaeus. The sequence goes on from JBAMJR010000053.1 coordinate 5,132,311, forward strand.
GCGCAGACCCCCACCACGGCCACGATGGCGCCCAGGAGCAGCGCCAAAGCGTCGCCCGCATCGTAAGCCTCCGCCGGCTGGATCAGAGACAGGAGCACCAGCCAGACGGTCGCTGCAGCGGTTGTGAGTTCAACTTTGGGAGCCATGTTGAGCTTTTTTTCCGCGGTTGCTGTTGACTTTCGGGAAGTCCCTGCGTCAGCGGCACGTGACCGCGACGGCGGCTGGACTTCCTGGTCCGCTCAGCCAATGGGAGAGCTGCTTTATTCTAACCTGCGCGTTCTCGGTGCTCTCTTAAAGAAGATTCACTTTATATGTCGGCAGGCATTTGCCCCGACACTTAATAATAATAATTGCATAATTCTGCTGTTTTGATTTCTGTTTCGCAGATCAAATACATTATTTGGGAAATCGACCCCCCCTTATTAGGGACGATTAGGCTGACAGGCTGTCAGTGCTTCACCCCAACCACCCCCAGGCCCTGCTATAAACATAGGAGACTATTTTACATCAGTCATGCTCATCAACAGCTCTTCTCTGACACTTGATATTCCCTCTGAAGACAAACACGCGTTGACATGCATCGGCTATTATTGTTGTCTCAGACGTTGGTTGGTCAAGGTCTGATCAGATCTCAAACACAGCTACAAGTATTTTCCACATTAAGCCACCTCAAGATCTGTGAATCTTCGTGGTTTATTATTTCAATTGGGATTTTCCACATTAAACAAATTCTTATCTCCGTTCCCAACCCGGCTTCTGTGCCGTGCCTCAGTACTCTCCTGATCTCCTGAAACATGTTGAAATTGCTCCGAATATTCCGGGTTGCATTGACTAAACACGCCAACGTCTCAGCCCATGCTACAAATTGTTTGGCTTGCAGACAGTCTATATCTCTCTGTGTGCCCTCCTGAGGCACTTTGCCTGTAATTTAATTAGCGAGCACAAGCCAAAGTAAAATATTGACCTTGTAGGGCTGCCATACCTCTGTACCTGCCTGCTCCTGGCGAGGAGATTAATCGGCGCACATTCCCTCCTCTCACTCCTCATGCTTTCACACATCATACACTCTCTCTCTCTCTTGGTCCTCCTGTCTGTTTGGCAACGTGTCACACACACACACACGCACGCACACACACAAACGCACGCACACATACATACATTCGTTTTACAAGTTTTTGAGCCTGATCTCTACGATTGCATTTGGCTGAGCACAAGGCCGTTACGAGCTTCTTATTTAGAACATAAATCATGGAACAGATGAAAATCTGTCTGTTTATTCCTGAAAGTTATATTCAGTCCCCAAACTAAGGCCACTTTGGCTCTTAATAACAACATAAAACCCAACGTAAGAGATGTTTTTTAATGTGCTAAGCCATCAGAGGTGTCCTCCAGATTCACACTCTGCTCTATAGATGCACACAGCAGCAGCAGCAGCACTTATCCTGGATCTCAGCAGTGTTGGTAATTGATCAGTGGGAGGATGAGAGAATATCCAGAGATGAGAGTGTTTGTCAAACAGGCCAGGACAGTGACATTAATCTTCCCTACTTATGTGTTCTGCATAGTAATGTGCTGCTCAACACCTGAAGGCTCCATCCCCAAATCCGTACACTTACTGAAAAGGACTCATGTGTATGTGCACCACTGAGAAATAGTAAATCTTAATACTCCTCACTTTTTGTATAGGGAAATATAGACTATAATGATAATGCAGCTCTATATTGGCAAAAGACCAAACTGCCAGCTCGCAGCAGCGGGTGGCCCGGTAACCTGAATTTCCAGTTTCTGCGTGTGTGCATTTCCAGTGGCTCCACTTTTTATTTATCCCTTCCCTTTTGACTTTAAGAGACATTTCTTCCCCCTCAATGGCGTTGAAGTGCTGGCTGCCAGGAAGTTAGTGGCATACCTGGCAAGGAAGGCACACCATAAAAACATAAATCTCAACTGGTCTTTTAATTCAGTATGGGTTATATAAAATATTGTATATGCGTGTAGGTTAGTGGTAGTTTGTCTCACTAAAAAAAAGAACCATCACATTCTGTAATGTAATAAAAACAGTTTTCAAACATTTTTATATTAAATATATACACGACTCCAGTTTGAATCTCCAGCTCCCTGTTGTTTTAGTTAAGTTTGGTCTACTGAATTATTCTGCCAAGGACACTAAGCGTAGGTTTATCTCTCCTTAAATGTGTTTGAGGTAAAATGAACTGAAAAAGCCAGTTCTCAGAGTCCCTGGTTTTGTAAGCAGCATCCATCCTCAATTACTTTCTGCAACAGTGAAGACAGAGCTCCACCTTTACCAAACAGCACAAAACATCTTTCCCTGAAGATTAATTATGTTCTGAAATTGGTTTCTCAGAAAAAAAAAACCTGAAAAGCTGACCCTTTAAAGCAATTGATGCTTTTGTAGTGGTTCAGTGCCCCATCTATAATGAATTGTACTGCGAGGGACATGACAAATGGATTTTCCTGTGTCTTTTGTGGCACTGTTGGAAATGTTAAAATACTTAGGAGGGCCTGAATCAACACCAGGAACGAGAAAGAAAGGGCAGCTCGGCTCTGCGTAACACTGTTGGACCACACTGACTCACACACCGTTAGGGACGTGGGATGAGCTGAAACACATCACAAGACCTGCAAAAAGATGAATGACGCAGTGCAATTATCTATTCATATTGGAAGCTGAGAGGGCGTCTGAGGGTGGATGCTTGGCAATCACGCATCTGAGTGTTACGCTGACAGTTGTATAATGCTTTAAAGGGTAATCAATTCATGCTTACATTTTGCTTTGTTTTTGCATGAGACTGGACATTTGCTTGAGATAATTTGTCCCAGTGAATATATATATATATATATATATATATATATATATATATATATATATATAGTCATATATTATATCGATGTAATGTTATCATGATGCAGTTATAACCTTACTTCTCTGCGCGTTCCACTGATATTTGAGAGTTTATCTTCTATTAATCATTTTTTTGGCTGAGTGCAGCTGAGGCCCAAGTTTATGGAAAGATTCAAATCTGGCTATGTTACAAAAAATAATAATTAAAGGAGAGCTTTTGGTATTCGACCTGGACTCATGACTAATGGGCACAACACTTTTTTAAATTGGCTCAGTTTTGAGCGAGAGCGCTGCGCCTGCCAGGAGCAAAACGAACTGCGAGGGCAAATGTGCAGCGTCAATGTAACATGATGTTTACTAAAGTAGCTTTTTTTTTCTCTCCCACTGACGGGCTCATATTTGTATGCGAGTGTCAGACAACATTATGGTAAATAACCCTCTGGAAATTCATACCTTTTTGCTTGTCCTGGTCTGTTTCTGATTGTGTTCAAGTTCCGCTCGAGGAGAAGTCTCGTTCTGAAATCTGAATATGAGGCAGCAACAGGTCCCACTCTTTACATCACTCTTCCTCTGTGGGCATTGGGCCATGACATTGAACACATATTAGATAAAACGTTCTGTATTCCAACACAACACACTCTTCCTGGTACTCCTATATCAACCTCTCGCTCGCATTTGTTCCAAGTCACCTCCCACAAGATTTCAGAACGAGACTTCTCCCCTCCTTCTATGTGATGTCCTTTTCCGTAATGTTGTCAGACACTAATAACAATCTGAGCCTCGAATGGCAAACACAACCACTTCTCGCGTACGTAACGTTACATGTACAGTGGCTGCGGCACTCTCGGTCAATACATAACCAATCTAAAAAAATAGTTGTCCCCACAAAAACATGGGGAAGTACAATCTAAGCTGAAAAATACCCATTGTTCACTTGAAGGTCTTTGCTGTGATTTATTTCCTACCTCAAGAAGGTTCTGGTCTCCGCAAGTTCATAGACTGAAATGTACTAATATTCATTGAAGCATGTTTTTGATCGGGGACCATCTTTGAAGCATCTCCTTCAATAAGGAATTCATTTCAGAAATATATTGGCATTCTTTTGAAAAGTTGAGCAATGTATCTTCAGATTGGTATCCAATGGCTTTCAATGGGCAGCTACTCTGCTCGAAAGTTGTGGGCTGTAAAACCAAAACAATCAGCTGAAATCTAATAAAACACACACTATCAGGCTACAGGCAACTGCAGAATCAGGTAATAATTCTCTGGGTTTGTCACAATTACCGACTTCTTTTATGCTTCTTTGTTGTAATGAAAATATGAATTAGTACAGTCTATAGTATCTACTCTTCACATTCAAATGAAAGGACCACACTAAAACACTTTCTGGAAAGTTCATTTCCACACTTGGTTAATTTAGTGTGGTGCACTAATAAAATGCAATCAAATGAAGCTGACATTATCCTCATATTATATATTAAATATGAGCTTCAAGAGAGATATCTAATGGTTGTCATAGTAGTTTCTTTCTGAAGTAAGTTGAAGCAGAGTGAGTCCTAGCAGTGTGTAGCGTAGGGCAGGAGTTTGCCTCAAGCTTGACAGAGAGATATGAGACATTTATTTCAAAAAGAAAATATCCCAAAACAATGCATCACAATGATTTATCACACAACTTTTAATACGGGAAAAAAAAGAGTCATTTTGGGAGGAAACCTCATAGTTTACAAAATGATGACTCTCAGGCTTGGTCCTTTCCATTTTTCATGTATCAGGTGATGAATCTCCGGTGAATATATTTTACTTTAATGGGTTCTAGTGTTTTTGGAGAGCTGTTCAAATGGTTTCATTTCATTAGCATATGATTTACTGTCGAGCCGCTCTGAAACAAAATAGATGGACGCCTTTGAATAGATGGAAAACAGTGCAGTGCTGATTTACTCAAGGTGATCAAGATTTCCTCAGCTGCACACCAATGCGTAGCCCGCGTCAAATGGGGCCGGCAGCTGAGTACATCACAGTTACTCATCTCATGTGTGAGTGTGTGTGTGTGTGTGTGTGTGTGCACATGTATATGCATGGGAGATTGATAGCTCATCACATTTCCTGTCATGGTGTAAATGTCACCTCTGTAGCTTGCGATTATGAACGCAATGATGTGGTTGGTTCGTCATCTGCAGTGTTCACTTCCATGGAAATGTCCATCCAAACAGACACACATACACAAAGTCACAGGTTAAAAGACAAAGTGATATAGAATAATTTGATCGTGTTATTTATTGATATAATGCTTGATGCTGTTTTGAAAATCGGCCCTACTGAGGTGTCTGCGTGTGGTTTGACGCGGCCAACAATATTTTGCGCAGCTTCTTGCTGGACCGACAGTCGTTGTGTTCCTCAGTGTGATTTTGTCCTCTTTGTTTTTGTTGTTTGTCCTTATCTCACCTTATATGGCATACTGTATGTTGGCTGTGTATGTGTAGATGTACTTCTCCTTACTTGTTCCAAAAATGGTACATTTTCTTTACTCTGGGACTTATGCTAAGCTATGCTAAGCTAATTGACTGTATGGCTCTAGATTCATATTCGACACACGCATATAAGAGTGGTATCAAACCTCTTGTCTAACCCTCAGCAAATACACATATTGCTCTATAGTAATGGCCACAGTGGTGCTATAAAACAAACCAAAGCATCCCAACATTATGAGTAAGAAAGAGTTTGATGAAGGTCATGATAATGCTGCTTTATCAGGGCTGGAGTGTTTTATTTGATCTCATTCATTTGGCAGCTCTAAAACACATTGAGCGCCAAACAATAAACCACCGAAGCTGCCACATTTAATATATAAATGTATTGCCACTGTTGGTCCAATATGACTAAAATCCATGAGCAATAATATAGTATTTCACAATAATTAGCAGCATATAGAGGTGTTCGTTGTATTTTTCTACGATCTATCTATTTTGATTCAGATTTCAACCTCAACCGTTATCTGGTATTTTTCATCAGTGACTCTTTCGTGAGAGATTTCCATGGAATGTTTAACAGACTGTCATGTCTCCCTTGGCATGAACTGTAACTGTAACTTTTCATCTAGCTCCATCATCAGGTCAAAATGTCCATTTGTCAAAACTTTTTGCTTAACATTAGCCTGTTGGCATTGTCACTGTGAGCGTGTTAACATTTAGCTCAAGGCACCCCTGTGCATGTGTCTACAGCCTCACAGAGGCACTAGCATGTCGGCAGACTCTTGAGTCTACAAAGGGTCTCAAAAAGGGTACCATGGTAGCATAAGTTTTTAATAGAGTATGAGTGGCCTTGGTGGTAATCCTATTCCTAACTTAAACTGTATTAATGGTATTCGCTCACTGGATGAGACCAGTGTTGGAGATATACTGACCATGCTGAAAATGCAAGTGTTAAAGCAGAGTACACAGAGAGGCACAAAAACATTACGGATTTACCAAGGTTTCAACATGATGGTTTTTCTTCAGGGTATTGCGGGACATAAAAACAGCAATAAATAAGGGATAAGGCACAGGCGTGCTCAGTCATGAGGAGGAGTGTCCTCACATCACATTGACTTACTATGGGAGAATGTTGCAGCTACCTGATTAGACATTTAGAAAAAAACATTAGAAAAACTGTTTGATCAAAAACTTCATCAGAAATATCTTCTCTCCCCACTGCACCCACATTATTCGCTGTTATAGGGTTCACCCTTTTCATTTTGGATCTCATTCATGTACTAGGAAGGACACAAAATAGCTGCAGTGAAAGAGCCCTCTGACATCAGGTGAAGGCGAAGAAGGAGAATAGAATGGAATAACTTCAATAGCTCAGCAGTGCAAGGGCGTTATTACGACATGATGAAAGAGAGACATAACCTCAGTTTGCTGGAGCATTCATTATGATCCTCAAACATTTCTAAAGGCGTGCCCATGTTTCATACAGCCAGGTTCTTCCAAAAATGATGTGCCTTTTTATATATTTAGAAATTGTGATAATCCAATTGAGCGTTTTCTCTCATTCTCTATTTGAGCTGTTACGCCTGGGCCACACCGCGGCTTGTGCTCGACCCCGTCGCCGACCTGTTCCCTCATGCATCATGTCAAATCGCCGCCGTAAACAACCTATTAAGTGACCTATTTATCTGGGCCAATTCTGCTGGCTCACTCGCCCCAATTACTTTGCCGGTGGACTGTTTATTCTGGACCACTTCACATTGGTTTACACTTAAATCAATACTTCTGCAGAACCAGAAACAATTCTATGTGCCGGTCCTTTCAGCACCACTTCTCATGCATCCGGAACACGTTAAATCATAATATGAGGGCTTTGCGGGGAGAGCGCATTGCTGTACATGTGATATTCTGTCTTGTCTTGTTTTTGCTTTGTCGTTTCAATTAGGGTTATCAAAGATAAACGTCTCTTGGGAACATGCATCTCAATGGCTGCCAGAAAAAAACACAACAATATTATAAATTTGTGGCTTTATGTTCGTAAAAAAAACATGCACTTCTCTGAGTGCAGCCTCCCAGGCCGAAGAATGCTTCAGGACGTCCGTTCCATTTACTTATGAAGTTGTACCAGTGCTTTTTCTGCAATTGAGCCGTCAGCGGCTGTCAGTCAGGGGAAATTAACGAGTCTGCTGATTGCACTGCTGGTAATTACAGAGTGCAGCTGGAGCAGTGCTGTGTCAAGCCTCAGAGATATTTTAAGCTTACGTCTGTCCTTTCTCCCAACAGCCAGGTCAAGTAATGCTCTACAGAGGATCAACTGAGGGCGCCAGTCTGACCACAGCCCATATCTGCTACCAACAGGAGGGCCTCGTGGGTTACAGGCAGGCTGCCACAACCGGAACGCTCACAGGTTCACGTCCTGCAGTGGACGATAAATCTATGTCCTTCAGCAAAACACTGCATCTTACCTGCTTGCCCCACTACAAGTCACCCTGGATAACTTTTCGTTTAACGCTTATAATGATGCATGGGCGATAAGAGTGTGATGAAGAAACTGCGCAGTGTGTTGATCCCTGAAGGACAGGCACTCTAGAGATAAACTCACATATGCACTGCATAGAGCAGACAATGCATATTTAGTATAGCATGAGCAACATATTAGATCATGTGGTGGATTGTTTAGCAGAGAAAATTTGGGAACGGATTGTCTTCTCTTTGAGACTACCAGGATTTCTAAAACGCAGCTTCCTAGCCTGATAAAGTCACCGTGCGCCAGGATTCACTTAAGAGCCACAATCTTCCCAGTTAGTCAGAGAACATTGTTAAGAAAACTGGCCATGTCGTGGACTGAATAAAGTTTAAGTGTTCTTACAGCAGTCTATAAAACTGTGTGTAACAAATGACCCTGCCACTTAGCCTTTTAACAGAACTATCTGGCCGACAGAGGCAACAAGAAACAATGTAACTGTCCTCAGCAGGTCCATTTATTAGTCCACATGGATTTTACACGATGCCGACACATAATTCTGCACACATCCGCTCTCCAAAGGTCTATGCTCACGGAATGAATGGGCGCACTGAGACGGGTCGCATATGTGTATTAGCATGCAGCTCTCTCTCCGGCTGAAGCCTGACTATACACAAAAAGTTAAGATGACACCATTTCCATACTGCCTGCGTCGTCACTTGTGGTCGTGTCAAACATCGGGGTCAGTGCTCAACAAAAGACACCACCATGAAGTTTGACTTTAATTACCAATTTCACATTTATAAATGTGGGACTAAAATATTTGCTGGATAAATAAAATAAATACACAACGACAAAACTTATTTTGTTCCCACGTTGCTCCAGTAAAATGCTTGTCATAGCAACTGCACCGTCTCAGCTTGTTTTTGCATAATTTCTGCTCATTTTGTTCTCTTCCTGTCATCCCAGAGCTGGCCGTTTCCTACCCAGCAAGTACTTTTCCTCAGCTCTTCAGCAACTGATCATCATCTGCCAGCGACTCATCATTCTTTCCCCTAATAAGCCACTCAGTATTTATACATCCCCACCTACACACTGTTTACACTGTCCTTACCTGACGTGTAACCTGCTGCTGACATCGCTTATAGTTTGGCATTTTGGAAGCTTATTTTTCCTGAGATAGCCCGTTCAAAAAAATGGACCGGACAGACGTACGCACATGCACTGCACGAATAAGCATATTTCCTAAAACGTTAGACCCGGTAACAGTTTACCTTTTCAGTTTACACAACACTTACCATAATTGTCACAAAGCCAACAGTTTGGAAACGGTCCTCTGGTTGAACATGTCAATTGGCAATGCTGCAGCGTTCGTGTTTGGCCAGACATTGTTGGTATCATTTGTGATCATTAACAAGGGTTAAAAGCATTTCAGCATTTGTCTCACTCTTCCACCACTTCACAGGCCTAATTTACATAGTTAGCTACTTGGAAGTGCACACATGCCATAAAAAGTGAGTGGGCACGCTCTCTGCAGAGTCAATCCACCTGAGGGAAAACTAAATCATACAATTCTTTGCCAGTGCAGCAATGGTGCTATATTGAGATGTTGTGCATAGCAGTGCTTCAGATGGATGTTTTCACAAAATGTAATGAGACATAGAATCCTTAGTTTGGATTCCATGTCTCTGGTGTCAAAAATAGGGCAGTCTGTTCATATGTTTACCAAAACAGTCTAGTTGCTAAATATTGATTCATATTTGCTCGAGCATATCATTTTGCAATGCACTTCTCACCTTGCTGTACCCATCATGAATAACATGGCTGCATTTGCTACTCTGAATATAATGTGTTCAGCTGATGCACCTCCCTCCGTTTTGTGAGAACATGCGTTCATCCAGGAAATGTCCAAGCATGTCCAGATCCTTTCATCGCCTCGAGCCAGCACCCAGTCATGCTCACCGACACAACATAATGTCAGAGAGCGGGCAGGATTTGACCCTATCCAAGCCAATTAATGTGACTCGAAAAGGTGTGCCAGCTAGCGTGATGGGGAAGGAACCAAGTCCATTCTTCCCTTCCAGCAAACACACCCGGATACACACATACATAGATGTATCTTAGAGTCCGTGTGCCAGGCTGCTGTGCTCCAGTTTGTGCTTTAAAAATGTACAGAGGTGTGAAGCATCCCATTCATACGCAAGTCAGAGCATTATTTAGTCTCTTTTAGAAAGCATCTACTACATTTTATTTACATTAAAAAAAAAAAAATTAAATGTAGTACTGGAGGACAGAGACACACAGCCATCCCTCCTACACATCATCAAAATCCAAAAAAGAAAGCATAAATTGTGATCAAAATGACACATTAACTAATCTATAGCAGGCACAGGCGCAACATCAAAACAGTCACACCACTCCCTAATGAAATCTTCCCCTTTAGACAAGCAGTAACTACCTCAGTAGAACAGGTCAAGGAATGAATGTATTACTGGAGTATATTTCTTCGTCATTCTATTGTTGTGAATCAACTATCCATGCATTAGTCACAGCTCTCCAAGCAGTAGCCTTTAGAAACTCTCCAGCTTATAGTAAACAACATTATAAAGAAACAAATATAATTGTGTAAAGAGGCTCAGTGTGGCTTGTCCTTTGTGGTGGGAATTCAGAAAATCTAGTTTTAAAGATAACCTTAATAATGGGAATTTGGGATTCTATTTTATTAGGAAGTGTCTTTATGCCTCTGATGTTGCACACTTATTGAAGAGTTAGAAGTTTAGACCGTGTGCATGTGCATGGTTTGTGTGTAGATATAGTCATTTTGCAAATGAGTGCTAAAACTGTAGCATTATTTGTGTCTGAAGAATGTATTAATTCCACTGCATGGACTGCTCGACTTGACATCGACTTGACTCCTCGTTTGGAACCATTCTTTTTAGTTTTTTCATTGGCAAAAGCTGTGGATAGCACTTGGTACGTGGTACTTATTTTTTTTACCATCTTGGTTGAGTTTCAAGCTAACAGCGGTGGAGTTCAAAACACTGCAGACTACAGATGTTCCTCTGTTGGTTTGGGATGGATTGGCATGCGCTAGGTCGCATTGAAGCTGGAGTCATTGCTGTTTCATGCGGCAGCGCTAAGACGCTCAGCTAAGAATCCCGCCTACATTGACAGGGTACTTATATCTGCACCTGGAAAAGAAATTGAGAAAACACCTGGTACCAAAACTGAGTCGAGTTGAGCAGAATTATGCAGTGGAAAAGAAGCAAAAGTGAGTAAATGGCACATTTCAGAATACTCCTTGAAATTCAATACATATTTATTGCACAAATGACTGTGTTATTATAAAGAGCTGCCAATGCCCTTATAGCTAATAAGCTCTTTAGGGAAAGCGAGCCTTCGAAATAGACAGGGAATAAATAAACAATAGCTTCTAATTTTCTCAGAGAAAGATGCAGCTTACAGGTTGGAAGGGAACACTTCCGAAGCTGCATAAATGTAGAGCTTGATACAGCAGGTGCATCTAATTTCAAACCATGTTAATTAGGTGGGGATATTGCTGTCTTCCAAATAAGATCAAACACACCATTTAATCCAAACTGCCATGCTTAAGTGTGCAGTGACTACCAGCTTCATATGTGCCCAACTATCACTATCCTTACTAGACCGAGTAATTTACAAAATAAATGATGAAAATATTTAAAAAAAAAACACTGGTGGGAAAATATTTAGAAAGCACCAATAGTTATCACAATATGTTGCACGAGTTATTGGTAAAACATATTGGAAGCAAAACACAAAGTCACACATGAAGGCACAGAGCAGCTCTCTAAAGCTGTATATTCATCTTCATATTATTTAAGTGTAAAAAGTATAGCAACGTATTGTCAACGGAAGTAGTTTCAAGACTCCTAGAGTTCCTCACCAAACATTAGTGCCTTTCTTGGAAAAAGAGCCATTGGTTCAGGGTCACCGCTTCAGTTTAGAGCAAACCTCTCATCCAGGGGCGAAGCGTTACATAACCCTTCCTTTATCCTCTGCCTCACAGTGGACAGGCCCGGGCTGCTCCAGATGTCTGTGTCTGCATTTTGTTGAACGCTCATGTGCTTGCCAGCGCTCTTGTTTGGAGATGTATGCATGCTCGTGTGTCTGCTGAGGCTACATAAGGTTGCCCAAGATGGTGCCAGGAACACAGAGAGGGGAGTGATGTCAGGGATTTAATAATATAATCCCTACAACCTCATCAAAACAGCAGGGGAGATGTCTTTGGAGTCTAATTTAAAGAAAACAACAGCTAAATTAAGCCACACTATATTTTCCCCCTCACTTTCTTCTGTTAATTAATTTCTCCCAGCCATCATCGTGCCTTCATTTCTATCTCTGCCTGGAATAAATATTTTCAACGCAAATAATGACTCTTCCTTTTGCTTTGTCTGGTTTGTGTGTAAGCACTTTTGCTCCAATCTATAAAAGCATGATTTTGCACGCAAGGCTTACATAGATTTTGTGCAGAGTCCTGGCATTGATTGGAGATGCAATTTGCCAACCTTTGAAATCCTTCAGGCCAATTTCCACATACCTCTTGCTCAAATAACAAACAATGAAAAACCAGTGAGGAGTGGAATAATACATTTTGACAGATTGGAGAAGTCATTATCTTTACCTAAAATTAGGCCCATAGAAAACCTTACTGCATGGTTTTATGGCTGTGCAGCTGCATTCAAACACATTTCATAAATTGTCTGCAACGAGAAAAAATATATACCAAAGAGCTACATGCAATTGAAATGCTATGATTCAAATTCAAGGTAAACCTTATTAAATGTTGTAAAGCTTGGGTGAATTATGCAGACAAAACGCAGCCTTATCGCATAAGTCATTATACAGCCTGAATGCCTGCAACCTTTTGATGCCAAGTGTACAGTCACAAAGCAGGAATACATTCACAGAGTGGCATTTCCCTTCCAAGAGTCATCCATTTTACACAGAACAATAATACTGTCATGCAATTCATTCTTCTCACATGTTCGGGCCTCACTCTCGTGCCAGGCACAATGAACATAGAGAACATTCTTAGCCAACAGCTGTTGACCCTCCATCTGACCTGGGAGGCTTGTGGGAACCTCTGGCACACACTCTCACCCAGAAGCGCACACACACTCTCACCCAGAAACACGCATCCACGGTTTGCGCTTTTTATTTTTTTTCACTGTGGGGAGAGATATCAGCCTGACTGAACGTTATTGAGACCCAGAGGACTACATGCACTCAGGCGTGCACACACACACACACACACACACACACACACACACACACACACACACACACACACACACACACACACACACACACACACACACACACAGAGGTAGCTAGCGGAGTAGGACGCAACCTTGAAAAAGCTCCGGTCCCCGGGGAATATCCCTGAATGGCCTGTTTGCAAGAGCAGAACAATTGCTCGTTCACTCCATCCTTTCATCCCTCCCTCCATCCTTCTCTCTATCCAGGGAAAAGAACGAGTGAAACCTTGATTCATGAGCTACTCGTTCAGCGGACAGATGTTTTTCCTGGGACGCTGGAATATGTAGTATGTGATAATAAAAACAAGGAAGTACAGAAGCCAAGAAGGAACACATTGTATTGCTGAGATTATTAGTCTGTACATCATTGTGAAATGGATATTCATAATTCCATCATGCAATATCATTTTTGAACATAGCGCAACGCAGTAGGAGGTTATGACCCAAATACACATCTGTGCTCATGTTCCAGATTCCATTTTCCAGTTGTCCAAAACATCCAATAGGAGTTGATATTGCTATGACAAGGACAGATGTTCCCTCACCAGCTACCCATCATGAACTGTTCGCTTAACCCCTGACCCCAACATAGATTGTATGATCATAGTCTAGCAATGGCTTTGCCTGCCATTTTTGAAGCCATGGATTCAATAATTGCAGTGAATTTTGAATGGTAGATATTCCACTCTTGTCATTGTGATCTATGGCAAGTTAACAAGCACATGAACAACAGTAACTAAGGTGTGCTGGGTTTATCAAATGAGTCAGTTGTGATGGACAAGTGTTTTCTTCTATACTGCCCATACATCGGTCAATGATCACATAGGTTTTTTTTAGTTTTTTTTTAGGTGTTTTACAATCTCCACAACATGACTGCAAAATACACTGAATGGTGACCAAACCTAGCAAGGAGAAAAACTGTGAGGAGGATGTGTTGAGATGATGCCACCGGCATCGATATCTTCACTCCATTTACATTCCTCAGCTCCTGTGTACAAGGTTCATCTCAAAAGAGTCATGTAAGGTTATCTCCGCCAAGATTCAATCCCAGCCATAATGAGGCTCAAGCGCTCAGCAGAATAATAAAGAGTGGAATGCTAAGTTGCGCCCTCGGTTGGCAGAGGCGAGAGGCTTTTTTTTTGACAACCCTAATATCATGCAGTAAAGGAGATAATACAGCTGCTTATATGAGATATGACCAGTCAAATGTCACCGTGATTTCACATCACAACATCAAATATCATATCTACTTGTAAGCCTTTAAAGCAATGAAGGATTTTATTCCGGATTTGCCTCTGCTAGCTTTTGCTTTATTTTCCTGTTTCACCTTTTCTCCACTGGCATGATGACACATTCATGCTTCAGCTGTATTGGACCACAGCAGAATGAACCGGCCCTCAGTGTGAGCTGTGATGTGTTCTTCTCTCAATCTCTCTCTCACTCTCTCTGTTGCTGGCTAGGTTCTGTCCTTGGCTCAACCTGCCCCCAAAATGAGTATACATTTGCATGCATTAGGGCTCTCCCGTGGCTCGCCTTCTACCCGCTGTGCCGTCGAGTCTGATTAATGATCCGAGTGTGCCACTTCTCACAGCAGCTGAGCAGACCGCCTGCCTGCTTTCACATCACACATCCAAATGCGGGAAAAATGTTGCATTTCATTTGCTACAATAACAACTAAATAAAACAAAAACCAGATGCTAGCCTACATGCATACACACACAATAATACTTAATCTAACAGGCATATGTCATGCAGGTACATCTCACAGCTTGCATATTTCATCCCTGTGTAATAAGAGAGTGATGAATAACAGTTTCTGTAAGAATTAACACACTTTCATCTGCAGAGAGGGTCGCCTCAGGCCATCACATTTTTGAAGAATGCTATCTATCATACGCTCATGGTAAGAACAACCTGAAATGCCCTGCAGGAGAACAGTACTGGACATATTGCATAATGGACAGAAGCCTGTAGCCTACATGTAGTTTTATACAGCCGAGCTCCCAGTAGACCACTCTGACAACTGAACACTTGAACTGAACTTGGTCACTTTATCATTCACCTGGTGCAATATTATTATTACATATATTACGTGTATTTACGTGCAATACGTTTAAGTACTTTTCTATTCAGTCTGTATATTAATATTTCTCTACTGTTTTACTGCTCATTTATATTTATTTATATTACTTGTTTCTATTGTATTATTCTTTTTATTCACTTGTGAGCAAGGCTGCTGTAATCCTGTAATTTCCCCACTGCGGGACTAATAAAGGATTATTTTATCTTATCTTATATAAACACGTAGGGCATTCTGGGTGCTTGGCATATAGAGTGGATGCAGCTGGAGAGTGCGGGGGTGGCGACTGTCCAACAGTGCATTGGACCAGTGTGCCCATGACACAGCGACAGCGTAGCTCAGTAAAATTACATCTGAAGAACCTTGTTTAGCCGTTTTTACTCCAGTATCTAAATTAACAGCCTATTTTTTTAAATAAATAATCCATCCATCCATTGTTTTCTTGATTCTTGCATTAAGAGTATCATTTGAACTACCGTAAAAGTCGGGTTACAAGCCGCTACTACCTTCGGTCAGTGTCCCCGTTAGCTCCCCGCTGTAGCCAGCTCCTGCTAGCGCTCCGCTAGCTCCCCGACAACCACCGAAGGTAGCGGGTCCAGCTCCGGCTCGACACCCGACTCGGGCAGAGGGGACGCAGGCAGTAGCAGCAGCAGCGGCCAGTAGCAGCAGCAGCGGGGAGCTAGCTATCTGAGCTTGCTACAACGGGGACACCCACCGGAGGTAGAAGCGGCTTGTAACCCGACTTTTTTTTTTGGTGACATTTTGTAACACCATATTGTATAATAATAGAAAATACAATGTGATATGTACAACACAATATGGTGGGTGTTGAAGGTATGAGGGCATTGCACATTGTGAGCACAACAAACCAACAAACTTGACATCAATCACGGGGAGTGTGTAATCTGCCGTACTGAACATGACCAACTACGGTGGTCATTTGGTACGGCCGCGTGCGCTGCTGTGTTTATTAGCCGTTTGACATTTATTTCAAGGCAGAGGAGAGGAGGATTGAAGGGGAAGAGGGAGAGAGGGAGGGAAATGGGGAGGACTGATGGGGAGGAAGGTTGGGGTAGCCGTGGAAACCCTCCATGCGTCGGCCTATGCGTGAGCTGCCATTGGCGGAACGCTCGCCATGTTCCTGCTCAGGATTGCATCGTCTGGTGCATGGAAGACACCTCTCTCTCTCCCTCTCTCTCTTTCTCTCTCTCGCTCCCTTTTTTCCGCTCTCTGAGTCAAGCTGTCTCCCACGAGCGAACAGAGGCTAGTTCGTTCAAATGGAATACCCCCCCCCCACACACACACACACACATTTTCAAAATGAGGGCATGGGAGAAAGAGAACCAGAGAGGGAGACAGATTTGAGAACAGAAGCCGTATAAATACATTTAGCTCTTTAACTCTCTCACATGCCCTTCTGCAGCTGTGTTTGTGGAGGTTAATGAGTGTTCTGTTCGTGCCACTATACCACAGTGGTCGCATCTCATTCCCACCGTGTTTACATACAGCGAGCTCAGCCTGTCGGGCTCGTGATTACTCTCCCACGTCTCCAGTGTCACAGATACTGCCTGGCGAGCTTGCACTGAATTGAACCCCCTTTGTGATAGCAGTACCGGTGCTGTCTGGGATATTTGATGCTTGTGCGTGCTTATAGTTGGCCTAGCTATGCAGTCAACAAATACGACAGCGCCGTCTGCGTACGTGTGTACATGTTTGTGTGAATAAACATGGCTGTCATCAGGGTTTCAAGACAGGAAAGCCAACTGTTTCAGCCTCCATTTGCTTTGCCGACACAACAATACTAACCAGCGAGTCCCCAGAGATCATAATAGATTAGAAAATTTACGGAATTCAGCGGACTAAAATGGTCACTTAGCTGACATTCTTTATAGGTACATTCCGTAGAGCGTTGTCATGGAAATATGCATATAGGTACCCTGCATGAGACTCTAAGAACTGATCTGTTACCATGGCAAAGGCTTCATTTATCCGAGCATCGGTCGTAGTTGTGTTGATCAGGAAGCGCTCTGATATGTATGCCTCACACATAAAACAGTCATTCCCAGAGATCGAGCATCTGCCGCAGAATGATCTTTCTGTCCTTTCTGTCCGTTCTATTTCTACGATATGAACCCGCTAATCTTTCGCCGTCAAAGGCACATTTGATCAAAGGATAATTGGAATGACACATAATGCAAGACCTTACACTTTTATCATTGTCTACTCATCAGAAAGGGATGTGAAAAAAAGAGGTGTTTGCAGTAAAGCGAATGAAAGGGAGCCTCAGCTCTTTGGCGATTCTGACCCGAGGCTTTGAGACTCGACCCGCCGATCCTCAAAGGCGGCCTGAGGAGAAGTCAAAGGTCGTCGTCGCCACCTTGACATTCCTTCATCGCCATTCGACAACTATATTCTCTGCGTTTTATGATTGATGTTTTTAAAGCATCTTCCCTTCCGTCCCACAGATGGGAACCTAGATGGTGATGGGGGAGGAGAAATGGATAAGACTATATTAGAATATAAATTGCCCACTAAGATGTATGTTTTAGTGTCTCAAGAAACGTGTGCACAGAACGCAACAACGGAACAGCAGGAAGAAAGAAAGAAAGTAGGTCTGGAAGAAAGAAAAAGCAAGGGAAGTGTGTCTCTTTTCTATCGATTCAATGCAAAGGCAGTCGCCATGGCAACACAGCAGTCCCACTGTAAGCGGCTTTCACTCTCCGCCCCCTCGTGCTCTGCTCAGCAACAAGGTATACAGGCACCCGCCGACACCATCATGATATGTAGCTCCTCTGATGGAGTGTTGACAGGTGGGCGCCACTGCTTTCCATTCATTTTCTGCGTTTTTCTGCATTCTGGAGCAGCTTTTAATTAATACACTGCAGATGCTCAGAGAGGAAGTCCGTCTTCTTATTAGAGAGTCCGCTCACCTCACCAGCTGCCTGGCGAGGAAAGCATGGACGGTTCACGAAAGGTCGCGAGGATCGGGGGCTCAGGCGGGTGTCCGTGTGTCTTTTATTGCTCGTGTGTTGGTGAGGAAGAACGAGTGTGTGTGTGGAAGGGCAGGAAAAGAAAGGAAGGGATGTCAGGGATAGAGAGAGAGAGAGAGAGAGAGAGAGAGGCCGTTATTCACATAAACTGACAGCAGCAGGCTGAGGTGCTGTTTCCTCTCGCCTGTCACTCAAACTAAAATCAGTTGGTGTAAAAAGCAATGAGGGAAACTGGACTTAGGCAGCAACCTGCTCTCTTTCTCTCTCGCTCTCTTACAAACACACACCATGTCCATTCCAACTCTATTTCACTACAGGCTCTCTCTCTCTCTCTCGCTCTCTCTCTCTCTCTCTCTCTCTCTCTCTCTCTCTCTCTCTCTCTCTCTCTCTCTCACACACACACACACATTTACAGTATACCACACACACCATCCTCTAACATTTCACGATCCTGGTAGCTGGTGAACCATAACAGGCCTGTCTCCCCTTACTCTCTCCTTGTTAGCATAGAGAGAGAGAGAGAGAGAGAGAGAGAGAGAGAGAGAGAGAGAGAGAGAGAGTTATAGAGAGAGAAGTGAGGAAGAGAAGTACTGTACATTTTTTAGAGAGGAAGTCACGGAGTCTGAACATGTGAATGTGAGTTCATGCACCTCAAGGAGAAGGATAATAGCTGCTTCCCAGAGACATCATTTCAGCTTAGTGAAGAGAGACTTGATGTACTTCCAGTGATATCTTTGATATGTACTGATGAAGGTCTGTTAAACCGAAAGCTCAAATAGAGTGTAAGACTGCATGGATCTACCTGTGCAGCTATCTCTTTTATAAGTGACACCTTTCAAAAGAAGAATAATTAAAAAGGCTCTCACAGAAATCATAATTCTCCACTTTAAAAAATCAAAACTAATATAAATGCATTCTGTGTTCATCCTTCTCCTTCAGTGTCTGACTCCACGACCCTGCTCACAACAAAGTCTTCACACGGGTAACTAAAGGGTTACTGTAATGAAACTAGTGTCGGATTGTTGGCGGTAATCTTTAAATTTGATCATCGCAGTTGCAGATGTGCCAGATCATGATTGTGAAAATGAATATTTCATGAAGTGAAACAAAATGAATCATCCACACTGTTTGCCATGTAAAATCCCCAAGTGTCACCACAATGTGAAATGTGTGTCTGATAAATGGTGTGTTCAATATCTTATCAAATGTACCTTAACGATCCCTGATAGTGGCGCTGTGTGGCCAGTATGCTAACATGCTTGACAATGACTATGTTAACATGGTGGAGTTGAGCAGGTAATTACTTTGTTCACTATTTTCAGTTAAGTTATTCCCACTAAACACAAGGCAGTATGGGTTCATCTTCTGGGGACCCGTATAAAATTGAGCCTCATGCCCTCTAAACACACCTGAGATATCGCTTTCACGAGAACGGGAGAGAGGTGGCATCACAGTTACTTTGACTTTTGAATCAGTTCACCCTCAAAATATGAAGAAATTGCAGGTGTTCCTGACGGACCGGACGGACGGAGAGATGCACAGACGTAAGGACAGAGGACACAACAAAGAAACCAGAATTGTTTGTCTCACTTGCGTCTCAGGGCTTCCATTCTTTCCTGTAGCGAAAAAAATCATCATCAGCATGTCGTTTTCCGATGCTTTTATATTGGGTGAAATTAAAGTCGTTGTCTCTCTGTTCAACATATGTGACTTCTGAAGGATAGTCTAACCTTCCATAACAATCCGACTCAGTCGAAAATGCTCAAGAAGCAAATCATTTGCTTTTGAGGAAAGATATTGAGAACTAGTTCATAACATCCAGACAAATTGCTTGTTGTGTTGAACCCCTTTCATTAACAATACACAAAGAGAATTTGACAGGGATTCTTCCTCGGCGCGATAAAAAATAAATATATATATCACTTTTATGAGATAAACCATTCTCAAATAAGCTCTAAAAATGAGCGGAATGATGAGGTTACAAGAGTTTGGCTTTCTTGCTGTGGATGGGAGTATTGTAAAAGAACGGTTTGTATCTTGAGTGTTTGTGAACAATAGCATGCTTAATCATTTTCACAAACTTGAAACACACTCTTCCACAGCATTCACTGAACTGTGATGAACTCCTGTGAAAGTAGCAGCAGAGAAATTGCTTTTTGTACCATAATTTAGAGGAAAAACTAACTTTATTATCTATTGGTCTATTATAGGACACTATATTATTTTTCTGTGCTGTGAAAGTCTGGTGCAATCTCTCTTTCATATTCTCATACACACACACACTGTTGAGGTAGCATATTCCCATATAGCAAGTATCCTCTCCTAGCGCCTTATTAACTCTGGAGGCATGGTTAGCAGGTTTCATGTTGTACTCTCAGTATGTGGCAGTGTGTGAATGCATAAGCCACAGCAGAGTGTGTGTGTGATCTCCTATTGGGAGTCCTGGAGCGAGAGCATTAATCAGACCCAGGGGACCTGGGGCTCAGACAGGGCCTTCTACAAGCCGTGTGTGTGTGTGCGTGTGTGTGTGTGTGATGTGGTATGTGGGGCAGCGTTAGAATGACTGCTTTTGACAGACATCTGATGAGCAGATCCAAACGGAATCAGCTGATCTGTCTTTTAAACTTTAAACCACTGATCCACAATGAAAATCTGTTGAATGTAGTCGACTTATTGTGAGAATTATTGTGTGTGTGGATGGATAATTTTTTTTTTTAAAAGTACCCCAAGATGGATTCTGTGTGCATGCAGCGCTAACACAAGGCCATTAGACAGCAACGTGCACTGAGGACTTTAACACTGGGTACTTTGGCCAGGTGATTTAAGTCGCACACCTTGACATGCATCAAACACATTCTCATAAGACACACACACACACACACACACACACACACACACACACACACACACACACACACACACACGCACAGTTCGCTGGTGATCTACGGTAGCGGAGCTGTAAAAATCGATTGGATTCAGGGTCAGCTCATACACAGCGGCAATGTGCACATCTAATACCTCTATCTGTCTTTGCCTCCTTTCTTCACGTCCTTTAGAATCCATCCATCTGTTCAACATCCCACATCTTCCATATTTATCCTCTGATTGTGTCCATTCCATTCCATCTTTCTTTCCCAGCACCGCTCTTTACCTCGTGTTTCCACATGGCTTGTAGCTCCTCATAAATTATGTCTTTAATTTCTCTCCTCTGCTCCCTTAATCCTTCTCCTCCAACCCTGGTAGTGTGTTCCATCTGTGTCTTACTCTCATCCAATGTACGTTGTTAACCTCACATCGCATGTGTGTGTGTGTGTGTGTGTGGGTGTGTGTGTGTGTGTGTGTGTGTGTGTGTGTTTACAGTAGCTATAATAGTCTTGTGTGGAAAGTCAAGAGGATTACTGCTGGGCATATCAGTGGGAGAAAAGAGAAGTAGTGTAGCTGAGGAGAGAGGGAGGCAGGGGGGGGGTGATGTCGGGACACAGACAGGCAGAAGATGAGAGGCAGTGGCTGGCAGCAAGAGCATCAACGGTATCATGGGTGTTACAAAAGCAAATGGGAGTGGACAAAATATTCCCATTCAAAACAAAGAAATTTGACATTACAGGAAATTGCACCGCTGAGATTTAAGATTCTTCCTGAAACACCTAAAAGGGCAATACCCTTGTTGCTTAATTTAATAGTCAGAATTTCCAATTTTCTATAATGCCATACACTGAAGACAGAGTGCAATTTCTGAGCCAGATTAAATGTATTTTTGATTTGTTCCGTGGGTACCGTGATGTGATTCAATCCCACGAAAAAATTGCCTGTGACGATAGCTGCGGGGTGAAATGCAAGGGTAAAAATTAGGTAGCAGCGAGAGAGGGGAAAATAACACAAGTTGAAATGAGGAAAAAAGACTGAAGCCAAATCAAAAGAGAAAGACAGATCATACTCATTGCGTGACCTTTCCCTCGCAAATAGAGAGACAGACAGAGTGGATGAGGGAGAAGGCTCTGTGATGAAACCCATTCGTGTGAGCCTGGCTGCCAGCAATATGTTGGTTCTCAATATGGTGCACTCTTTGTGTAATCCTAACTGCCCACACGCAGCCATATAATGCAGCACACTAGCAGAAGCACACATACTCTACACATTCTGCAGCAATTCACACACCCATACCCCCACACGCCCACACGTGCTAAGGCATCGCTATGGGTGCAGACGCACATGTGAAGTGAGGCTTCCCACACATTACACACAAGGGTGCACACAAACACACACACACACACACATACACACACAAACGGTATATGCAGGCACAACACATGACACAGTTTACCTTGGCTCCAGACTCACTGAATGAATCACCCTGAAATCTGTCCCTTCTGTCCAAAATTCTTAGCCTCAGAATCCCATTCTGCTGTAAAGAGCAGGCAATGAAATCAGTGGATAATGTTCCTTTATGTCTCTTTGACTGGTCATACAGAGGACAAGGGCATTATACAACAAATGTGTTGTAAAACAAAATCTTTTTGACAAGTGACAAATGCATTGTGGCTTTTTCACCATCAGATTTTCTTTTTGTTTAACACTTAAATGAGAAGCAAAATGAAAGTTGCCATATGTTTTGGGCTCCACGACGTAAACAGGTATCTTTCGGCATTAAAATGCCCTTAAGAGGCTCCATTACCCATGCAGTTCCCATTTCACTTGTCTTCTTTCAGGATCCGGAGGGCCTTCGAAATGAACAAACAGCGTGAGCTGTGTCTGAGTGATATAACCCTTTTGTAAGACCAACATCCAGGATCCAGAGAGGGAGAGCGAGGGAGAGTAAATGTGAGTTATATGGTTCTGTCGAATGTTGCTCTGACATTTAGGTCAGGCCAACGCTCTAAATGGCATGCAGACAGATTTACTGAGGGCTTTCAGATAGGCCGACTGCTCGTCTTCTGACTGTCAAACACTCAGGGCCTGCCTGGTCATCGCTAAAGCGTTTCTTTACCCTTTGCTTCCTTTACCTGCATGTCAGTTTCAAGATGTCTTTCTGTCCTTGACTTATCTGAAAGCGCTCCCAAATAGCACTTTCTCAATCTTAATATTATTGAAGCTCAGACAGCACACTACATTCGGTCTCTTAACTAGCACTAACTCTCCTAACACTGCAGCGGTAGTGAATTAAGTTAGTTTCAGGGTAGTTTTTGCTGTTGGGTTAGTTTAAGGGGAACATTCTTCGAATGCTTAATATTTTATAAGCTATAACAGAGTGCAGTCAACCTTTAACAGAGATATATCTGTCCTCAAGTTTTTGATAAAGCTTCCACCCCAGTTCACCAGACACTGCATTAGCGTTAAGTCATCAGTCAAAATGCTGGTCAAAACAGGCCTTACTATTGGAAATGAATCGCTATTGAAACAGCTTGTGGTATACTTTACTTTACTTTCTGCAGATGTAAAACACTGCAAGTGGAAAACAGAGAGTAATGTATAACGTTTCAGCTCTGTTGTCTGTGGAGGCTGGGACTGGACTAAATGAAGAGCATTTGTGCCTGAGCATTTCTACTGACTCAGCATATTTGAGCGATGTTGTTGATGGCATCTACATTGGTCCTGTTCCAGACATTAGTGTCATATTTACAACATCAACATCTAATATGAAGTTGTTGATGGGAAAACATTTTTTCTTTGGTAGATGTAATGCATGAACATGTATGAGAAAGAAGCACTTTTTTAACAGCAGATATTCTTTGTGTTAAAGGGGGACCATGTCACTTTAAGAATGCTGCATTATGGGTTGTTTGTTGTCTCAGTGTTGCTACGCTCGTGAATTTCTGCCCCGTCTCTCGACAGTGTGTCAACCGGTTGTCAAGTTAGTTGAGAAGCTCATGTTAGACTATGTGTTTCGTCTCCTGATTTTTTTTTTTTACGTTCAAACATTTGTCAAGCGCTAATGTTGCCTGACGGAGAACATATTTCTGTTGGGCCCAAGGTGCCCACACCCGGGAGCTGGACAGGACAGCTACACCACTTGAAACACCATGACCATGACTGCTATTTACCAACTAGACCCAAAGTCCCGGAAGACCAACAGATTCATTTTAAAAGAACATTTTTAAGACTCCATATGAGATGAAATGACTTGTAATAGTAAACATCTTTTTCTGTTAAATGATGCCAATTTTCTAATTAAACTTGTGTCATTCATATAGAGCTCTCACCCTGATTTGCCTCCCTACCTGCTGTGAGGTGGTCAACATCAGGTCCTCGTCTCTTTTTCTTCTGCGTCCACATTCTAAGAAGCACGATGTTCACCCTCCACCCCACCCCACAACTTTCCACATAATATAAGATTTCAGGCTTCCTGGACTCACACCAGCTGAAAGCCACAAAGAAATAAAAAATATTCAGATTGGGTCAAGCCAAAATCTCATCGCTGCAATCAGTCTGTGGTCTAAAAAGCAACCTGGAAGCAGTTCTTCAGCAAGTGAGTCCCGTCAGGTCAAGAGACAAAAGGAGGTTTGCCTCAAAGCACCATCTTTAGACTAAGATGCAAAGTTATCGGGCCTCCTCTGATTTTGTATTATAATTAAAAACGCGTGAAAAGTATGAGAACAACTGATTCGTGGCCGAAGGTGTAATTCATCCTTGAAAGGGAAACAGTGCCTGTTATATAAAACAGTTTAACAGTATATGATTAATGTATGCAGATAGAGATACTTGACATTTACTTGAGAACTGAGAAGAACCAGTCTGCAGGTTTTGCAGAATTGAAGCAGTAAACCTGTTATTAAACAGAAAGTCTCATAATCAGCTGCTAAGTTATGTTTTGTTTCATTTCATTCGTTCATTCCGTTTCCCGTGTTATTTTTCACCTCGTCTTTCCTTTGAAAAACCTTTGTTTGTTTCCCGCCTGTGTGATTGCCCTGATTAGTTCCACCTGTGTCTCATCAGCCTCCTTTCTCTGTGCAGTTAGTGTTTGTGCTCTGTCTTTTGTCAGTGCGCCCACTTTATAGCGTTCAGCCTTTTTCCTAGAGAGGTCCATATACCATTTACTATTTGAATATGTATAAAATAAACATGAGTAAGAAGTGGGACATCATAAATTACAGGTCAGAATATAAGTAAAAAAAATATATGTATTTATGTATAAATATTTTTATTTAGACTCAATTCTACACTTGGAAGTGAAGTGAATTCACTTTGCAGGTGTAAAATTGGAACTAGTCCTTATAAAACAATACATAATGCAACCACTTGCACAACCTACCAACCACCAGACACGCCCAGCCACCCGAGGAGAGGTGATCTCTCTTCGGCCTTTCCAGAGTTTTCTCCCCATGTCCTAAAGTTCATGGGGAGTTTTTCACTCATTTCCATCGAAAGGGCTGGGCACCTGTTACTGATCTGGATCTATTCGGCCGACTGAATCACCTTTAGCAACACACACACACACACAAATCATTTCTAAAATAATTAAAATCAGAGAAATCATGTCAACAAGTCGTTGTTTAAAATTCAATTTTGTATTACTGTCACGTTTAATAATGTTAATGTATGAATTAAGGTAGCGGTCCCCAACCACCATCTTGTAAGGCCAGGCTGTGCAGTTTTGTTTGCTATGTCACATCAGTGGCTCTGGTTTCGAGTCATGGGAGTACAAGGACTTGGAGAGTGAGGAAGAGCTCCTGATGAAGAATTCAGCTGCTGGGGCTCATATTAAGCCCACAAGCGAGCAAAAAATAGTAAAAAAACAGACTTTAGAAAGGAAAAATTGCAACGTGAAGACTTCACAGACGTCTTCTAGGGGTCAATCATATATAACTAATTGAGAGAATCCTAATTAAAAGGGCATTATTGTAAACCACAGGAAAGCGTTTATACACATACTTACTTTATTGCCATCCTAGATACGCACAAGTAAGTAAATCACAATTGTAAATGTGGCTGTCTATGTGGGTTTCTGGCCTTGAAAATATCAACCAACAACGGTTCATGACTGCAATGCTTGCTTTCTTGCAGAGAACAAAGGACTGCCTGGCACCGTGGTTTTCTACAAGGTTCAGAGAATGCCGCCGAAGGGAATATTTTCTCAGGAATGGCATGTCTCCTTGTATTAGTTGGCCGAGTTGTAGGACATTAGAGGAAAAACAGCTCATTGTGATTCACTCTGCACTGCAAATAAAAGTCCATCCTTACAAGCCCCTCTTCATCCTTGTAATACTATCCTGTAAAACGGGGCGAGTATTTTGTCTAAATAAAGTTTTAGGTTTAACACTATATTTATTGATTTCTTTTTCGATTGATTTGAAAAGAAAAGGTGAAAAAATTCACCTTTACACTCTTCAAGTTCTCTCTAATTGTCACTCTATTCTCGCTATTCCCTGTTTGGTGCCAAATCGTGACTACATCTGACATAATCTCATGCATACAGTTATACAGCATTCCTCATGAGTAAAATATCTGCCCCTCCTCATCCTCCTCCTCCTCTCCTGCTCATCTTCCTCCTCATTCTTTCCTCACACCTCCTCGTTGTGATGAAACAAACCCAGCCGCCAGCACTGAAGATGACAAACGGCACCGTCATCTCATGGTAATGCAGCAAAGCAAGCACCGTGAAACAAAGCACCGCCATTAAAGCACAAGATATATTGTGGAATGTGTTCTCAAAAAGTGGAATATATGCATTTAAAATGCAAAACAAGGCTGCTCTATATATGGTCATATTTTGATAAAAGAGACAAACTGCTTTTCTTTAAAGAACAGTAAACACATTTCTAAATAAATAGTTTGGGTAATGAACTGAAACACAGCTGTATTGCTTGTTAGTATGTTAAAACACTCACGTAAAAGTTCAATTAAGTTGAGAAAAAAAAAAAAACCTTTAGCCTCATGGTACCACTCCAGTGTTTTATTCTCAGATGGATCCTGCAGCAGTCAGTGTAGTGCAATTAGTGTGGAATGGGAGGTGATGGTGTCCCACGCACGCACAGCTTTCAAATGCCAAGTGACAGCGGCAGAACGCCTGGCTGTCTCAGTGATGCGAGAGCCAGCGGACATCTGGGAATGTCGAGTCGCTGAGGGTAGTGAGAGGAGGAGGCAAGGGGTAAAGAGCAGGGCGGGGTGGGGAGATGGAGCCGGCAGGGTTGAAGGTTGATGGAGGCGGAGAGGCTGCGATGGCGGAATGTGGAGATGGGTTAAATAAAACGTGTCTCCCGAGTCTGGGCTGGGGAGACTGGTCTCCAGTCTGTCAGCAGAGGGCCTCTGTATCCCCTCAGGCCTCGCTTTGCGCTCTCATCCACTTGCATATCATGTCCTCATGCACCCTCTTGTCCCCGCCAGTGCACTTCACTGCACAGTGATTTCGCCACGGGGATAAAAACATTCCAAAAAAATAGATTGTCATGTGTTTGTCGCTTTCTTTTCGTTCGGACTACTCATTCTGCAAAAAAAAAAAAATCCATCTTCAGTTTAGGATTATGCAGATGGTGTGAAATGCTTGCTTGAGGTGATTATGCGATTCCTGTATTATTTCAGTGTCGACCAAAATCATCAGCTATGACTTGGGTTTGAGATGCGTATGTTTCTGAAAAGTGGAGCTGCATTGTCATCTGCTGGAATAAATGCAGCATTGCAGTTTTAAAATAAATAAATAATCAAATCCACTATATATTTAGTGTATATTTAAAGTATATCTAAAGTTTGCAACGGTGTCTTGACATTATTTTTTAATCGTGGGTAGCCTTAATAGTAGTGGTATTCTTTAAAAAAAAGGAGTTGTTGAGCTACCTTTAAGGCCAACACACTTCTTCCTTTCTTCCTCATTTTCTCTTTGTTATGGAATTAAATTCCCCGAATTGTCACACGACAACTGTAGGGAGAAACAGTAAAGTGCTTTAATCTCTTCAGGCCTTGATAACTGATATTGGACCACAGGAAGCTTGTTTTAAATACGAATATAGGAATGCTCTCCTGAGAATATCTCTCACATGATAGCGCGACCCTTATTATAGTTTGCCTGGATACGCACGTATACCGAGACACATACCAACACAATCCTGTATACACACTGTAATGTGAGCATGAGGAGAGCATCAATGTATGATGATAGGCTCTCAGTTTAGTCAGGAGTTGTATCACAAGGTGCACGGCGTGCTCTAGAGAGTTGATGGACGTGTCTGCCTCTGCCTCCTCCATGGCCTCCTCAATGGCCTTAATTAACACTTGATAGCTTCTACTCTGGGTCATACAACTAGAGTAGAAGCTATCAAGTGTTAATTAAGAAAATATTGAGTTTTAACATCCTTTTTTTTTTTTAATGGTTCTGAAAATCAGTCCACGAGGTGAGACAGTTCAAATTTCTTAAAGCGAATTAACAACTTTCACTGAATAAAGTGCCAGAATAGGCAAATAAAGAAGTAACTCTGATCTTTTTCATGTTCATATTTTTGATATTGCTCAACAGGTAAAAAGGCAGATACTGTATAGATAGTAGTTAATCGTGATTGCATGATTTGTGGATATTGAAGTCTCCTAACTATTGTACGTCTGGATTTATAAATGTGCAACCTTATCCCTTGACCTGATTCTGTCCTTACATGTCGGCCTGTGATTTAGTAAATAATACACCAAGTGGCCTTGTACCTCAGGGTAACCTCAGCTCATTAAGATTCAGTCCTTGTTTCTCACTTTCTTCCTGTCACTGCTACTTTTTGTCTGCACTCACACTACAGTAGCTGTGCCAGGTTTGCACTGCATCCTCAAAGCAGTGCCCTGTGAAGAGTAGCCTAGCCTTCCCCAGTGCCAACATTGGCTTCTGGCCAGTTTGCTAAAGGTGCCAGCATGGGATTGGAGCCATTTTACAAAAGGTCAACATACCCCAGATGGGATCAAGTGACTTCGACTGAGCCGCAGTGTCACTCAGGCCACCACTTTATCGCACACAGTGTCACACAGGGAGACTTATCTGCTCGCGGTTGATAAGAGGAGAATATGTAGAGTGACAGCCTCGCCAGCACTGAAGCATCTGTGTAAATATAGTACCAGAACGAGAGTTGAGACAATTTATGTTGTCATTATTAGTTGGGAAGAGCATAATATTTTCAAATCCATATCGCTGAAATTAGCTCAAAGCACATTTCAGTCATGTTTGGTGTGCTTGTTTAGGGTTGGACTTGGCTACCATTTGGCATATTGCCATCCATCAGATGCTTGCCGGACCGGACGCGTTATCAAAACACCCGTGGACACACATGGATAAACACAGATCTTTTTCCACCCACTCCACATGCTTGAAGATGGAGGAAAATCTGTTCCAAAATGTCTTTTGTTACTGAAACTGTATAATTGTTTGTATTTCTCTAACCCGGCAGTGGACTATTATTAACTTCAGTTACTGACTTCACAATGAACAGGGGCAATATATATATATATATATATATATATATATATATATATAGTGTGTGTGTGTGTGTGTGTGTGTGTGTGTGTGTGTGTGTGTGTGTAAAGTATATTGCAATCAACAAATCAGAATTATCATCAAGGTGAGAAGTTCACCAGTTATCATAATTGAAAGTGTCAAAAAACATGTATTACTGTATTAATAATTATGTTATTTGTCATTTGTATGTTACAGTATGGACAACATGCTACCTCATAATGGCATGTATCCATGTGGAAAGGCATCTGGTAAAAGCAGTGGACTGGATGCCGCAATGTGAAACGCCTGAAATGTATCCTATTGTATTATTAACCTTGTTATATGGTACATTTAGTAAGTCACATGAGCAACATGAGCAGGGATGAAATGGACTATTTGCTATGTTAATTTCACCAGTTTCTGTCAGGAGGCACTCAAATTGAAACGGTAAACGACTCCGTAGAGACGGAGGCAAAGATGGGAGCCGGGTTTTCTCTTTAAAGACAGTCTGCTGAGGTTCAAGGAGTTGATTTATCTGATACGTGTAATTCTACTGAAGCTTCCAAAGATTATATTCTTTAAAGATCATAATTCTGACCTTTTTCTTAATGCTACAAGTTCCTCAAAATGACTAAATTACCTTTGGAAGCAGTCTCCAAATCCAAGAATGAAGAACTGCTGACTGTTCCTCCAGTCTGTGAGAGGCCTCATCTCAAAGTCAGTGACTTAGTGACTTACTAATACTGTAAGAGTCTGTGAACAATTGCCAACAAGGATTATGACCTTTCCCAATCACACTACAGGCAACGGTAGATGCATTCTGACCAGAGCATTCCTTTGAGTTATGAAGTCTTCAAACATGATTCTATGCCTTGTTTCCAATCCAATTTAATGTGAAGCAATGTGGGTTAAGGCTTCACATTGCCACAATTAAAGTGACACGTACTGTATGTCCAGTAAAATTCAAAATGACTAAATAGATATAGAAGTTCTGTATATCCTCCAGACAGTTTATAGACTTTTAGAGAAGGTTATAGTTCTATAATGGAAATAATGCCCTTTTGGGTTTTTATTTACAGAGAACTATCAAGTTATTTAAGAAAAATTGTGATTGAAAAAATTATTAGATATCAAAACAAAAAGTAAAGAAAGAAAATGCATAATATACCGTATAAATGTATGTCAAAAACAGTGTAAGTATTAAATAAATGGAATTTGACGATATCTGGAAGATGGTCTTTTTTTTATAAAAGTACGGAAAAAAGTCCCTGTAAACTTAGAAAAAGTTGTGTATTATCCTAAAACCCAGAGATAGTCGATAGAACATGGGTAAATATTGGGCAAAAATAGATCTCGGATACTTTTTGCATTCATCCATAAACATTTTGATAGGAAACTGGTTATTTATTGTTAAGAATCATGAAATAAATATACACATTGTTTATAAACTCTCTCTCTGCTGATGTAATTTATTGTGGATTCCAACATTTAGTAAAAAGGGTACACAATCAACATATTTAACAAAAATATGTGAATGTAAAAGAGCCAAGACAAAGTTTAAAGTTGTTTTTCTTTTATTGAAGAAAAGCAAGGAAAGAGAAACTGTAGGGCATCTCCAATGCCCCACTACTGGAGACATCCTCCGTCTATAAGAATCAAACTAACTTTGTTCCATTTGGTGCGTCGTAAAGTGAGATTGTGCCCATAAAACACTGCAAATATACACACATCATACACATAACTGTTTACACAAAATCAGCATTAACTAACGCATTCAACAACAGGTGGATTTTAATGTGAATTGCGTCAGAGAAAGAATATCGAGTACTTTTTATTTAAGTTTTAATGTGAAGTTGATCAAATTAAATTAAAGATTTGAAAAGATGCAATTGCTTGTTGATTTTATGAACAAAAATCAAACCTCTCCTCATTCAATATTTCAGTGATTCCCAATCTGGGGGTTGAGACCACCACAATGGGTCGCAAGAAATATTGAAAGGGCTTTACATTATAGAAAAATACATTTCTACTACATAAAAAGTGTGTTTGTCATACTTTCCTCTAACCATTAAAACAAGTAAATAAATTAAAAAAACACGCTTTAGTTGAACTGGTGATAGACTTGCAACAAGTGACAAGGGGTCACAAGAAGGAATTGCTTGGTTAGGGGTCACAAGTCAAAAATGGATGGGAACCACTGCACTAAACACCCCTAAGAGTTAGAAGCAACCAAATATAATTTCTTTGTAGCTTTTTGTAGCTGTATCTATCCCACCATCGCCTTGTTTGTCATCACTCGATGCCTCTTCCACTTATAAAACCACCAGCACAATGAAAATATGTAGAGCGCAAAGAATGCTGGGAAGTCATACAGGAAAACGATAAAGAAGAATCCAGCAACCGAGAGGATGCAGATTAGGAGTCTGGTGATAAGACTGAGGATGTATAACACACTCCACCAGACAACACGATTGGACTCTTTTGATTTGTCAGATGAGGAACTCGGGTGTGTGTGAGATGTGTGGGCTGATGGATTGAAACTCTCCCTGTGGGTGACGACCCAGTCTCCTATTGGTCTGCCTGCGTCCTGACAGGTGACTGATCTTTCCTTTATGTGAGTGTAGTTCTCCTGATCCTTTGGGGAGCTTTGGGCTGATTCAGTCAATGACGGCCTACTCTGAACAGCTAAAACGGCGGTGAAATCTTGACTGAGATGAGCTCTTGAATTCAAATCTGTCTGCGATTCTGAGAGAAAGTGAGTTTGTTCTGCTGGGCTGAGTGACTGACTTGTCTCTTTTGGGGAGTAATCAATGCTCCTTGTGGCGGAGATTTGCTCTCGGCCTTGACAGAGACTTACAGTTGGATCTGTTGGCAGATCTGTCAGGGAAAAAACACCTGAATCAAATGCTTTATTGAAGTCTTTCTCAAATAAATGATGGCAATCTTGTGTAATATCAGGTATATCTGCCCGCTTGCCCCCCATTCCATCAACAATAACTGTGTCTCTATTAGAGGCCTGTTCTTTCCGACCGAACACCTCTTCCCAAATCCCCCTGATTAAATTGTCTCCAAATCTTTCTATGAACATCTCCTCCAATCCAGACTCTATCACTTCAAGTGCGACAGCATTTTCTGCTGTAATAGGGTCTTTTGTTCCCTCTGACAATTTGTTATATTCAACACGTGGAGAGCTCTCAACTTCTGCTGACAACTCTTGTTCTTTCAATTCAGCTGGTGCGTTCCCTGTCTCCCCCTGAGCGTTCTCCGTATTTCCCATCAACTCCCCCAGTACTTCTATTTTCAGCTTTCCAATACTCACCCTCTCATCTTTGTCTCTCTGACTCATAGCTTCCTCTGTTCTTTCTAATGTCTCAGGTTGGTGTTGAAGCTCTGTTGAAGTGTCTTTCTCAGCAACGTTCTTCTTCGCCTTAACTTCTTCTGGGATTATTTCACGGCCTACATCCTCTTTCTGACCCTCCGTACCATCTTGTGATTGAGTCCATCTCATTCTGACCCCCTCCATGGGGTTTTGAGTGCATTTATCTGTTTGAAAAGCTCTGAACATATCATGGTCACCTTGAAAGACCTTTTTCATTTCCCTTGATTCCACTGTTTCTCTTGACTGCGGTGCTGGGTTTACTCCCTGTTGCTTTTCAATTATTCCATCCCAACTCAAACCTTTTCCTTCCTCAGTCTGATTTGAGACTAACACTTGTTCATCCGTTTCAGATTCCAGTGCATTTCCCTGTATTCGTGTCAGTGTTGAGTCCTCTGATTTCTCAACGCACTCCTCTTCCCCTGCTTTGATTGACCTTGACTGTTTATTATCTGCTTCTGAAATTATTGCTGTGTTTCCCCTCTGCCATGATGAATTACGTTGTAAAGCGTTGTCATAATGTTCCTCATTTAATAACTGAATAATTACCTCTTCCGCACCAATTAGTGTCTTTATTTCATTGATTGCGGTACAAAAGCAAGGTTCCACCTCGCTCTTTTTGGATACTTTCAAGTCTTTGTCATCTTCTCTCTCGGATTCCTCCAATTTGAATTCACTTGCCATAATTTGGCTTTGCCTGCAAGACGTTTGGCTTGAATTGGATTCATCTGCATCTGTCTGTGCAAGTCCTAATTCATTTGTTTCATTCCCATTCTCCTGTATCGGATTTTCACTGTTTTGGTTCAGCCTAAATTTCTCATGTTGCTTTTCATCTGCATACCTCTGGGAGATTTTACACTCCTCTGTTTCCCGTGGCCTAAATATCTCCTCATCTGTAGCTCCTTTATTTTCCATACAGTTAGTACTTGTGATCCTTTCCTCCATTCCTTGTCTGGATGCGGAGAAGACAAACCTCACCCCATCTTTTGTCCCCTTTCTGATTGTCCCCCTAAATGCCAGCGTGTCATCCATCACATTGTGTGCCGTACCTGTAACCTCCCCTCCTCTGCTGGAAGAAAGACCCTCATCCAGCCTTGATCCCTGTGAGATCCTATCAACGGCGGTGGCATTCTGAGACTCGGGCATTGCTGTCATGTCTGTTGTCTCTGACTCCCCTGAGCTTGTTACTAAGTCAGCTGTGTGTGGTGCTGAGGGCTCATCTCTTTCTATCCCTTCTGCTTCTCCTTCTCTCTCCTCCTCCCTGATGGCATGCTCGTGACACTCAGTTGAACTGTCAGCATCGCCCTCGGACACTGCCGTTGCCCCCTTGAGGCAAAATTCCCGCAGAGTGTCTGTTACGGAGTTTTTCTGTGACCTTTGGGATGCGTCTTGTGTCGCTGCGCTGTCATCTCCTGGGCTGCCGACACATGCCTCTGCCGGCTGGTGGTCTTCGGTGTTCACGGCAACGTTAGCCAATGATATTTGGCAAGTATCTGACAGCAGCTGACATAAAGCTGAGGTGTGCGCATGTGAGGTGGTTGGTGGATCTGTGCCCACCTGAAATTCCTGCTCTTGACTGCTTGCTACATATTGGGCATTGGGCTCTTTATCGTTTGAGGGCGACACTAACGCTGCTGTCTGCAGCCATTCTGACTCTGGAACACCGGAATGGTCGGTACAGGTCGGCCCATTAAGAAATGCCTGCCATACATCGCACACGGAGGTTTTTTTATCCGCGGTATCGTCTGTACCGTTACGAAAGCCCCCCCACACATCATTGACAGAAGGTGTGTCTTCAATATCTCCCTGTGACGCTTTTGACGAGGTCATTTTATCTCTTTCAGTCCAGATGTCTCCCGTGTCGGCAGCCCCCCACTGATGGGCTTTGTCAGTGTTCCAGTCCAGTGTAAGCAGAGGGATCTGGTGGTAGGTGAGCACCTGCGGACTCCCGTGGACAGATTGTTTCTTTTGGCGTTTATGAAGGCAGCCGGGAGAGTCGCCCCACAGAGTTGGCGAAGGCTGAGGAACTTTCTGGCCATTGGCTGAGTCATGTGAATAAGCCTTTGGCACTGGCTTCCTCCTTTGGGAGAGGTAGTCCTGCACACGTGCCATACGCGCTGCTCTGTGTCTGCTTTTTGTGCTTTCCACCTGTCAAAAAGGTCAAAGGTCAAGCCAAGTTAATGCTTGATAGTTGAACTATAACTAGAGAATACCAGTTTTGTCGGTCTTTAAGGTCATCAGCTACTTTCAATCCTTATACTGACTTGATGACAAAACTGGATGCAATGGCCCATTCTGTTTTCTTTCATATGTAACATTTCTGTGATGATGCAAGGTAGTGCAATGCTGCTGCAACCTCAGTACATAAACCTCATTTTGTTTACATCATCACCTTTACTGCACCTTTACGAGCAAGTCGCATTTATTATTAGTTTGCACATTTCAGACATACTCTCAAGTGTCAGATTAGCTGACTTTTCACATCCTTTTGGGGACCAATGAGCACCGTACAGTATGAGATGCATCTTTGCCTCGGCTATCATATCTTTGCAGAAACAACACACACACTTTCTCACTTCATATTTACGGTTTATAGCTGCAGCTGAAGCCAGCTGCTGACTGGCATGGATTGTGAGTAGTGTTGTTGCAAACAGTGTTTACTTCGGGGGGATGTCGGTGTTTCATTTTTTACACAAACATCAAGAAGAGTCTGTTCCTCCAGAAGATGATAAATTAACCTCACCAAAGGTTTGCGTTCTTCCTGGTAAAGTAATGATTGCACATCTGTGCTGTTCTTTCTGTCAGCCATTGCAGCTTGAGCCTCTGCATCTGCAAAAAAAAGAAGACAAGGGTCAAAATGTGCTTGCACGCTCATGCATACACCTTAATTAATGTACATGCACGCATGCACACACACACACATATAAACATTTAACGGGAACAACGACCATTTTAAGAAAAAAATTATATTATTATGGAGATTATATAACATGATGGAAAAAAATATTGAAACCTGGTCGTGAAATCCAAACTAAATCAAAGCTATACCGACTAGAAGACGGTAGAAGTGTGTAAAAAGGATTCAGAAAGTGACAGCATGTTTATTTATATGCAAATGTTAAAATGTTATACTCTGTTCATATTGCCACTGGCAGGAAGTTACTGTTTCCCATGATGACGCTGCAACCCTGTTGTTTCCCCGTGCCCTCTCGCAACATACGCGTACAAGGGCAGGTTGCCGTATTTCTTTGCCATTGTGTTATATAGATTTCAGAAAAATATTTAGTTTTTTTAATGAGTGACCATTGTTCCTTTTTAAGTAAACACACCTGCAGCCGCTGTTGGAGGGTTACTGGTCTCCCTGGTCTTTTCCTCTGCACTTCCCCTCCTATGGTTCAAAAGGAAGTAGGAATGACATTACATAAGCGTTTCACATGTTTGGCTGTATTTGCTGTATTTGCTTCAGTGAACAGTCTGCATTTTATACTGCACCTGCTAAGATTATGACACACAGTAAGAGGTGTCCAATAACTAGCTCTGATCCTTATTGCCATGCAGAGAGCATGTGCTCGTGCCAGCAGCCTTTGAAACTGTTACTGTGTAAATATGAATTGTGTGTAATGTGTTTGTCTACTGTATTATTATTATGTATTCTGCAGACCAGAACAAGCACAGATACTTAATAGGGAATTAATGTTCCGAAAGCAGAAACAAAGCATTTTGTGAATTGGAGTCAAAGAGGGCAAAGTAAGCATATCTGGCTTTCTAAGCCATGGCGAGACGTCATGGAAACCTGGACAGACACCTGACCTTAAATGGGCAATATGTGTTCTGCGGCCCAAACATCCATTACTGAAAAGTTACATAACAGCTTACTGTAAACACACAATTGCCCTTCCAACGTCCTCCTACGTCCTCCTAGTTTTAAGCACACACGCTGTGTCAGATTTCCTGTCATGGCAAATGAGTTTTCTTGTCACAAAAATAACTTGTAATAGCTTTACTTCTATGTAAAGTTAGCACTGATGGATCCAAATATTGATTATGCCATGGCATTTTTTTGTCACAAGTGGGATGTGACTTCCTTCAGCAGAGGCATTTATAAAAAAAAAAGGATTGAGAATCAGCTTCTCTCACCTGTTAGCTTTGAGACAGCTCCTCTTGCTCTTGTAGCCGATACTCTCCTCTTGCACTTGAGGCCAAATCTCCTTTCCATGCCCTCTCTGGTGGTAGAACAGCACATAGTTCATGTCCTTGTTATTCGCCCAAAAAGTGCCCACTGAAGTTTCATAACGCAGACATATCTCCACTCGGGTCCCCCCTCTCTCAAAGGGAGGCACCAGCGTGTACTTGAAGGTAAACCTGTCGGTTTTCCGATCACTGGATCCGGGCAGATACTCCGCTGACAGGTCAAAGTAGTTTGTCCAGCGATCCAGGGTCACCCGGGCATAAACGGACTTGCTGTAGCAGAGGTTGACCACCCTGATGATGCCGCGGAGTGTGGTGGTTCCCGGGAGGAGCTCGATGTTTTCCAGCTCGACCATCTGCTTTTGAAGCCTCTGGTCTAGCTCCTCCGGGGAAGAGGGAACCGTAAACAGACAGGACACGTAGAACTCCTCTAAGGGGTGGATTGCCTCGTTAATAGGGGGCTGGATGACCTCTGACTCTGCCACTTCAGGATTGTCAAACTCCTTGACTGACACCAGGTTGAGGCCGAAGGCATCTGCGAATGACACCTTCCTCCGAATGACCTGCGGGGGCTCCGGTTCGGAGTCCTCATCCGTTTCCTCGTCTGTGGTGGAACCCGCGGGAGACGAGGCCTTCATTACCCCTTCTTCCTGCTCCCCATTCTCTTCCCTTCCCTCCTCCATAGTCTCCCCTTCCTCTTCCAAGGGTGGGTTGTGCAGACCCTCCATAATGTGCGGTGGTCTGGGAGGCAGCTGTCTGCCCGTCCTGCCGTCTGTCTGGCTCGGAGGGTGGCACAGACCAGAGTGCCCCGAGCCTGGCTGCAGTGATACTGTAGATGGGAGCAGGGAGAGGACGTGACTTGACAGATGGAGTTTGGTTACAGCTGAACATTGTGAGTCTGAGCCATGCCTATTAATAGGACACATATAACTAGACCATGGCAGGCCAGTTATCCTCTCACAATATGTTTGCTAGTTACAAAATAAATAAAGGGGAATACAGCGTTTATAAAGCGCTTTAAAGTACACGTAGTATGTAAACAGGTCCATGATTTAAATAGATTGACAGTCTGTCTATATTTTGCTCCTTCAAATGTGAAAATATGTATATATAAAATCCAAGCTAATAATCTGTTTGTTTTTCAACTTTGTTTACGGCATAATAAAAAACACAATAATGATATGGCTGCATTTTATTCTGAGTGTAGTGGTATGATACACTGTCTTGTGGTCATGGTGGCAGGTGATAACTCTTGTTATGTAACCATATAATTTTATCGCCACGAGATTTAATCCGTGCATGTAAATACACAGCTGGACAGCTTTATGCCAGATGGAGATGGGGCTTCGCTCAGGATTTGCAGACTTGGAAGCTGAACTAACACCTGCAAGCAATATTCATTAGTGTGAACAATATTACATTTGGTTTTATTTGCTGGATATTCAATAAAAATGCAGTTGGTTCTACAGACTTAAATATCTCACTCAGACATCAATGTCTGAATGCATTGTAGTGACTTTGGTGATCCCTTAACTTTTCATCTAGCGCCATCATCAGGCCACAATGTTAACTTGTTCAGAGTTTTGTTTCATGACCAAATGTTGGCACGCTAACATGCTAAACTAAGCCGGTGAACACGTCGAACATCAGAATGTCACCTTTGTCACTGTTAGCATGCCGATATTAGCATTTAGTTCAAAATACCGCTGCGCCCAAGTTCAGCATCACAGAGCAGCGAATGCAGCGAGAAACTCTTCAGTTTGTGATTGTGCAATGTTAACTATTATAATTTACATAATGTTGCAGAGCAGGACGCTGCAGTGAGTTGAAGGAGCACAGATAGAGAAGGACTGAAGCATCCCCAGGACAATGTCACCCTTATTCTGACCTCTGACCTCCATGTGCAGACAGCAAAAGAAAGAAAATTCCCTTTTGAGATCGATAATGTCTCAAATTATTATTATTAGTGCTGATGCTGTGCTTGAAAGGCATCTGGATTGAGTATCTACAGAAACTCTCATTGTGATTGCAGGCAGCCTTCATTCTTAGGTTCATTGAATCCTGGAAGAGAAGACTGAGGATTATTCTGTTCTTTGTAGCGAGCTGAGTTTGTGTGTGTGTCTCTTTCTGTGTGTGTGTGTGTGCCGCCGTCTCGGATAGGAAGTTCAACTAATCCTCGACGTGCAGTGTAACTATACCCCCAAATCCAGTATATCTTGTAAATAGACTTTAGTGCTGGTTACACAATCCTTCACAGGTAGGTGAGCAGCTTTTTGTCCTCAAAGGACCCCTTTGTTCTACGTTTTTTAAGCCAAAGGTTCTCTTGTTACTTTTAATTGCAGTTTTTGTCTTTAAATAGTATCAGACATTCTCATTTGCAACTTTTGTAAAGGCAGATATGTATGAATAAGTGTTACAAATGCTATAGTTAAATTACATTATAGTTACAATGATTTAAGATACCGCCCACATCTTTA
Organism: Myoxocephalus aenaeus; assembly: GCA_038501785.1. NCBI lineage: Eukaryota > Metazoa > Chordata > Actinopteri > Perciformes > Cottidae > Myoxocephalus > Myoxocephalus aenaeus. The sequence continues at coordinate 5,171,906 of JBAMJR010000053.1, forward strand.
TGCATACAGTCTGTAACACTGTAATAATTAATCCAAAAAGTACTCAGCTGCTCCAAATCATACAAAACATGGTTTTATTCCATTTTAAGGGTTAACAATTAAAAAGTGAGCTGACAAAGTGGGAGGGAACAACTTCCACGACAAAAAAAATAATCAAAAGCTGAATCAACACCTCTTTGAAATATGAAAACAAATGTGTTTGCTCCAATTATTTTGTCAACCTTTTGAATTTATTAGCAAAAGACAACTTCTATGTCTGAAGTATATCAGTAGATGGCACTATGTGATCAGATTTGAACACAATATAGCAAATTAGATTACACATCAACCCAATTAATTTGCATTTCCAGTTTGTGATAATCAGTTCCAACTGTGCAGATTGTGTTGGAGAAAAAAAAACACATATTCAAAATGAAAAGAAAGGGTAAATAAGAAAACTTTACAGTTATTTACAGTCCATTGTCTCACGTTAACTCGGGCAGACCGTTATTAAAAGCGACCAGTAGGTGGCAGGATACCACCACAGTTCCGCTACTCGCTTCCTCTTTCCATCCTCATCACTTCCAAGATGCTGTTTCCTCCTACTTTTTATTTGATGGCTTTTTAATTAGCAGTCACGCAAACAAAAACACACAAATACAATATACCAGATTGTTGCATGTTAGGCAATACGATACGCCAGCCCCATTTTTTTTTACAACTCGAACAATACTTGTTTTTAGCACATCAATTAAAATCTTCTCTGACAATTTTTCTTTAAAGCTCGGCCAGTCTTGGGACATTGTGGACATACTGTATTGTAACAGTGCAGCATATTCCCATTAATGAAAGTATTAGAAGTAGGTCTACTGGTAAGGGATGACGCTGTTATATTACTATGCATAATAATCAGTAATAAGGACTTAGTCGATTATTTTATGCTTTTAGTCAATCAAACAATCTCCGCGGATGCAAACCGTGTTTCTTTCATGAAGAGAAGAAGAAGAAGAAGAAGAAGAAGAAGAAGAAGAAGAAGAAGAAGAAGAAGAAGAAGAAGAAGAAGAAGAAATGCACAAATCACTTTTACCACAATCAGTCAGGATAAAAGTCGATATAAACTAAATGAAATATAATTTTGAATGTTGACAGTAGAGAGAATAAGACAGAAATACACTTGTCGCATTTCTTACATTTTTTAAAACGTGTCCCCCACCTTTTCTTTTCTTTTTCCAGTTGATAATAATCTGGTCATTCATTTCTTGACCGTGAACGTCTCAGCGGTTTGAAAGAAGAAGAAGAAAAGAAAGACGAGACAGAAGAGAGCAATGCCTTTTAACTACTGCTAAATGTATGATCTACTATTAAATGAATAAATAGGCTAAATTACCTTGTAAAGGTATGACAGAGTGGATAAGGGAAAAAAAAAAATCCTTCAGTCAAAAAGTAGATCTACATCTTTTTGTAATAAAGTATTGATCGAGCAGTGCTTTCTTTTGAACATTTAGAATTAGTTAAAGGCAGTACAAACTAATGTTTATATGTTCACATTAAAATACGCAATTCCGTATGATGGTCATTATAATTCGTAAGATATTACCATTATTGATCACCCGTCATTTTGCTGTATGCATACACGAGCATCAATACATTTATTTTTCACTGCAAACTGAACAATAAGGTGGATGTCAAATGTATTGAAAAATAAAGGTTTATTTTAAAAAGTGTGACCCAAAAAATGCCATATACTTGATGCGGAGGTTTAAATCCTGACTTGGGAGGATGCTGCAGATATAGCCTGTTTTGTTTCCTGCTTTACACAATCAAAAACATATTATCTTCATTCTGTATCGATGACATTCCTATTGATTCACTTCCCCAACAATGACGAGCCTACGTATTTATTTTAAGTATTGTAAGTATTATTCGAGTGTGTGCGCGACGTATAGTTTACAAATATAACACACAACTTATTATAAGAATATCATAAAGATTAGAGAGGTAAATAATATGCTATAACGTTGGATGTCGGTCTGGAGAAGGATATGCCACAGAAAAAGTAGACGATAGTTGAAATATTACATGGAACATTACGGGGATATTTATTAATGGGGCTTTTTTTGTTGTCATGTTGTTCCCACAATTGGATTGTTGTCGACTTGGTGAAGAAAACATCCTCACATTGTCACACCGGGCGCACTTTTGGTGGGGAGAAAGGTCCCGTTACTGAGGGGAAGGTTACCGGTTCGCTCCCCGACAAACAACGCACGACTACCGCGGAAAAGCTTCCGCACACGCGGCGCCGAGCCACCGCTCCTGGAGGAAACGCCAGCACCGCGAGACGTTTGCATTTCGGGAAACAAACTTTTTTTTTCTTTCTCTTTTGAAAAAAATATTACTTTTTGTTTACATAGCAGGTGGCCCTGACGTCACACGGGGTCGCAGCACGCCCCAAAAATAACAACACACACCTCCGCGCGCAAGCAAGTGCCTCCCCCGGGGGGGTTTCTAGTCCCAAATATACTTGCTTGCCGAGGATACTGCTTGATGTGTGTTTGAATCGTAACGGAAAAAAAACAAGCCGCGTCTTCCTCGCATTGCACGTCATTCAAACAGGACTCGGTGTACTGCTTTTCCCTCTGTTGCATTAGTAATAACAGCGGCGTTGACGGGAGACAGCAGGAGAGAGTGTGTGTGTGTGTCTCCGACAGCGGTTGCCCAGCGGAGGAATATTCGAGCTTTTTATTTACTCTGCAGCTTGTTGTTCATATTCTCCGTGTTATGGTGAACTTGGACGGTCACGTGCGAAGATCTCTGCAAACATAGAGAACGGCGGCTTCTCACCTGGCGTGTCCCCTTTGACTTTTTTTTTTCTTTCTCCGCGAGGAAAATAAAAGGCTACCTGCCATTTCTTTTGTGGTAAGTTTTTCTGCCCAAGAGCATGTTTTCTCTTTGCACTGTTTGACTTTTTTTTTCTTTTTTTTTCTGTGTTGAATTAGGAAGTGGACCGCCGGTCACAAGTTTGTGTTGTCCTCGCGCTTTGCAACTTGACTCGCGAAATTATTATTTACACGTTACGCGTGGACTTCCTGTGATTAGTTTTTTTTAATTACGAGCGGCTGTTAACATATTTCAGCCAGGCTTATTGTATCTAGTTCGCCCTTTTAATGCTGGACCTCCAGGCAGCACCGTCCAGGCTGTGCGTCCCTGAACGCTGCACGGTCACTTTAGAAAACGCCGAGTTATCGTTTCCTGTCTGCATATTGTCTAAACCTTTTTAATTCAAGTTGTAAATGCGGCTGGCAAATTGTATTTGTATTTACCATCAAGTGATGAAGGGCATATACAAAAAGAAAGAAAAAAAAAGTCTGTTCAGAAATGCTGAATTCTGTAATATTTGGCTATTGGTGACTGTTGTATTTTTTATTTTATCTACCCATCTTGAACATGTCACATTATATCTGCATTAATGCCACTGACATCCATTTTAATATCTAGTTGGTGTTTGCTGGTTATTGCTACATTGCTAAAAACGAGTAAACAGTGAATTAATTATGTGTAATACAGCTTGCTATTCCTATATCATATACAACATCTATGTGTCATCTTTTCTTATTTATTAAATAGTCAAGGATTACTGCAGTTTTGAAATTCCTTTAGTGTTGTATGCCATGGCATTTTCATCTGTGACACTGTGGCGTATAGTTAAAACATATTTTTTTCTCTTCAGTCACATACACAAAAAATGAAATGCATAAAGTATACACTGTAGTTGATTGTAATTATCAATGCTTTATCTGCATGATCAATACCTGTGGTTATCAGCAGTCAACACCTTACCGTGGTTGCTTGCTCCATTTTAATATTCCATTTTTTTTGTCCAGAAACAAACAGGGATGCTGGTAGAATATATCAGAATTCATGATGATTGATCTAAAATTCTAACTTAATTAATCGAAGCAGTAAAAGCTCATAAAGAGTGTCTGCTGAGTCTCTCTATTTCACTCTCTGTGTCTTGCCACTGTTCTCTTGCAATCATTGTGGCCCAAAAATCAATTCTATTTTTTTTTGGGTAAAGAAAGGCTAACAAGGCAGTGAGGGCTGCTGAACTCTCCGGGCCTGTCCTCTGATCAGCTTTCACCCCTGGATTAGCTGGATCGACCCTCCTTGCTCCAGCCGCAGGGTGCACAGGTGTTCCCTCCTCAGTTATGCAGGTGTGGGCCAGTTCCCCCCTCACTCAGCAGCTCTCACTCTTCAAAGGCCGGGTGGCAATAAATGCCCCTCGTGAAATATGTCATACCCAGTGCACAATCAGCCTCTTTGTTGAAGAGCCCCCCTGTAATCATTTCTTAAAGCATGTTTAAAACAGTCCGTTCTCTCTTGTGTACGCACTGTCGGGGTGGTGTGTGCACTAAGTAAGGTCACTGGCATTGTGTAGAAAACAGGATGCATTCTTTCCCCAAGGCAGTGGGAGAGCTGGAGGGAGACTTGCCATTAGTCTCCCTCCAACACTGACCGTTGTTGGGAGCAGTGCACTTATTACCTCGACTCGCCCCACTCTGCGTCCGTCTTTTGATTGCTGCATTTATCATCGGGCAGTCGTGCCATTATGGTAATAGGAAAATGAATGTCCTCCACAGGATTAATGTGTATACCCTGTCATACGTTTCAATCATTTATCAATATTAAGATTCAGCTTTCAGCTCAATGAACACTGGTTGATGCATGATTTTTATCTTTTAGATATGGAAATTGTTGCTTTCACCTGAGCGGAAGCAGAAAATGCTTTGCAATTTTAATTCTTCCTTTTTAATTTCTGAGAGTCCTATGAAAGTGTGCACTGTGAATGCAGACTGCTCCAGCTGACAACACAGACTACATGCAAAATGGCGACTCAAGAATCATATTCCGAGCCCAGAAAAGGGGATTTTCTGCACAGATCCCATCCATTCTGTTTTGAGTCAGAGTACTTCTTAGGCAATGAAACATTTGCTCACTTTTGGATTAGCTTTTGAATTGCACCATCACCCATCCCCCAACACCTCTGTAATGAAACAGACTGCTCGCTCAGCCCTTGAGGTGTTGCTGCATTTTTGGGGAAAAAGGGTAAGAAAATCAAGGGAGTGGTGCACCGGCTTCACTCTTCTAAACATCTCACTGAGCCCATCCACGGTGAGTTTTCAGATGCCGCTAACTTGGCCCTGTTACTAAGCTTCAAGGCAATTAAATGGCAAATGTTCAGGTTTTTATCCCAGTTAACTTCATAGAAATGTTTCCATGACAACCTCCATGCAAGTTAAAGCAACCAGAAGTGACCAAGTCCTTTTTTTTCTTCTTTTTCTCCCCCCTCTCTCTCTCTCCTGCTTTGGTTTCCCCCGCCCCCCTCCCCCGTAAGAATGGAATTTGTGTTGACAGTTTTGGCCTTTTAATGGCACTTTTGTGCCGCGGCAAACGTATTTGTTTATGAGGATCATATACTGCGAGCTGTCGGCTTCGGAGAGATTGACTTCTTAAGATAAAAGAGTGTATTACATGCTTAAGAGGCCACCCTTTTGCACTGTAATTATCCACATCGCGGTAATGATGTTTTGTGTGCCACGGTTACTAAGAGTCTTGAGACCGCTCAGACTTTTTTAGTTACGCTCCCTGGGTCACTTCTTAAGCCCGACGCGGCGGCGTTGTGAGGGAGAGACGTTGTGACTCTTTGGCTGCAGAAAGCCGTGCAGGGTGGGGTCAGGGGGTGAGGATTAGAAAAGGAGATTGCAGTTGCTGCCCACACAGGGGTGAGCAGAGCGCTATCCCAAGAAAGAGTCAACCAGTGACTTATTTCCTTCACACTGGCCATTTCTTTCATCTCAGATCATAATCACATGTAGAATTTGTTATGTTCATTTTTTTTTTTAGGGGTTTCACGTTTGCACCGGCCAAGTTTGAAAAAAAAAAGAAAGAAAAGGCTTTACGGTTACGTATTTACTTAGAGCAAAACAATCAAGTGTCAAAACATCTTGCAAAGATTGTTTTTGCAAATATTAGATCTTGCGTCATCGTACCTCCCTCGGAGGATTGTAAAGCAACAAGAAAGTGTAGCTTTTGGCTGGTGTGTGTGACCTCGCGGTGTGTCAGACTCTGAAATGGAAAGCGACATGCATGTTAAGTTATAAAACAAACTTTTGGTCTGCTTACACAATATCCCTTCAAAGCTGTGGGAGATAATTTATGCCTTTTCATAAGGTTTAGAGTTCACCTCTTGGCACCGCCGTCTCGACGGTGACCTTGTAGTTTAACGGTCTCCTGTTGAGCTGACACTCCAAGCTGCCATAAGCTTGGCCTGTAACGCTGACTGACTTGTCAGACTCTATATCCAATAAACTATTTACTCATTTAAATCGCAGCACACCAGCAGCAGCCACAGAGCTTGCCTGCTTTTTTTAAAATGTATTTTTCTTCCCTTGTTGAGTTTACAATCGCATGTTTACTCGCTGGTCAGTGTGGTGTGAAGGCATGGCGGCTTTTATTCAAGTCACGGTCAGATGAACAGTGTCCTGGTGTGAAGAAATGTGTTGGTTTTGGTGTCTTGCCCCCGAATTAAAGATAGAGGGGTCACTCATGGTAAAAGGCAAGGTCGCCGTTGCTCCGCCCGCATTCAGCCATCGGCCTGTCACTCGTAAACAGTCAGACCTCATGTGAGACAGCGCCGCGGGCTAAAAGTGGAGGCTAAGTCAACCATTGTTTAGAAAAGGCCTTCATCGAGACTTATCTGGCATCTTCTAGTCATAACAGAGTTTGATTATTAGTGGTGTGATAGATTCTGGTTGCTGCACATTTGACAAAACACAAAAAAAGAACCCCTTCTATGGGTCAATCCCAACCGGATGAGTTTTTAATGTGTGCATGGTTATAATAGCTGAGCTTCAGCCATAGACTGTTTTGTTACTGACCGGGATACAGATGCATCAATACTGAACTCTGCCTCACATCTCAGAGGACCTTTCCTCTTTACCCAGAGAGATGCAGAGAAGAAGATGAAGGAACAAAATGTTTATTTCAAACATGTTGTGAGAGGGGAAAAAAAACAACATTGTGTGTGTGTGTGGGGGTTTGTGACAGTAAGAGTTTTTGACAGGCACATTAGGCTGCAGAAAGAGCATCCAGCTCGGGGCTGAGGGCATATGGTGCTGCCTTCTGCCGGCGTAGCTCTAGACCAAGTTACAACACTCGCGCAGGGTCACGACTGTCTCAGGTTTGTTCCTTTCTCTCTCACTCATCTAAACGAAAACAGGAGGAGAGAAAAAAAATAAAAATGGAAGTGGGGGGTTGGGTGGTGGCGGCAGTGTCGAGTGTGTTTGGCGGGCGAAGGGGTGTTGTACAGTAGCCGTGTCTCAGTAAAGGACAAAAGAAATGTTTCCAGTCGAGCCCTTTGGGCCAGGACATAATTTGGTCAAAATGGGGAGGAGAGACATTTGACATTTTCAGAGATGCATCACTGTGAGCTGGGGTTGTTTCACAGCAACACGATGTGTGATTCTGGCACGGCGAATATGGATTTGCATAGAACATAATAGCAGTTATCTGGTTACAGGCAAGTATAGTGTTGTGATTTTTATCTCCTCTCACCATCTGAACACCCAGCTTGCGCTCTTCGATGGCAACCCCGAATCCTGCTCCAAACAATTACCTCGTCTTCACCGCATTGGCTCTGTTGGGTTTTCTCCTCTGTAATGTGGAGAGGATGGACTTAGATAATGTGTAGGATGACGCAGGGCTCTGGTCTGAAGACAGCGGATCGGTGGGAGGGTAATTACAGGCTACTGTGCGGCTCTCTGGATTTTCCCCGGATCACAGCTATAGGCCTCAAAGCTCAGCCTCCATTGCTACTCTGAGAACGAAATAAAATAGCTACAACATATGGAGGCAGCAAAACAATGGTTTATTTTTATGATATTTGATGAGTGGTTTTTAATTTAGATTGTCACTTCTGGCAAGCAACAGGGCAGATGGTGCAGACTTGAGTGCCCATTAGAGCCTAAATACCTCCAGGCAGCTGTTGGTCATAAACTTTTTTTTTTTTAGTTTTTTCATGCATGCATGCTTTTTTTTCTCTTCCTTTTTCTTTGCATTTCTCTCTTTTAACATGGCTGGGGTCAAGAGGAGTCAAACCTGTTACAACACCTGTTTCTACATATGCAAATCTGTTGTTTTGTCATTTCATTAGGCAAGGCGAAAAGACAAGGGTCCCTTGTGGTTGCAAATGCGACTGGCACCGGGCCCAGTTGGCATGCTACACAGCAGAGAGAGATGCTTGAGGCCGGGTGAGGGGAGGGACGAGAAGTTGGGTTAGAGCGATTTAGCCGTTGGATGCCTTCACATTGCAGCTCAATCCGGATGCGTTCCTCACAAATTCCAGTCTCGGAAATTGAGGAGGCGGCCCATTAACTGTCTTTGTCTTCTCTGCAAAAGAGTAGCGGCAAAGTGAATGACGGAGGACATGCCCAGTAGCCAAAAAAACTGGCACACGCGTGTCTGGCACACGCAACACGCCCCCCTCTCCCCCCTTCCAGTGTCTCCCCCCCCACCCTCTCCTCCTCCTCCTCCTCCTCATCCCCTCATCATCTGGCACTCTCCCGCAGCGCTCGCCTCTTAACCACATGTGCCAGTGCCGGGCCTGCTCTTGCTCCGGGGCTAATTGTTCACTGGTAAACTGCATGCTTGTTGGTGGGGGTCTCCCCTTCATCCAGGCACACGGCTACAAAGCAGGGTGGCGGTGGCGGTGGGTGGGTGCAGATCACGATCTCTCCATGCAGTTTATTTTCGCTGTATAAGTCTGAAGATTGTCGGTTGTAATCCAGCCTGTGCTCTGAATGCAACAAATACACCATGAAATTAAAGGTTATTGCAGGAGCGTAATGCAAAAGCTCTGTTCGAGATTACCAAAGCTGTTTGCAGACCTGGGGAGGATGAGAAGGGGGAGTATGCTGCCGTTTCATGTTTATGACAGAATCTGCCTCTAAAGGGCTGGATTGGTTTTGCCATTTTAAAATGTTTTTACAGATATTTATTGATATTCTTTGATTTAGCCTGCAGTCCAGTTGTATAAAAATCCACACGGGCACTGCGTAATTAATTAATTTTGAAGGTTGCTTAAAGTTGAAATGACATTTTTGGTTGTTTTCCTTTCCAGTTGTCCTGTAAAACTGACCTGTGGCCGTGTCCAGTAATCCGTTACTTGTTCAAATCAAGTGCTATTGTAGTCTCTTTATGAGTGCCTTCCTCGGCCGAGACCAAAGAGTCAGATGGATGGATGGAAAGCCCATAGGACTCGTCCCGGCGCTGAGTTAATCTCATCTGATAACCGAGGCCTTCCTCCTCCTCCCTCTCCTGTCGCTCCTTTCTTTTCTCCGCCTCTCTATCTTCCTCCTCCCTCCTCTACTATGGCTTGGTGGGTCTGATTTGTGGTTCTGCTCCTCTCTCACCACACAGACGGCATTAAAGCCAGGCCCCACAAGCCCCCTCTGATATGGGAGAGTTCATTAGAGATGTGCCTTTGATGGGCAGCCTTTTCATGTGACTACCGGTTTTTCAAATACCTTGATGTAGAAGCTTAAGAAGGCATTGTGCAGTAAGCCCTCCTTTTGATGCGACTTATTTAGATCTGCATAGTAAATCAGGGGGGAGTAAATAACCAGCCAACAGATGGAAGCAAGGAGATAAGGCACCAGCGAACAATCGCATTTGTATTTTGTTATGATGTTGACAGCAGCTAAAATTCACTAATCTAGAGCCACTGATCTGCATTTCAAAGAAATCTCATTTAGCAGCGGGGAGGATAAAGTTCCTCTCATTGTGTCTATTTTATTGCATTCTTCACTAATTTATCTGGCCACAGATTTAACGTGCAGGGCTTGGTGGTAGGAGCTGGCGTCCGCGCGTTGCATAGGGGGTCTTAAATACTGTGAAAGCGGTTACGTCTAGACTGTGAGCTGAGGGTAATTACACGTCTGACCATGAATAGAATGAGTTTGAAGACTCATCTTTCTTCGGGCGGGCCTGAATTGCTCGACTAACACTGATAAGGAGCATTTGGTCCCCACAGAAATATTGGCAGTGACTTTCCATAATGCCGCCCCTTCCTTTTCCAACACCAATGATGGTATTTACTTTTAAGATAAAGTTATTGTGTACAGTAATCTGACTTGTTAGCATAATGTCCTCTTTCATCGCAGGACCCTCCTTTTTCTGCAGTGTGGAAGTATTTGTGGTCCGGGTCTTAAATAGTTTATCTTGACTTAGTGCGCAAACGCTTTATGTAAATATCAGCCTATAGCATTATTAGTCCTTCATGAATACTTGAATGCATTTGCCATATTTATAAGTTGATAGAATTTACCAGTGGTTTTGTATTTGGCATGAAGATATGTGTGGTATTTGTAAATCCCCACGAATTGGAGGTCATACAGACTAATAGCATTCCTAATGCTTTTCCAGTGAATAAAATATGACATCTGCACAGCCCAGAGGTGTTGTGATATTGAAGTCTACTCAGCAGCAAATCATTTTAAGTAAAGGGGCCTTAACTTGAAATAGAGTTCTCTATCTAAATCATATTTAAAACTGTTTTCTTTACTTCGCGGTAAGGTTGACAGCTGTAGTCATCCCGAGCAGTCTTTTTGCGAAATTCCATTACATCCTATAGACCTTTTGTTCATCTTATTACTTTATGTAACTATATGTTTGTAGATATGTAGACACAAAAGAATAATTAATCATATGATTGTCTATGATCCGAAACCTTTTCATGCCCGTTGGCCCACCCCCTACCTCAAACCCTTTCACCCCATTCTGAGTAAATGCTGCACAGCAATCTGTGCAACATTTTTTTTTTCCACAAACTCAAAACATTGAAAAATTATAGCAGTTGGCATGTTTTGTTTTCAGCTGTGCTCGTTGAGCTGAGGGCTTTTTGTACAGTTCAGAGAGCACATTCCTTAGAATTCAGCAGTCGTTGGGTGCCTGTAGGGGTCATTGGAATTCTGGGAAAATAAAGGGGAGAAGAAAAAAAAAAAAAGTCTCGTGAGAGGAACGTCTGGGCCGTTTTGTGCCCCGCACGCCCTCAGCAGCAGAATTATGCCCTCACAACGTTCTTCAACGAGGGGAATTATTAATTATGTTTTGCCCAATGCTCTAAACTGCTCCATGTAGAGTATGTGCAGTAAAACTGTCCAAGGTAATCAGTAGCTGCAGTTGTGGTATTGTAAACTACTGCTGTAGATGTGGGATTAACAAACCAAAAAATCAAATCATCAATACTAATGTTCTCTAAATGATACCGACGCCATAGCATGTGAACTTGATGCAGACGTCTGAATGGACCTACAGTACATGAGAAATCAATCGTGTCAGTTTAATAGTGTGATTTACTTGGCGTTGAGCGCTTGTGCCTTCCAGGCACTCCACCTTTTAACTTAAGAGAGTCAGAAGCGTGTGATGGTGGGTGGGTGGGGGGGGTTCCGTAGCTTTAACTGTTGTGTATCCTGCCTGTTTGTGCATGCACACACACACACTCACACACACACACACACACACTCTCACACACACACATAAGCTCTCATGCTTAACTGCAAAATCCAGGTGCACTTTGTTGTTCCAAAGTTTATTGCTTTCTCCTTCAAGCCACACAGACAATAGTTATGCAAGACACAATCGAGCCCACACATGTCCACAGCAGCACTGAAACAACCGAGGAAACATTAAAAAAAAAGAATCAGTCTTTCATGAGTGGCTGTGGACTAATGGTATACTTTCTGTTTTGTCTTCTCTCAGATAGCCGACATCGCTGGACTTCTTCTGCTCCTGTGACGGACCACAACAGCAAGTTCTCTCCCTCAGGGTGAGTACTTGAACACGGCCCCTTCATGTCCGTCTGTCAAAGAGTCCTTAACCTTGAGAAAGATTAGACAAGCTTTTCAAGGATCAGTGTTAAAATGAACAGTTAACTACTGTGAATGCTCAAGATCATTCTACTTTCCAGAGTATAACACTTCGAAGGCACGTCTTTCTTCTGTTTGAATAAAACGATAAACTCATTTAGCTTTCTTCTTTTCATCAAGACCCCAACTGTGTCTTTGGATGTGGTTTTATAGTACTGTTAGCCAATAGTGATTGTATTGGCTAGTAGAGGTCAGGGGGGGCCCGTTCCCACCTCAAATGTTACAAATCTTCATCTTGTTCACCTTGATAGAATTCCCCCTCCACTGGGCAACCTTTCAGTTGTGCCTGTTTGGTTTTCACACCCCAAGGATTTTCAATCTACTCTAGCTTAGAAGTTATGATATGCATTATGGCCGGCAAATGTGGGCAAGCTTGGATTTACTTTGTTGATGTCTTGATTGAGATTTGTAGCCGAACAGAACAGAATGAAGTGAACTCGGCTGGTTCTACAGAAACTAGAAGGCAGGGATAACACGATATGCTCATGTTTTCACTCCAAATATCTATTTGTTTATTTCTTTTAGGATGAAATATGCACACTCTGTGCCCGTAGAAAAAAGCAGACGTCACACACCCTAAAGTCCAAAGTGGTAAGTGAAAGCCGTTTTCCTTGTCTTTGCATGCCTGGTGTTGTGTTTTCCCCCCCAGATAAATGTGTCCACTGTAAAGAGCCTCATCAGTCATAACGGTTGCTGAGGTTGGGCTTAAGTAAACCAATCCTGGGTGCTGAAATGACAAAACGGCAGAGCCAGATGTGAGAAAGATGTACCTGTTTGTACATGGACTTAACTTCACTCCGTTTACTTAAATGCCATCATTTAAACAAGTAGGCGTACATTTCCGGCAGTAACTTCTCAAGGACAGCGTTGTTTTAGCTTAACATCGAATAATAAACATGCAAGAGTGAAAATATGTTGGTGACATCAAATATGATCTGTTAAACAGTTAAGATCGAGTAAATCCGACTCTCTCATTGATCCTGCATCTCTGCAGTTCTGCCAAACTAGGACATGATCAAAGGTGGCTCCCTTTTCCGAGCTAATGATACAAGGTGGTGTTTGGTCCACAAATGAGGGCGAGGAATCTTAAGTTCACGTAATGGGAATCGCCAATTATATCTCCATCATGTGGCCACTCTATTGATTTAGATCTCTCATAAACACTCATGTATCCATGCCACACACACACACACACACACACACACACACACACACACACACACACACACACACACACACACACACACACACACAATTAAAAGTGTTATCGTGTCTCTTCTCACCGTCACTACATGGATATGTGTGTGTGTGTGTGTGTGTGTGTGTGTGTGTGTGAGAGAGAGAGAATGTTTTAATACAATGATTTGCTTCAGGTATGTTCCATGTGCTGTCACTCAATAGTCAGTCATGACTAAATTAATTGTTTTAATTCGCCTGCCTAATAATTCCAAAGAACAGTGAAATGTAAAGTGACTTCATAGACGAGTAATGTTTGATTTGAAGCTGGAAATAGTTGCCTGTTAGCTTTGAGGCCGTAGGTTTATTTAGATATTCTGCTCCTCAGCTAAAGGAGGAAGTCTATACACCATCGTAAAGAACGTCTTTGAGGTCCAGATGTGATTAAAGTGTACGGGCAGGCGTGAAGATGCTGGGTGGCTCGGCTGCAGTTCACCTCCCCAAGAGTCCTATCTTTCCAGAGTGAAGCAGAGTCCAGATTTCCTTTTCCACCTAAAAGAGATTTAAATATTAGTTCTTAATTTGCCTAGTATTCAGTTAAATCTTCAAAGATGAACTCTTACTGCATATCTGCTGGCCTAAAAAAAGTCCTTCTAATCATTGCAAAAAAAAAAAAAAATTGTAATTGCCCCAACACTGCAAGCAGTACTTCCAATGTAGACATATATAAAAATCTACAGCAATTAAATATATCTTTGGCCGCCTTAAAGAAGCTGCAGTTCGGACTGAACAGCCCTCTGCTCACATTTCCAGTTTGAAATTGATTTCTTGTCATAGATCAGAGACCTCTTGTCATTCCACTTCCAATCCTCAAATGGTTTCCCTGATCCTGCTAACTGCCCACGCTGTGAGTGGGCAAACAGGGGGAACCTCCACGGATCTTTACCCAGGGCACTCGGAGCAGTCGAGGGGGTAGAGGCAGAAATCAAAGGGACTTGGATCATTCCCCATTGGCAGCCTCCATTGTCTATCTGATTTAGGATTGGTGGAGAAGGTGAAAACTGCGGGCTGGAGTGTGGGGGTGGATGGAGATCAGGCAGAGGGACCCCTTTTTTTCCCCCCCTAATCTTTATCCACCATTAACCCCAGTGCCCCAGTGTGTGGCTGAGATCAGGGCCATTGGTCAATCCCCCATTCACTGCCACCCAGAATATTTTAAAGTTAAGCCCCCTCGCTTAACAAAAAAAGTCTTACTCATCAAAGGTTTACTTTCCCCTCTCTCCCGCTCTTCCTTCCTTTTGCTCTCAGTCCCAAGGATCTGCTGCCGTTCTGTATGCACCCTTCTCCCTATGGTCAACTGTTTTGTCTTCACACTTAGGCAAGAGGGAGGGAGGGAGGGAGGCTGGAACTTTTGGAAGTTCCCCAAGTTTCCATATTTTGATTTAATGAGGTCTGGGGTCTGATAGTGCCGTGCTGTGAGCAAATTGGAGCAAAAGAGGATCGACCAATGATGTCCAGCCCTTCGCTGATCTCTGGGATTTGTAGCTGTCCTGTTTTTTAAATAGACTCCGGAATTGTGCTTACATTATTTCCGCAGAGGAAGTATTTTTCACACCTGTGACGTATATTTTCCAGCTCCGTTCTTGGGTTCTTCGCTGGCGAGAGGGCCCCCATATGAAACCCATCACACATTGAACACATAACCATAACAAGGCAGAATTCAGTCCAGACCTCTGACTCCATGTGAACAGATTCTCTCTCTCTCTTTCTCCGTACTATACCTTTTTCTTGTGTCAGGTAATTATCTTGCACATGTCTGAGGTGAAAGAGAAATGACTGGGGGACAGAATAGGAAAAAAAAGCAAGAAAGGATGTGGAGATGCAGGGTAGACGGTGAGGAGTGAGGAGAAGAGATTGCACGGAGAGTGTTTGACCAGAGTGCACAGTTGCCATGAAAATGGAGTTAGAAAGTGGGAGGTGAGGAGGCTCACAATGAGTATTGCCATCATTTCTTAAGGAGAAGATAAAGAGGCTCGATGAATCTATTGATCTAGTGGCTGCCTATACTGTCCCTCTCTTTTTTCCCTCTTTCCCCCACTCTTATCTTTTAGCCTGTTGTTTATTTGAAATGCCAAATCCTCATGTTTTTTTTATTTTTTTTTACAGAAAAATTTGTGATTTGGGAAATTAAATTGAGGGAAAAAGATACATTTGACCCGTAGCAAAGTCAGCCTCATGAGGCCCCTCCATTGTTCTGTGTATAAATACACACCTCATATCAGACATTACTGTTACTTTTAGAATTGACTGATTGCAAATACTGCACGCACCACCTTTTTTTTCTTTTTTTTTCTATAAACGAGCGGGGGATCTAGTGTTTCACGTGTTATTCTTTCCCCGCAATTTAATTGGAGAAAGCTTGGGTGCGGAAGCCGGAGTCGATGGCATCTCTCCAAGAGCCTGAGATTATTGTGAAACCCAACCCGAGGCAGGCATGACATCAGAGCAGCCTGACATTAGTTTGAACTCCTTATTTCAGGTGGGAAGAATTATGAGTGGCTTCACTCGCAGGTGATCGTGTCCAACGAATCGGTCGCACACAGTCGCACATTCTTCTCCCAAGGTCTAAATGCTGATTGTCTTGACAGATTGAACTCGTGTGTTATCGCCAAGCTGTCACGCAGCCTCATTTTTTAGCCTGCACAAATAGCCCTTAGTTTATGTTAGCCCTTCACAGTCCAGTGTTTTATAGTGATACTGTCATTATGACATCAACTAAATCTACACCTTTTTAACCCGGCTGATGAGTTCTATTAATCTCAGAGACGGCATCCTAGGGCTCCGTGTAAAGAACTATCTGGGACAAGTCAATGCTGAATTTTTAGTAACACAATTGTAATATTGCTACATGCTCTATGTTACCCACGTAAATTGTTTTTTTGTACCAAATCAACCTTAAAAAAAGAGATTTGGGCTTCCTGTGGAGAAATAAGAGTAATCGGATACAAAGAAGGTTTGTATAAATGTAAAGTAGATTGTTTGTTCTGTTCCTCGTTATGTGTATATAATGAGATTTTGTTTCATGCTTATTTAATTGGAGAGACGACAGCCTTCAAATGGTTTCATTCAACATGTATTGTGTGTGTGTGTCTACTGCACTTTTTCATTGATAATATTTATTATGAAAATGACACATTTTAAGATCCCTTCATGAGATAGCGCCCTCCTCCACTGTATAGCTTTCTCTCTCTCTCTCTCTCTCTCTCTCTGTCACTCTTTTTCTTTTGTTTGTTTTAGTGAAAAGTTAACAATCTAACCACGCGGTCACAGCCAATGAAAAAGCTTTTACTCCAGAGGCAACAAGCCAAGTCCTTTGTTCATAATGATCACTTGATCGCCGGCTGAAAAGGGATACAGGCGGCGGCGAAATCCTACAAGAGCTTGGAATCTGACTTCCTCGCCGCAAACCACAAGCTCAGACAGTGCAACCGTTACTACCTGGTTGGAGACGAAATGGGCAGAAAGCATCCGTGTGTGTGGGTGTAAAACCCCCCACACCACACACACACACACACACACACACACACACAACACTCGCACAGCATGCTCGATTTGGGTCACGGAGCTGACAGACAGTGGAATGTGAATGTGTGTATGTTGACAAACTCCACTGCACTCTGAATGGGGTTTGTGATTACACCTCATCATGCGTGCTGCATCGGTCCTGTCCCCGGCCCCCGATCCTTCCCCCCCGTCTCTCCCTCCCTCTCTCTCTCTCTCTCTCTCCCATTTCTCCCTCTCTCTCACCACAATGCCTCATGGGCAATCATGTGGTCACACTACCTGACTCCTTGCTGCTCAAGAGTGCAGTTGACAAAAACAGCCCGAGGCCCGTCATGTGGAAAAGATTCAGCCGGCACACAGCGTACATTCTGCCCTCCCCATCCCACCCCACAACTCCTCACTTTCTCCCGCTAAGTAACTGAAGCACCAGGGTGTTTCCTTCTCCTGCTCACCTGTGAAGGGAAATGGCACGGCTTTCTTCTTGTCTGAGTGTGTGCGAGAGTGGGTATTTTCGTGTTTGCAACATTGTGGCCACAGTGCATGGATGCCGCTTTAAACAGCAATGTGCGTACGGGTGTCTGTGTGTGTGTGTGTTTTTGTGTGTGTGTGTGTGTGTGTTCGCCAGCCCGTCTCCCTCCCACTCTCTGAGAGATGCAGGCGGTTTCTCTCTGTCAGTTGAGTTGCACTCCTCATGTCATGTAACATAAAGCTGGCGGTCAGTGAGAGCTCTCAGCTGTCAGTCAGCTCGGTGGTCCTGGCCTGTCGAGCTGCTCACCTGTGTTTATTGGACAAGACCTGCTCCACACTACCCAGGGAGAGCACCTTGTCTCCATTGCTTTTCTTTTTCTTTTTTTCTTCTCTCTCTTCCACTTTGTTTTTGTCTATTTCTATCATTCCCTTTGTCCGTCTTTCTCCCTGTCTCACAGCACAATATCACTTTTCTTTCTTTAAATCCACCACAAGCTCTGTTCCCCAGTTCTTCTCCCCGCTGTCCTGCCCCCCCCCCCGCTTCTCTTTTTCTGCTGTCCCTGCTGTCCGTTTTTATTTTGTATTATTTCGGGACCTCTTTGTCAGTCCTTCGTTTAAAGCCGCGGCGTCTCTTCGGCGGCGGTGTTCATTTCTTCTCCGCACCTGGCTGAGCACACGCATGAGCGTGCGCACACCGCCGCTAGACGGCTGATTGAAACTCGTGTCTCAAAGTTGCTAATGTTCACTGGAGCATTATATTGTAGATAAAGTAAATAAACTAGGTTACCATGGGAGAAATCTCTGGAATAGACTGCAGTGATCGGGCAGATGAGACACACACACACACACACACACACACACACACACACACACACACAGGCTTTCTCTCTCACATAAACAGGCACACACACACACACACATACACACACCCCACACACACACACACACACACACACACACACACACACGTCATGGGAATTGCTGAAAAGGTGTCAGTGATGTTGAGGTGTGAGTGGAGCAAAGGGTCGGGAGATATTTTCTATGGCTCAGGAAGTTTAATGTTTTTTGAGGAGCTCTCTAGGAAAAAAAAAAAAACAGTTGGATGCACAGGCCTGCAGTCAAGGGGCTGCTTATATTGTCAGTCCTTAGCATAAATTCAGTATATAGTATAACATTTTTAAGGTCATTTAGTTTTCGCTTGGTGAATTTCCCTGAAGCCATACTTAACCAGATGAGCTTAGATGTTCAAAAAGTCTGAAAAGAAAAGTTATTAACTTACCCACAGCCAAAGGTAGTCTCAATCGATTCAACTTCCTTTATTCGCGTTCCCTTTTCCTCTGAACTCTGTAATTTTTCTTTTCAGAAGTTCTTTTCGAACCGTTGTCGGGTCTGTCCAATTCAAATGATTTTTTTTTTTTTTTGTTGGAAAGACTCATTAGCCGGGCCAAGTTCGCATATTGCTTAAATGCAAGGGCGGACTCTTTGTGGCCACGGGGCTTCAAACCAGGGTCCGCTGAATGATCCCTCAGGGTTGAGCGCTGGCGAGGCGCTGAAGCCACACATCCAAGGAACACGGCATTCATAGTTCCACCTGGTATTATATGAAACTCCCTTGTATTTGCCGTGGTTCCATTTTGTGCCGTAAAGTGGTATAGGTGACATGGTAATACATTTGCATTGTGCCCGGTGATAAATACTCTACCAGGTCTTACTCACTCCGCTGCTTCCGAATGTGTCCGGACAGCGCCCGCATTGTCAAAGGTATGAGGCTCATTCAGAACTCGCTCTCCCTCTCCCTTCCGCCCTTTTGTCAAATATTTCTGCGCGGGTGATAGTTTTCTCATTTATTTAGTGAATAGTCGGCGGGGTGCAGAAGAAAGAGAGTTTTTACATTATGGAAATGATGGAATGGGTTATAATCTCCCACATATTCATCACGGCAGACATTGGACCCTTGTGATACCGTCCTCCATTTGGCCATTGTTCCGGTTCTCTTTTCGCCAACTGTTCCCCTCAATGGGCGAAGCGGGCTTTAATCCTGTCTCTCTTTGGAATGACAATGTTTACCAGCTATCATTCAATAAGGCGCCAGGAGCATGACACGCATCCCTCTGTTAGTTAATGCTGTGTGAATGTGCAAGGACCAGATTCAAAAGAAAGGTATTGTCAGCCCTCTGAGGATGGGATGGAAGGGTGAGGCCAGTTCCACAAAGTGATCGGCTGTTTGTGTGCAAGCTTCCTATCCCCGAAAACCTTTCAATACCTTTCCACCTACATTTCTTGTCTTTACTGTTTACGTGGCATTACAGTTAAAACATGAGCCGTGAGCAGGCCTTCTGGAGTCACACAGCAAACACATTGACATGGCAATGCTGGGTAATTATTGCCTGTAAGCAGGGATTAGGGTTGTGGATGTTGACAGTGAATTGGCTTTCAGAGCATGCGGATCAGACACATTCTTGCAAAGAGTGAAGGTGTCTGTACATAAACCCCCTCCTCTTTCACGTCGCCACCTTGTGTGTTTACAGTTCACCAATAAATATGGGCTTATTTTTCTCACTCCCTTATCTCTGATGGTGAAAGGACGCACAAGTGAGCTAATGAGATTTCTAAACGTATGAAAGGAAAGGGGGGAAAAAAAAGAATCCATGGAAGCTAAGATGTTTGTCTGGCTTTATTTGCCTCCATTTCCTTTTTGGTCCCTTCCAAATTGTGTTCCCTTTCAAAGTCTTGACAGCAATAGGGATTAGCGCCGTAGCTGCTCACAATCATTAGTGTGTTTTCGCCATTGTGTCATGCTCTGTTTTCTGCCACCACCTTGCCTCCTGCACGTGTCTCCTGCTTTCGTGCCAAGCGAGAAATGAAAAACAATCCCTGCGACCTCCAGCGACCCCTTCTGACGCACAGACAGTTAAATGGTTTGTAAGACGTTTAATTACCAAATGGTATAATCGTTATTCATCTCATCATTAGATGTATGATATTAAGTGAATTGCCTCCCTTGGGTCCCTGTGTTTCACAGATCAATAGATTTAGATGGCGCTTGAAGGGGGTGCGGGGACTGGGGGGGGCAGTTAAAACACTTCTGAGGCCCCAGATATGAACATGTGCATTGTTTGTGTGACGCACCATGGTGACATTAACTCATTTATTTATGCGATTAGCTTTTTTATAGGTTTAATTATGCTAATGCCTACGTCTGAACCCAGGAATGGCAATATGTCACTATTTTCTTTTTTTTAATGGATTTGCGGCTCCGTGGGTTTATTTTGATGGTGAAAGGACATGAAACAATAGACAAGGTTATGGCACCCGCAGACTTCCCATCGGCAGAGTGCTTGCGTTTGCACTTTGGGACACTTTGTTGGTATCAAGCATTGTTTGAAGGCATTGTGGAGATTGCTAATGCAGCGTGTACACCTCTGAGGCCCAGTAGCCTGCAGCTTGATATCGCCTGTATTCCCAATGTGAATATGGCTGAGTGGTGATCGGGGACTTGCTGCACCACAAGCTGCTATTCACTGCAGCCGGCACTACTAGCCGGAGTTAATTGTCCATTATCTGCTATTATCTAAGCTCTACCCCTCTCTGTCTCTTTTATTCTCTCTCACTCATGATTCTAGCCGTCGCCACCAGTTTCACTCTCAATATGCTGTGTCCACTGCCCCCCCCCCCCCCCCCCCCCCCTGTCCCCCACCTACTCTAGCAACCTTATACCAGTGTTGAAGCCAAGTCCTGGCAACTGAGTTCAAATAGTAATAATGATTCCCTTTGTTCCTGAGGTACCTCGAACATGAAGTCAGCAAAGCATCATATTCTTTGCTTGTCTTATCGTCTCCCTACTTGAGTGGGCGGTGCTCTTGTTTCTAATATATTCCCATCCAGAGTAAAGATTTGAAGAATATTTCTTTTCTGGGAAAAATGTGCAGATGTACAGATTACATTTGTATTACCGTTTCCAAAAGGTATGATTAATAAGTGTTGGATTGATGACGTATCTGTTTGACAACATATCTCTTATGATGGATGCGTAAATACTATTTGGAAGTTTGCAGGAGAAGACTCTTTAGATTGATAAGGTGATAGATCTGCTGAGGTGTTTGAGGAATCCTCAGAAATTTCACTTGATGGCACTGTTTTCCTTTTTGCTCCCGCTGAAGCAACAGGGCATGTTTTATGTATGCTGGGCACAATGTGAAAAGCCTGGCTGTGCCACAGATGTGTGTCTTCCTTTCTCTTCCTGTCCCTGGGCACCGAGAAACATGCTGGAACACTGACAAACAATAACATCATGCACTCTACTGTTTTAAAAAAATCATTATGCTTCAGATAAAACGGTTGAAAAAAAAAAAAAATCAAGTACATATTGGCACAGTTACTGCACAGTTGTTAATTATTTTTTTTTGTGTTTTTTTTAAAATATTTTCCTTTCCTTCGATGCTTCTTTTTCTTAAAAAAAAGAAAAGGTTTTTTTTTTTTTTATTCTGTATTTTATTTCTTGCCTGCTCGGAAAATGTAATGTATATCTTAATGTAAATTTGAACTGTCACTATTCAGCAGTTTAAATTAATTAAATTGCATTTCTCCTGTGCTGCCAGGCGATGCTTTAATAATTACATCAACAAGATGATACAAATTATAAAGCCTGGAGTGTTTCTGCAGTTCATTTCAATCATACACCTCTCAACTGATATAGTTGGATCTTCACCTGCAATTAGTTCCCCCCTAACCCCCCCACACACACACACACGCGCACACACACGCGCGCACACACACTCACACACGCACAAGTAATGCATACATTATAAAGTACTTTTTTTGCCAGTGTTATTATAGTTTAGAAATAAATGCAAAGTATTAAAGCATAACATTCAGTTGAAAGGGAAAAATGGTTGCCCTTTGTCCATTACTCTCCCTGCTGTCTAACGGGGAGGGAGGGGGATTAAACCGAGTTTAAATAGAGGTTGGATGGATGGATTGGGGGTGCGCAGGGTGGTGGGGGTCAAGATCATATTAAGAGCTCACAAAGCAAATGGTTCAGCGTTAGGAAGTGTTGGTCTGGTGGCCCGGGCCTCATGAGCAGTCTTTAAAGACGCAATACATCACAGTGAAAAATAACTAGCGCTTGCATTTCAACGTTGTGCACATCATAAATAAAGGTGTGCCACGTGTAATTGAGGCTCGTGCATGGGGAACTCGGCTGGAGATGAGAAATGGAAATCTGTGTACTGGTAAATAGATAATCACACAAAAGTAATTGAGGTTTTCAAACCCCAATCTAGTCTGCCAGCGTGAGCTCGTTTGCATGTTAATCACGTCAGTGATTTCCCTTCATCACAGGGAAGTCCGTGCACACTTCCATAACCAGCTTTTAATTGCATTTAAAATGTCACAGAGGTGGAACACATGTAATTTAGCCAGAACTGTGTCCAAATTAATGGGTACTACTGAGACGCTCCATTGGACAGGGTTGGAAATGAGAGAGGCTGTCCATTGTTTGGGTCTTTATTAGAGGCTCTTCCAGGCTCTCCACGATAACATCTCTACAGCATACATCAAGACTTCAAAATTAAATCCGACAAGCATTTTGTGAAGGACTTACCACGACTGTAAAGGCCAACTTCTTGCAAAAAGAACATTAAAACATAAAAAAAAGGTGGGAAAATAAACATCAAAGGGAAAGACCACAACGCCAAAGTGTTGGGTTTTAAATGGAGAAAGAAATGGAGGAATAGTTTATTTTCTTTCATCACCAGGTGTTCTGTGGCGTATAAATTACCAAGATGATGTTTCCATAACACAGCTTAGGGCACTCTAGAGAGGGGAAACCTGCAAAACAGACCTATTTAATGTTTCATTGAGGTGGACCATCAGGAGCAATGAGCCAATATTCCTCTTCCCCTTTTTCCAGATGCCCTCCACACCACCACTGTATCTCACCAAAACCTAAGCCCCTCTTACTACTTTTCTTTTTTTTTCAAAAAAAGGAAAAGTTCTGCCGAGACCTACATGAAAGGAAGGAACTGTTGAAATGTTAATTTTACCATCTGCTGTCGAGGCCTGCTACCTTTTTTTTTTTTTTTTTTGTGTGTGCATTTTCTTTTCTTTTTTTCTTCTTTTCCCTGCCTTCTTTAATTCCCAGTAGTTCTGTTCTGTTTCATGAATGTGCTGCTATTTTGGCCGTTTGAAGTCATGGGGTCTCTGCTAGCGTGGCTTTGACTGGCTGGAAAAACACAATGCCACATGGTGGATGGTGGAGCCTGTCCATTAGTTTCCTGTTAAACGCCCGGTCCCTCCTGGTAACCCTGTTTCTTATACCAGTCCCAAGGCTCCAGTTCCGCTCCCATGCCCACCTCCAGCCTGTCAGTCGCTCCCACTGACTCCGTCCTGCCCTTGCTCCCTTTCCTTCCTGAGTGTGCACGTCTTTGGGGACCTATTTAGTGTGTTTATCTTAATGCTGAGGATTTTAATCACTCGTTTACAAGACCCCGAGCACCTTTAGCTGATCAAAGTTTTTCCCCCCCTCTTCTCAGCACACATGATATTAGTTTTCCTGTAAGCTCAATAAACCATAGCATATCCTAGATAGAATAAAATTCCTGTGCTCCTCCATCTTTTTTTTCTTTTTTTTGTCCTGTCTTCTCATCAGACAAGTTGACACATTTAAAAAGCAAAAGCATATTGCCAAGTTTGCTGTGAAGATTTTGCCAAATGGATAGATTCCATTGTGAGATTTGATAGTTGGCAATTAGGGTGAGACATCCTGTGTGCAGAGTTGCTTAGCATTTTCCTTGGCCGGGACCAGATTGTTTAGTCTGCTCTCATTGTGAGCTGTTTCTGAGCTGCACTTGACGGTTGTTTGCAGAGCGCTGGGGGAAAATGTGAGAGGGGCCAGTGCCTTTCTCTATTTATTTATTTTCCCCGTCCTTGGAGCTGGAATCTGATTTGTGTTCATGTTTCTCTATTCTCTCTGAGCGGTTTTTAAGTGTGGCTGCTGAAATCTAGACTCTGTATGACCTCACTGTGCGGCCTGTGTTTCATTAATGACCAGCCCTGTGGTTTGGGGAGAGGAATATTTTTCATATGACACCGCCTTGCATTAGCGCGGAGCGGCAGCTGCACAACCACAAAACCATCCAATTTTGTGGCTTTGAAAGGTGTGAAAAGTTCAGCTCCCTATAGAAAGCATTGCATTTATAATTATAGTCGGTGTGTATATATACGTGTGCGTATATGTGTCAAGGAGCGGAACTACCGAAGACTTGTAAAAGTAACAACAAAAAGTCACCTACTAATGAAACGTTTGTCTTTCATTCTCCTAGGCAACTCGTGAAGTAAATAGTGGAGATATATTTCAGAGTGAGACGTTGACATGCTACGCCTAAGAGAAGCCACCTAAAATAACACGCAGAAATTCAAAGGGGGAGTAGGTAGCATTTTGACAGCTTGATTCATTTGGAATAAATATTTAATTTCAACATGGTTTCATACTGTTTGGACCCTCAGAGTCCCTAATACAAGCAAGTCTTTTAAAGTCTTTTAAAAAGAAAAAAGAAAAAAGATTTAAGTGCCACATCTGGCATAAGAGGTATTTCTTCGCAGATTGATTGATTTCCCAGGCTTTGTTGGAAGCGACTCACGCAAGCCACACAGCAATTGACTAAGAAGCATGCAACAATTCACAGACACACGTAGCAAGCCCCGGCACCCCTCCCCTCCAACAAAAAAAAAACCCAGACACTAGACTACTGTAACTCTGTTTTGTACCTTGCAGGATATTGAATATCCAAAAGGAAACCTCGGATTTGTCCCGTCCCAAAAACAAAGAACCCTTGTGCTGCCGCCCTCCGCCTCTCGCTCCCTCTCACTTTACAAGCAAACTGGTACTGTCATCATCGCACAACAAACACAACTCATTTGAATACAAGCGTGTGCGTATTTCCAGATCATGGCCGTTCACCACTGTAGCCCCGGCAGCATTAAGTGCGGTGTTGTCAGCTTGAAGGCGGGAGGTGGAACAGGGAGAGATTGAGGTTAGTCACCGGGGCTCAGGGAGAGTGAACAAAGGAGAAGATTACCTAATAGTCCTGCTATGTATTTGAAGTGGAGCCTGCTGTTTGTTTGGGGAGCTTTTTGGGGCTGGATGTGCGGGGAGATGTCTCGCAGGCAGCTGATGGGTACTTTTAAGCTGTCAGAAACATCCCCTTTGCCATTCGTCTTCCTGAATAGACGGCAACGGGCTACGACGGGGGCCAAAAAGGCAACTCGGAGAGAAAGTTAATGATGTTTTCCCCCGAGTTCGCAAACTCTTGGGAAAAAAAAGCGTTGCCTCGAAGTATAATTGGGTGTCTTTATTGTAAATTAAAAGTCATCCGTGATGATGGCTTGACAAGTGTTTTAAGCCGCTGATGCACGCGCCACGCACTATTTTCGGGCATCGCTTTACGAGATCTCTAATGAGTCTGCTCTCCACTTGTGTGTTTTGTAAACAACAGCCTTGCAGGTTGTCACCGAGGAAAAATTTCGATATTTTTGCTCGCGGCAGAAATTAATTCGTAGTCACAGCACAAACATCATCAACGTGGCGTAAACTACTTAATTACATGCCAAGACTGCGTGAAACAAACTAAAACGGGGTTTCTCGTGTGCATCTGAGGGTAATCTATTTCATTTGTTGCATTGTTTTTTTCCCAAAATTAACCTCATTAAGAAAACACAATAAAACGTAACGTTGGAAAGGTGCACAGGTTTCTTGATTTCAGTTTGTGATATGTGCGACATACCGGGTGAATCATCAATTTTGTGAACAAAACACTTTTCCTATTTAGACTTCTTGGACAGTATGCACCAAACCCAATTTGCTGATAACTTTTAAAATGGTGTCGCTGAATTCCTTTTTCTTTTAACCCGTAAATTGCAGTCTTCCTTTTTCTCCCGCAATTTTGAACAAACAGTTACAACTCTCGATTCTCTGAAATCCCTGCCAGCCTTTTTCTGTTTTGATAAATTGTTCATCTAGTCCTATTTTCAAAGTCATCAGCGATTGCTTTTTTGCCACTCAGAGTACTGAACATGGACAGCTTTTAAAGGTAGTGAGTAGGTATGATAAGTGGCTCGATCCTTGTACTAAAGCATTTCTACTGAAGATTTAATAGCTGCTCTATAATGAATTATAATGTATTCTCTCCAATTGCAAATTTCCTCTAATATAGCCCGTCTGCCGGAGCAAAAAAGCCCATCTGAATATTATTGTGACCAGCTTTTTAAAAATACAAATCAATTGCATGGTTTTAAGTAGTTAGATTCATACTTTTGTTATACATTTCCCCCAATGCCAAATGGAATGGTGCTTGTATAACCGGAATAGCTAACCAATTTCAAGTAGTGACATCATGGTCAGCTCCGAGTCAACTATATGTTTTAGTAGAAAATACGACCGTTCATCCGAACATTTCAGCCTAGTTTGAACTCATTGAAAAGCAGCAGGCTTATGAATCATCTTGCTGTTCCAATTTAATGGAACATACCTTTCAATGACAGCGTGTACCAGCACATCATCAAAGTGAAACTTCCAAAGTTCCGCTTAACTTGTTGCTGAAATAGTTTCTCGTTTTCAAGAAAATTGCAGTGCGCCAAGTCTCAAGAAGTGTATCAGGGAATCTTCCCTGAAGGAAAAATTGCCACTTGCATACTTGTCTTTGACCAAAGTGAAGCCCTCACCCACTCCAGGGGAAAACGCGCTGTTTAGGAAGATATAAAGGAGTAATTTTATTACTCGGTACATCTCCCCTCAGAAGCCATTTCATTTCTCCTTTCAGCTCCCACAGAAGCCTTTATTTGATCTCATATTCCAGAGTATGACTGCCTCAAACCAGTCGGACTCCGTTTATTTTCATTTGGAAAACACATTTAGTGTTGGTGGGGTGGCAGTGGAGAGCAGGGAGTTCGGATGTGGAAGGGACCGAGGCGAGTTTCTCTATCGCATGTTAATGTCCTCCTGCAGGGACTTTTTTTCCACTGTGCCTGATTGTTGGGAGCCAAAAACTTTATATTTAATTCCCCCAATTTGATCAGCGGGACTTCCTTCAGTGTTATCAAGAAAAATAATCTTTAAAATATGTCCACTTCCAGTCCCTCTCCTCCACACAAACGCTTCCCCACGCAGATAACTGTACAGTTTGCATCCATACAGTGAGACTGATACAGCTGGATACCCTTTACTTAGTGCTTTGAAACTGCAGATCATTGGAAAAGTGTGCCATTTATTAGGCAGCCCACTTAGGCAGCCCAGATGTAGCTGGTCACTTGAGAGCGAGACGTCCTCATAAACTTTGAGACTTTAGAGCGGGCACAACAGCCGACTGTAGAGTCAAAATTAACCCCCGACCCCACCCGTCCTTAAACTCCACATCTTTGGCTATTTACCAAACCCCGGACCAGCTGTCTGGAAGAGCTCAAACTGTATCAGAAGTCCTGCATTTCCAGAAAATCTCTCTCTCTCTCTCTCTCCTATTGATCTGTGTCTAGTATGTGCCTGCAGCACCTACTGTATATACTCTCCAGCCCTTTTACTGGTGACAGCACAATGAAACATATTTTTGTGCGAAAAGTGTCTTTTCAGTACTCCGGAAGTCCCACTCACCTAAATAGTTCCTCTATGTCTTGTGTGTCTCTCTGTTTTCTTTTCTTTCTCTTTTCTTTTTTTTTTGGGCTGGGTGGGGGTGGCGGGGTATCGTTGCCTCCTTTGGGCTCAGCTCCCCTCGATGAATTACCTCCAGATGTAATTCCTATCCCCGGCCTTTCGCCCCTCAAATTAGTGGCTAGTAAAAATTAGGTTTGAATTAGCCACGGTGCGGAGAATAGAGGAGTTTGAAATGTCCATATAATGAGTTTATTATTCTTCGCTGGAATGCCGTTTTCCTGAATTAATTTGATCAGGGTTTTGAGGTGTTATTGGTGTCTCGTTGAATGGTGTTTTAGTCATGAATGGCTAGCCACTGTGTCAGCAGTAAGTCAGAAGGCCGAGGTAATCAGAGGACTCTGAAGTCCACTCTCCAGCAGAACGCTCCATGCCTCAATAGCTTCTGGAGATGATTCCCAAACCTTCTCCATTATCCAATTCACTGTGGGTATTTAATTTTCCTGTCATCCCGCATGGAAGGATTTTTCCTTGCTACTTCCTCGGGCCTTAGATAGCGGTCGTTTCTTAGCATATACAGGTGTTGTGCTCCTTTGACTGCCAGTGGAGCTTGTCTTGCTGCCATTCAACTGTGTAGTCACGGTTCTGGGAATGATAATGTCTTTGGCAGAGCTGGAGCTGTGGGATCCTCAGACACCACAGATCACTGTCATAAATGGGTTTCAGATCCATCTGAGGCATCTGAAACGACTATTGTATCTCACTTTTTTTCTTTCTTTTTTTCTTTTTTTGCTGTTCCTTCATCTCGATGACATCTCAGTGGCCGGGAACATTAAAAAACAACAACCCAGTAGCGTTTACTTTTCTCTGAGAAGGAATCTAATTTAAACTGCAACCGCCTTCACTGTATGATAATATCTACTACTGTGAGAAAAGGGAAGTTGTCTGCCATGCTCTGCTCTTTCATCTAATTCCAATCTGCCGTATAACAGGTAAACTGCTGTGAGCCGCACTTGCTTGTTTAAATTTACCCGGCTCAGCCGAGCCTTTGATTTCAGCAACTCGTTTAATTCAAATGTGCTTTTGAAGAAAAGCTTCTTTTTTTCTTCTTCTTCTTCTTTCTTTCTTCTTATACATGGAAGCGGGGTTGGGCATTGGAGGCAGCTGTGGCGGTGAGAAAATAAGAGGAGGCGCAGGAGGGCCAATTTAACCTGGAGTGTCTATCGCTCGTCTACCAGCTCCTCCGCTTCAAGAGGCCCGGTCAGCTTGAACTGTCTGACTTCTGTCATTTCGATCTCTTTTTATTTCTCTGCGTGTAATGTATACTTTAATTCCCGGCCGCCTGCTGTCTGTGCGCGGCAGCGGTGGCTGCAGAAGCAGCTGGAGGGGAGGTGCAGGTATCATTAAGCTTTTTGAGGCACCAGCAGAACGCCGCTGAGTGCTAGACGTGGCTCCTCGCGGCGCGTGTTGATATTTCTGGGCAGTGAATATACAGCGTGGTATATTTTCAATAGGAACCCGAGGCCGGAGAGTTCCCCCGACCTCCCCCCCCCCTCCGGCTTCTTACTCGGGGCTGTTGATATTGAGTCAAGCAAACACTCTCTCAGGGATGTCCTGTTGGGCGCTCGGCCAAAGTCGCAAATGGAAGTCACATGTGGAGACTCCCAGAGGAAGGCAATTCACACCACTCGCCACTTCTTTTTTCCCTTGCATACGTCCAGTGAAAAGCACTACATATATCAATAATAGTTATTTTGTAGACCGAATCATCACGCCGTGCATTTGTCTCACTCGCTGATTTAGAAATTGTATATTTCCTACAAGGCCCGGTATTTCTCAAACAACAAACACAACAGAATCATTTATTATTGTGATTGCAGTAATCAGGCCCCTCTTTACCTTCATCCACCGCCGCACTCAGTTTTTGCAGTGAAATACATATGCAAATATATTTGGACACTGTCATTATCAGCCACTTAATAGGCATTTCATTAGGGGTTTTCTGAATGCACGGTGCAAAGGCAAGTTGCCATGGATACCTTGGTGCTTAAGTACAGTATATTAAAATGGTGCTGCCTTCCAACCACTTATATAATCACTGGTCCGTAATGGTCTCTGCTCTCTGGCCATAAGCAACATATATCGTGTGATCAACTGTGCCCCGGACTAAAAAGAGCCCTACCTCCTCATTAAGCCTTATTTGGCTTCTTATTTATTTATTTATTTGTGGGCAGGACTTAAGTGGCTCATGAATTGTGCTTGTGAAACATTTGTGTGACATCTAATGAATGGTGCTGATGTTTCATATGTTTTTGCTCTTTGGAAACACTGGTTATCATTGCGTGGGAGTTGTTAGGGGCAGTTGAGCACATTAGAACAGACGGTAAAAATCACTTTATTTTGTCTGACTGGCTCTTAAACGTGAGAATGGACTCAGGAGGCGGGAAGTCAAAAGGATAACCTCCCAAAGTTAACGTCATGATGCTCTTGGCAATTTGGCTTCAATAAATACAACCCCCGCAGTCGGAGGAAAGTCACAAAGTCTTTGTCTCCCTGCGCCTTTTTCTCTTTTGTCTTCTGTCCTCATTCCACTTGTGTATATTTCAAAGGTCACGCATCCTTTTCTTTAAAGACGCACTAAACGTTTTTTCGCTTCCAAATTCCATTCATTTCTCTCATCAGCGTGCACGTTTTCGGCTAATGGTTGTTAAAGGAGTGATTCACATGGCTGCGGGCCGGGCCGCCTCTGACTGACAGACCTCACGGCCCGCGCATGCACTTCGCGGTTGGAAGTGTCGGTGGCAGAAATGGCGAGGGAAGCCGCTGTGACGGGCGCTTGACTTTGTCTTGTGCCCCCCCGGAGGCGGTGCACTTCACTTTGGCTTTAATTGAAAATGAATAGTTAGTGGTTGTGTGTGTGTGTGTGTGTGTGTGTGTGTGTGTGTGTGAACTGTGAAAATGATAGCGGTGCCCGAGAGACGGAAAGCAGAATCCGTCGCCATCGTTGTCGCGGCGTTGCGCTGCATCACAGATCCACCGCTCCCCCACTGCTGCTGCTGCTGCTGCTGCTGCCAGGGTTTGTAACCAGCTGCTGCCACCCTCACCCCTCCTCCCCGCTTGTACCCACTACACATGCCTATCTCCCCTCCATCCCCTCCCCCCTTTCTCTCTCTCTCTCTCTCTCATTCTCCTTTTCGCTGTTCTGCTGCCGCCACATCAGGACGCTGGTGGGCCTGTTCGTCTCCGTTGACCTTGGCAGCGGGAAGCACTGGAAGAAGAGACATGGGGAATAAAATACCTGAAGGGGGAGGAGGCACGCAATCGTCACAGATGTGTAGGAATAGGCATTGCGTTCCCCTAGTGAAGCGAATGTTTCTAAGGCCAGGGGCCTCTTGTTTGTCTTTTCCAGTGAGGCACTCTGAGTAGTTTATTAAAGAGGCTGAAGGAGCTTTCTAGCCCGGAGCCCTGAACGTTGAAAGAGAAATGGGAGAAATTACTGGCATAATGTGGATGCTTAGAGCAATTAACAGCAGTTGTTTAATGTTAGCCCCCTTTGCCTCTTTCTGTCTCTGTGTTTTTTTTCTCTTGTGTTCCCCCCCCCTCTCTCTCCCTTTCTCTCGCTTGCTTCAACTCCCACTGTCTCTCCCACTCTGCCGAGATTGTTTAGTGTTTACCCTCCCTGCTTCAGAGCTCACTAATGAAAATGCTACATCTTTTGGCCTGTGTTGGTCTCTAAATAATGATATCATACGGCTGAAATATGCTCCAGCGGGGCCTGGGAGATAATGTGCTACTCGGAGCCTTTTAAATCATGCCAGCGCACCGCTCAGAGCTGCGAGTTCAAGTGGTCTTTACCCCATGTTAGGGGCTGCGTCTTTTCCTAAATAAATCTGTCATAGTTGCCATGGGGGCCTCTCTTTTTAAAGCATAAAAGTTCTGGCACTCTCAATAACCTCTTGCTGTGGCTGCCTTTTATGCCTTTGTGCACGTGTGTGTGTGTGTGTGTGTGTGTGTCTGTTGCAACCATGCATTTTTATTTTGGTGTTGCATCTCTGCCAGATTTAAATGTGCGTCTGTATTTGATTCTATGTATATGGAACACACTTATGTAGGCAGATGTAAAAAGAAAAAAAAGTCCCGTCTTGTATTAAATCTCTCAGACCCATGTGGCAGAGCGAGCTGGTGGCAGATGGACTTGCTTTCTGCATCTGCTGTGTGCAGACTGGGGGCTTTGTACTCCTCTCTCCTGGGGAAGACCGAGCCTTTCTTCTTGCCAGTAGATTCCTGTCTTTTGGAGCGACTAAGAAAAACATCTGTGGCATGCAAGAGAGAGAGAGAGAGAGAGAGAGAGAGAGGAGGAAAGGAAAGGAAAGGAAAGAGAGGGAGAGGGAGGAGGGAATAAGAAAAAAAGACAAAAGAATTGGCAAACACCATTAGCCCTAAATGTTCCAGCTCATTGCCTGTTGTGCATTGTTTACAGAAGGGGGGAAACACGTTGATACATCCCATTCAGCACTTCTGAGCACAGCCCAGCTTAATGCAGCTCGCTTCAGCTTTCGTCGGCTTCTTGAGCAGGCAGTGGGGACCGGCGGTTTCTGTGGTCCCAGTTCGAGATACTGAACCAATTCATCAGGAGAGGATTGTTCAAATAACTGAATCCTCATGTAAGACATCTGTACATACACGTTTGCCTTTTATCAAGTGGTAAACCGAGCTTTTCCAAACTGTGGCGGAGGACAAAAGCTGTGAAATGTTTGTCAGCTGGTGTGATTCACTTAAAAAAAACAAAAATGGATACAATATTAAAATATCTTCAACTGTGTTGAGCATGCATTTTTAGTTTGCCAGGTGTATTGTTTCATGCTTAAAAAACTAGGACAGGGGTGGTAGCATATTGGCAAAAGCCTCTCAAAAAAACCTGGTCCTTTTTATATTTTGTATTAAAAAAAAAAAGTGAGGGAGCATTCGGCATGTGGAGGTCCCCCCAGTTCTGAACCTTTGTGGTCTCCCTCCCCTCTCGGATTCCTCGACAAAACGGCTCTTCTGAACCCCCCCCCCCCCTATACACACACACACACACACACACACACACACACACACACACACACACACACACACACACACACACAGTCCCACCCCCCTCACCATTTCTTTGCCAACTCTCGCCACCCCCCCGCCCCCCTCCTCCCTGCTCCAGCCCCCCTACCCCACCGATCAAGCCACTGGTTTTTGTGTACTATTGGTCCTCCTCGGGCGTCAAAACAATCCAGTGGGGCTGCCTGACTCGTTTTAATTAGGCAGCACTGAAACGGCAACTGTCTCTCAGACGTGACCAGGCAGAGGTGCTCTCCCCTCGCACTACTGTAAATACCGCTGTAAATACTTCTCTGCCGACGTCTGTGACAGGAAGCGTCAGCTAGTTTCTCCTTACTTTTTCTCTTCCCACCCCCCCTCCTTTTTTCCCCCCACTTTTGATGCTCTGATTTCTACTAGTGGCATTTCCCCCTCTCTGCATTTTTGATACACACTTATGCTCCCAGGCTTCTGAGAATACTTCTTCAAATGCTTCTTACCGGAGAGAGTGGATTTCTCACTGGTTGTTTGAAAGGTAGGTCATTCCGTCTGTGACTCTGTCACTCTCTCTTTTGCGGTCTATTTATGTTTGGATGTGTACTTGTGGTATCGTGGCGGTGCTTTGTGGTCGCGTGTTACTTGGTAACGCGTTGGATGTGATCCGGCTAATTGTTTTTAAGAGCCCTATGCGCGCCGGAGCACAGTGTGGAGGCTACCGGCTGCCGCTCAGCCCCTCGCTAATCCCATTCAGACTCTTTACATCCACACGCACTCACACTTTGACATGCACACAATCGGAGCTGAAAAGGAAAGCACTGAACTGTGCTCGACTAAAGCCAGACGCACATACCTTTTGCGGCAAATGCACCTCTCGTATCGCGGCGTCCTCCAGCCCTTCTTCTGCCTCCGTTTCAAACCCTCGTCTCAGCTACGCCGCGTACACAGAGCAGAGAGCCAGTCGGGCAGGTTGTGTGTAGGAGAGTGTGTGTGTGTGTGTGTGTGTGTGTGTGTGTGTGTGTGTGTGTGTGCACTTGCACAGGAGAGAGAGAGAGAGAGCGAGAGGGAGAGAGAGAGAGAGAGAGAGAGAGAGAAATCGAGAGTGTTCAGAGAAGCAGATGTGCGATTAGAGCGTGAGCGGCGCTAGCTGCCGGGGAGGCATGCAGCCGAGGTGAGCGGGGAGAGCCGGTGAGCATCCAGCGAGGAGTCGCAGCGCTCCCCGTGTGAAGATCCCCCTCACACACACTCTCTCATTCACACACAGGACCCACCCACACACACAGGCGACCTACACTCACCCAGTTGCTCTTCCACATTCGCACCCAAATGCACAAAATCTTTTTTTTTTTAAATCTTTTTACTTACTTGCAAAAAGTCACTAATTTAAATAAATGTAATCATTTGAAGGCCTGTACCCTAAATTTAAGAGACGCCAAAATAGAAGTCCAACTCTTAATTGCCGTGTCTCTCATTTCCAATAAAATGTGGAAATGATATGTAGTGTTTTTCAGTAATTGTGATATATTTCATCAGAGGCAGGCATAAGAAATGATGGTTTAATTATTTCCAGTGAAGACAGAGAAAGAAGCCACCGTGTCTCTGTCATAAATTTCCATTTTGTACACTGCCCCCCCCCCCCCTTCCATTCACACTCGCGCACACACACGCGCACACACACCCTCTCCCTCCGCTGTCCCACTCTTTCCCTTCTCTCCCCCAACTCGAGCGCTCTCCTATCGGGCCTGCATGTCCGACCCGCACAGGGGGCCCCGGTCGGTAATTGCCCCGGTGACAACTGGAAATGATAGAATAATTGTCAGGAGAGGCGTCTGGGCTTTCTTTTTTTTTTTAATGGGGCGAGGGTGATTTAAGTATGCATGAATGGCACGGTGGTGGCGAGGTGGCGAGAGGGAGTGTAGAGCGAGTGAGCGGGAGGAACTGGGGCGGGGGCTGGGTGGCGGCTGGCGGGGGGGGAGCCGGCTTGTTTATGATGCCATCCCCCATAAACACGGCTGAAGTGATGACACAGATAGTGTTGCCTCTCCACGGGGTGACACCAGTAGACTTGCGGCCGTTGCTTCTAGACACCCTCGGCATTGGCAGAGGCAAGCGCTCTGTTCTCTGGTCAAGCTCTCTGGCACTCCTCACCTTCAGGTAAAAAAAAAAAAGAAAAAAAAAAAAGAAGACAAAAAAAGTCAGGCAGACTGTTCATCCATCCATCCATCCATCTATCTATCTATCCAGCCATCCATCATCCATCCATCAATTCTGTGTCATCCGTAGTCGACTCCGGGCTCTTGGCTGTGTTTAATGGTTGTGTTTTATTGCCGGGCTGAGGCTTCAGCCTTCCCCGCTGGTCGTCTCACTGTGTAACCGTGCAGCCTTGGTCTGCGGGCTCTGTTAATCTGCTGCTTAATTAGTGCTGATGAATGGCTCAGTGTGTGTGGGTGGGTGTGTGTCTGTGCGTGTGTGTGTGCGTGGCCGTTACGAGTGTGTGTGTGTGTGTGTGTGTGTGTGTGTGTGTATGTGTGTGTGCGCCTGTGAACTCACTTATACTGTGGTAATTTCTGCTCTCGTATTAGTTGTGGTGTTTTTTTTTTTTTTTTTTTTTTTTTTAAGATGTCGCCACTTGCTTGCTAAGCTAATCATTGATCATTAAAATCAAGAGGACCGAGATTTACTGTTACAGTAAAACAGAATAAAAGGGCACAGCCACTGAACAATCTTTTCAAAAGCTAATAACATTCAAACATGAATCAGTTGCCGATATGGGTTTTGCGAGGGCAAAGCTTTGACTTGAAGTTTGACTTATTTGTTTTTCTCCCCTCTCTTGGTGTTGAAAAAAAGATCTTCAGAGCAGATGTTTAGTTTGAGAGGTCACAAGACTGATAATCGGTGAAGCACTAATTATCTTTATCAAAGGCGAGTAGGATCATTTGTTTACTTAAATATTGATGAGGGTTAGCAAGGCATGGTATTGGGCTATTGTGGGCATATTATTAACATTTCATAGGGCTTTGTGCAGGAATGTGAAAGGGACTCCTCTTCATAATTTAATACCCTAATGCATAATGAGCTATGTGATTAGTTCACATGGAGAATTGGCCAAACTCCATTTTGAAGGCAGATAATTTACATTGTTCTCCAGAGTCTGGCATATAATAGGTTCTTTAGCGCAATAAAATTAAATGCTACACATTTTATATTTCAGCTTACAAATCCCCCTGGCAATATTCAGTTTGGAGTCCCTCTTTCCACGTCGGTCTCATTTTATTCATGGGAGGAAAAAAATAGAAAAGGGAGGAAATGAATTTTAAAATTGTTTAACTAAAACACATGTTTACTTACATGTTTTATTTAGAATGCACACTGGCCAATTAACACTGTTCATTAGCAGAGCCGCGTTATTTGTTTTGAAAGTTTATCCAATCACTTTGTTATGCTAATTGTGATGTAATTTAATTTGAGTTCCCGTAATGATGATGCCGCTATTATCCACATAAATGATGCAGTTAAGCAGCACAGTCTCATTTGCATGTGCTTGAAGGGAGAGAGGCTGAAAGGAGCCGGCTCCCGTATCACTCTGCTTTAATTTTCCAGCTCTGTTCACTCCTGCCCTATGGGTCTTCCTGGCCTGTCGCTGGCTATTGATGATCAGCACTTTTATCTGAAATTTTTTTAATGACAAAGAGGCCTTTATTTGTCCGCTAACAGACTCCTAGAACTGCAGTGTAGAGAAATTAAATAATGGAAATATAAGACTATTAAAAAATGCAAATTATTTTCTTTTTTCTAAGTTGATGTATCAAACTGTAATTGAACAATTGATTTGTGTGCCCCCGTGACACACACACACCTACTACACACACAGACGCACGCCTCTTACTTCACATTGTCATTGGTCCTGTTCAGGATTGTGGTGTGTGGACAGGGGCTTCTTGAATTTAATATTTCCATATCAAAGTGGTGCTTTGTTGGCAAGGGCTTAATTTTTAATCTGTTGATTCCATCATCATATTTGGTTTGGACATTATTCAGATGTGGATTTGAATAGTCGGGTGTGTTTTTTGAAAAAATGGAGCGGTGCAGCCAAGCTGTCAGACGGTACACAGTCAACCCAGTCTCTGCATATTTTTGTAAAATCAATTTTTTAATGCTAAGAGGAGCAAGAGCGATCCCTTCTCCGGAGCAGTTTTGAAGTCCCCAACCGGGCAATGGGGAAAGTGTGACTAAGCCGCTGTTAAAGGCTGCCTATTATCTATTTTTTCCTGGGTTCGACTTTGGTAATTTTCCTGTGGACAGATAATTCTTTCTCCCCTGACCAGTCCCCCCCCTGTTATGCGCCTAATTGCTTACATAAATCTTGTCTGGTATGAATGAGGAATGTTGCGGTGTTGTCAACTGCAATCTTCACCCTTATTTACCAATTCATTAAGATCTATCGATGCAGGACTGCTGAGGGGGAATGACAACATAAATCAGAGTTGGAGACATAATGGCCCTAATCAAGCAGAAATAACTGGAAACGTCACAATGAGCTATGTCTCTGTAGCCGCGCCGGCCGCCGCTCGCTCGCCGCTCGCTCCCTGCGCCTGTCTGCTGGATGTGCCGCGCTGTGGAGAGGACCGGGAGACTCAGGCCATCCAACTGTGATCAGCTCCTCCGATTCCTCTCTTCCCCTCGAACGAGGCACGAGACCAGTGTCAAGAATGTGTCCGTTTTCCCCTTGTATTGTTCTCCAATTCTTCCTCCACGTCGAGGCGGCTCGGTCCCGATATCGCTTTCGTTCAGGTCGGGCATAAAAACGTCTTTTTCTGAGTGTAACACTTCCACGCCACGAGGTCTATAAATACAGTTACGGTTGGAAGTACCCAGCATTCACCGGCGCACCTCCTCTGCTCTTGGTAAAGATGATTGGACGAGACAATGAGGCCTCCCCTCTTTATAGGTCAATTAGCCCTGATTAGGTGGGCCGAGTTAATTAATGGAATTGGCAAATATGCAAATGACGGCCGACTGATCGGCTTGCGTCACTGTCTCGCTGAAGCCACAGCGGTGGGGCTTGTCTCCTGCTTCAGCAGCATGAGGCGCCGGATGTGTAACGTGGAGCTGATATGGGACGAGCCTAAACGCAGGGGAAAAAACCCAGTTTCTCTCCTCCTCTTTTCCTCTCCTGCTAGGGGCGTGCTGCGCCGCAGTAATATATTTAAGACGTGTGGATATATTGCTTTGTCAAGCAAAGGAAATACACTGTCAATTATTATATTTCGTCTTAAAATACGTTTTACCTTTTTTTTTTTATTACAGAATGATTCATTGTTGATTTTAATTTAACATTTTCATGCGTTTTTTTTTTTTTTTTTTTTTAATTAATAGTAGGATAGCCCGTGTACAACAACTGTTTTGTTGTATTCCAGAGCTGGTTGTATTCACACAAAAATGTATTTGTATTAACATCGTATCATGCACACTATTCATGAGTGCCTCTTGCATTTGATTCTAAGAAGACATTGTGCAGACTGTACAATTGAACATGCACTTTACACCCTTTCCTCTGGTTCTCTTTGTCATTTTTTTCCCCCTTTCTGTACTCCACAAACACTGACTCTGACACACACTCCCACTCCATTCAGGGGCACTCACACACTGTGGCAAATAGTCTGTCTTTTATCTTATTCTGTCTCATCTCCTTATTGTAAATAGAAGAGAATTAAGTTCTGAACATTCTTGACTGAATGTCTCCTATCACAGAACTACCATTTATTGTCAGCTCAAATGAAGAATTGAAATATGACTGAGGTTTTCTCAATGTAGGGCTCATTGGACAGGAGATAACCACATTTGATTCTGTTGCTTTTGAATAATGTTAATCCCGAAAAGTCCATTATTCATATTCATCTCTTTTCATTTGGCCCCACTCCTGATTTTGTAAATATGATTTCTTCAGCCCCCTTTTTTTTTCTTCTCCAAAGCAATCTTCATTCACCGTTGAAACACTTTTGAAATTCCTCTATCTGAGAGCAGAAACCATTACCATACACAGGTTTATAAGAAGTAGTCATTAATGCTCTTTTATGGCGGCCTTTTAGTGCCAAAAAGGAAGCTTTTAATTCTAAGGCACGGCAGCCTGGCTTGCCTTACTTAATCCGTGGGACTGGGTTTTGTCGAACGTAGCTCTCCAAGTGGTCGTTTTTTTTTTCCACCTCCGACTCTAAACTCACTGCTGGAAGCTGAAGGCTGTAATAAACTGCATGTGGTCTCCCTTTGCTGTGACAACTTGCAACCAGAACAATTACAGTACACACCCAGTACAAACAAACATATGATCATAAGCAACGGTTCTTTCAAGGCAGACATGTATGGCATGCCAAGCAGTTTTTGATTAAGTTATATTAAACTTCTTTGCTCTCCATTATTTGGCGTAAGATTACATTCATCATTTTGAAATGCAGTGCTTTTAAGCACCATTTTTTTTTTTCGTCAGCACATATGTGGCATTTTGATTTATTAAGCAATCTGAAGTATTGGATATGTGAGCCCTTGCCCTTGCCCAGTTCTTTATTTTGTATGCATAGTAACTTATGGCAATGATGAATTAATTTCACTCAAGCACAGAATCTGTGATTATTTAAAATGGTAACCATATCTCGACTTGATCAGAGAGCTGTGAGGAGTCAGCAGACTGTGAAATGTAATTTCTATTATTTTATATATTTTTTTTATTTTGATCTCACACAAACCACAAGAATTCCAGCCAGCCACCTGAAATGCGAACTGATAATGAACGGACGTCTGGGATCACAGATTTACAGGTCACTCTTTTCCCCTTTCTTTGCAATATATATATTTTTTTTTTGCAACTCATGCATATCAAATGAGAGAATGGATCAGCGTTCTAGATCGAGACACAGTGGAGAACATCCTCACGCTGAAAATAGATAGTCCAGAGACTCTTAACAAAAAGCAGTGTCAAAGTATGCTGTGTGTGTGTGTGTGTGTGTGTGTGTGTGTGTGTGTGTGTGTGTGTGTGTGTGTGTGTGTGTGTGTGTGTGTGTGTGTGTGTGTGTGTGTGTGTGTGTGTGTGTGTAAAATTCCCCAGTGTTCCCCAGACAGTGTTGGAGCACAGCAGACAGCTGTGTATTCCCACGAGATGGATGGCCAGTGTCATAGTGTGTGTTTACTGCACATGATAGAGCGGGAGACAGGGCAGGTAATGAGGCTACATTAAGGGCTTTTAGAGCTCGCAAACAAAGATGGAGGGCTGCTTCTTTTCCCTTTAATGATAGGTGTGTGTGTGTGTGTTGGTGTGTGTATATGAGAGAGAGAGAGAGAGTAAGTGTTTGAGGCAACAAAAGGCTGAATTCTCCTTACACCTTTGCTGTGTCACTTCTCGGAAAGACAGAGGAGACGTTCTCTCGATCTCTGGGCCAAATGCGTCGTCAGGACAGTTTCTCAGATTCCGTACCTGATGGAGGAGACCGATTTGTGAAGTGCAAGATTTCGAGAGTAAATATTTGCTCGAGCTGAAGAGGAATAGCAAGCGAGGCCGTGGTTGCACAAGGAACGAGACAAAAGCTGGAGTTGGTCTGAAGCTTTGCAAATAGAGTTCCTGCCTGTGTCTATCTTTCCTTCATCTGGAAAATGCCTTTCTTTCTATTGTGCCTCCACCTTAATAGAAAAGTTGGAGCCACGAGCGATCTTTGACGACAGTAAATTTAGAGAGCGCAGACGAGTTATCTCCGTCTCTCACTATCTCTCCAGCAGCCCACAACCTAAACACTCAGTATCACTATCATCTTCCCTCCCGTTGCCATACATCTACAGAATCACCAGCGTATTACCAGGGCAATGACAGGCTTCCTCTCTTTTCCCTCTCACGATAATAAGTGCTATATAGGTTCTCCCTCATTGGAAGATTATGGCTTGAGGAAATAGCGTCAAATAGTGGGTGTGTTGAAACGCAGGACACCGGCAATTTATGGGATGTCAAACACACGTGCGGGCAAAGCCGGCAGCCTCACTCATGCAGCATGGAAGCCGCCCGCAGAACCGAGCGAGGGCCCACAGTCGATATTGTAGCTGGAGGGGTGCCGTGGCTCCTTCCGACCCAGTTGGTTTAGGACGGGCTGATCCGGGGTCAGGGCTGGTATTCCTCAGGGAGAGGGCACAGGGCATCGTGGACCTGTGGTATAGGCACACACACACACACAAACGAGCATGTAGATACACACATGCATACAGTCACACCCTCAGGTGCCGAGTATTGTCACTATCTGTCTCTCTTGAGTATTGTGTGTGTGTGTGTGTCTGTCTATCTGTGACAGTTCCATCACCCCCACAGTCGGATCCGCAGCTCGCTCGCCCGCTCATCATTGCAGCCTGGCTGTGTTTCTAATTGACATTCTAATTGGCAGATTTGAATGCCGCCTTTAGATGGCTAATTAATTTATCTCACCGCTGTCATTAAGGTTAAAGCACCATCTGATCTCTGCGAATATACTTTGCATATATCTGCATTATCATTATGTTGCTGTTAGACATATTGTCACCATTTTATTTTGGAGGAGGGCGAGAAGATTATGGCACCGAGATTAAGCCGGGTGTTTGGGCTTTTATTGTTTGTGTATTAAATTCAAATTGTTTTTGTCCTCAAGCTGTGAGGTCTAATTTTATTTATTTTGTTATCCATTTTTCTTTTGATCATATTAATATTTTAATAATCACGTGCTAGTGCATTAAAAGCACGTTTAATTCGCAATTTTCCCTGGATTTTCGTAGCGGTTTGCATTCCATTCAGAGGTTATTAAAAATCCTTATTTCCTTGTCTCATATATCTTGAAGTTTTCTGCGCATCCGTCGCTGTTCCAAGAAAGAAAGCGAGAAAAAAAAGAGATATCCAGGCTCCATTAGAATGTTCATAAAATTGTAGTAAAGGCAATCAGACAGTCTTTCTCTGAATATTTTAAACATTGGGCATGTAAAATTTATGCCTAATTTGAATACTTATTAGCCGGCTGATCTCGGCTGCAGCCTTGAGTTTCTTATGCTGAGATTCATCACCGGATTGGTTGTCACATTGTGCCAGTCTCCCCCCCCCCCCCCTCCACCACCACCACCTCAACCACCACCACCTTCCTCCCTCCCACCCACTCTCCTTTTCTCTCTCTTTCACCCTCATTCTTTTCATCTGTCTCTCTCCGTCACCCCCACTCTCTCTCTCTCTCTCTCTCTCTCTCGCGCTCTCTGTCCCTCTGTCTTTTTTTTCTTCTGTGTCTCTCTCCATCAGTAGTGAGCGCTGCGGTGTTTAACAGGGGCCTGTTTGTTCACAAGCACGCCTTGTCCTGGCCTCTTCCCTATTTACTTGTGTCCCGGGCAGCTGTCGCCCTGCTCTGTGTAACAGCTCAGTCCTGTTTGTTCTCCCTGCCTGGATCCTGTTTATCCTGGCTGTGGACATCCTTTAAGGCCTGTCCTGTATCTGCCCCTCGTCAACACACACACACACACACACACACACACACACACACACACACACACACACACACACACACACAGACACAGACACAGGGAAGGATGTGTACACACTTCTATTAAAAACGGTATTTACTGGCCAAAGAATACACATGGTACCCTTGTGGGCTGGACAAAAATGCTCTCACACACACACACACACACACACACACACACACACACACACACACACACACACACACACACACACAACCATAATCACCATTCGCCCCTCTGTTGTTGCAAGGATGTGGATTAGCTGGCATTGGGGTTGCACAAAACTTCCTCCACAAGGTAGTGAAAGTTCTTTCAGTTCGTTTTTTATCCACTTTAAAAATATGAATTGTATCAATTTTAATAAGTATTTTCCAAACAGAGAAGGAATCCATGATTGTGGGAGTTTCCTTTTGTTGGGTCTGAGTGTCATTTATTTATTGTGAGAACGTCGACTGATGTTGGGGCTCCTCTCTGCCTCACTGAAGGTACAGAACATTAAATGCAGGAGAAAATGATAAAACATTTATTACTGGAGAGAGAGGAGGTAATATGCATAATTTATGCTGTTTTTAGCACAATCATTAGTGATATTCGTGATAGATTTTTTTCCTTTTCTTCCCCCTGTTTTTTTTCTCTCTCTTTCACCAGTTTTACATATCTATTAGATGCCGAAAGAATTAATTCCATAACTTATATTTATTTAAAGAAATCGTT